>CM022946.1:124644701-124869246 GCA_012931725.1 Litsea cubeba
GAGTGAATCTGGTGTGGACTACGGTGATGCAAAAGCCCTAGAAGTGGAGGACTGTGGCTAGTTGAAGCATGGATTTATGTGGAGGACTATGCCCTTTTGATTCTAGCTCTCTTCTTTTTTCTGACTTTCTGATGTTATTTCTGCCATTGAAGTGGATTTGGCAGTTTTGCAAGAGGAGTTTGATTGTGAGTTTGGGGTGTATGTGAAGAAATGTAGGAGAAAAACCTGTCTACAGTGCAGTATAGACAATTAGGACATGCATATTCACCGCTATGAAATCCAGACTTGAGCCAGAACCGGACCCTGAACCATGCAACAGGTTCGGAGCCGAGTCCATTTTGAAGATGGTTCCTGGTCCAGTTAATACCCAGTCCCGGCCGGGACTCAAGCCGTTTTGAATCCCTAAGTAAGCTGAAAGAGTTAGAAAAACCACAGAAGGAATAGTTGCAAATAAAAGATGCAAAAGCAACTTGAGTAATGGCACATCAGGTGCACGTGGGTGGGCACTAGAGATAGAGATCAATGTGTGTGTATGAGCCCCAGTGCTCTGCTCACAATAAGGAGAAAGTACACTAGATGATCTAATTTTCTTATATGGCTCCAGTAAATATGGCAGGAGAGGGAGATCTGAAATGTTGAGTCTATCACATCATATAAACAAAGCTTAAGCCAGCTGGATTATCAAAATTGTTGGAAGGCAACCATGATCTTCTGCATCTAAAAAATGCTTTGAAAGAGGAAGGCAAGTATGAAATACATTAATTTGGTGGGTTGAGGCCCACTAGATCTCTAATTACAGCCTCACAGACTTGGGTGAGAGTTTATATATGTCACATGTAGAAGGTACTTATAATGGATTGAGAAACATAGCAGCTTTTATAGCCCCTCTTTGAATAGGAGATAATGGGATCTTTGTGGTGAAGACTTGAGACTGAGAGAGTCAAGTCCCAGAACTCGTTTTGCAAGGTCGATATGAAGATCCTATGTTCATCCTCATGCAGTAACATATATTATATGGGAACACTTATTGTGGAGAGACTGTTCGATGAAAACCAAATCCCATGCATAGTGATGTGCCCAAAGATCTCCTGAATCAGAATTTATTCACAACTGAAATCAACTAGTTCACTTTTTATATTGATTAACTTCATTCCATTAATGATTGATCACTCTAGAAATATTCAAGCCTAACAGCGATCACAGTAAAGGTTTTACTGACTTCAATGGCTTACCTTCTTGAAAAGTGGGTCCCCTAAATGGAATTGCTTCAAATTATCACAATTTGCGGCAAGGTCAACACTATTAATCTTTCATAGATATTCACGTACGTATAGATGGATATTGATACACATTTAAACATACAACCACATTTCCACACATATGTATAGATGTACATATATATAACACAATTATCACAGTCAATGAATGCTATAACAGCAGACACAGCAAACAATAGCATTAGAAGAATATTTCCATTCACCTGGAGAGGTGTTCCAGTCAACAGCAACCGATGGGAACTCTGAAAGTGCTTCAAGTCTGCATTCAACTTGCAAGATGCATTCTTTATGCGATGACCTTCATCAATAATAATGTAATGCCAGTGAATCTTGCTCAGTTTTGGCCTATCATTTTTGTTCATTAAGTATTCATATGTTGTCAGAAGGACATTGAACTTCTGTGGAGCAATTCTTTCTATGCATTACAATGAAACTCCCATCCCGGCAGAACAGAGGATGGAACTACCACTAGATATGGTCCCCTGGAATTTTTCAATTTCCATCAAATAGCATAAAAGAGAAATAACCTGCAAAAATACAGCCTTTCAGAAGGATATTCACATGTAAATCTACTAGTTGTTAAGAACACTAAAAAACTCCAATATCAAGAATTAAAAATTGCCTCAGCAAAGACACCTCAGACTCAGTCCCTAATGAGTCACAAGGATGGACTCGGCTGAGCCTTATGAAAGAGTCCAATGTGACTAAGTTGGTCATCAATACCAAGAAATAAAATCATGTCCCTCAACAAATCACACCTGAACAGTTTTACCAAGGCCCATTTCATCTGCTAGAATCCCATTCAGGTGGTTATTGTATAATGAAACCAACCACCGAAGACCATTCATTTGGTACCTATAAATCAAGTCAGAAAGAGATCATAAAACTTGGAAAAAATAAACAAAAATAATTTCAACATCAAAGAATTATAAGCACAAATCTAAATGAGGAAATATAGGGGAGCATGGTGTTCTACAAGAAATGAAACAAAGGTTATGTGACCAACGAAAAAAGAGAACGAATAAAGGGTTCCATCAAAGAGAATAAATAAATGGGTCCATCCCTGGCAAGGGGAAAGACTAGCTGGTCCATAAAACAAAATACTATCAGGCTTAAACTCACTCTCTTAGTTTTCCACCCTGAAGAGAAGCTGGCTGCTCACTAATGCTCTCTTTTACACTGCAAAGAACAGTATTCATGACATAAATTCCACAATATTAAAACAATAACAATTCAACTCAAAGTAGAAATAACAGTCATGAGCAAAACAATATATACAGCTATAATATTCACAGCCCCAAGATGTACACAAAAGCAACCCAAAAGAAGTAGAAACCAATATCCACTCCAATTCATATACTTCTAAAATTAAATGACCATCATGGCTACTGTGCTTTTATAAATAACAGTTACATAAAAAACACATATAAAAAAACTGTCCACCTATATTACTCACTTGTGACACACAAAAACTTGACAGAATCTGCCTAAGACTCTAAGCCCATCATTACATCAGCCTCTCTTTCCACATGAGAACAATATGTTCAAAGTTCTGGTGCTGTCCATAACTTCATAAAAAAAAAAAAAAGGCCCATGCCTTGGTTCTGAAATGCAAAAAATCTGCTACAGACATCTGAAAATACATTGTCTGCAGAGAATGTAATAGTCGGAAGTAGCAGACCACTCTATTTACTCATCTAAAAACACATACAACTCTAAGCAATCAACGCATAGCATGATGAGAAAAAACAGATTACAATCTTACTGGGATTTCATCAGATTAAAAAGCCTATTCATAATTAGCATTTATTTTCAAGATTAAAACAACATCAGATTCATCGCGGGAAAAAGGGTAGCAAGTTTCCTAATCCAACATCTATTTTTCACAAAGTAAGTTCTACAAAGATGAGAATTTTTGAGGGCTTCTTGAGATGATTGATGAGCATATGAAGAGAAGACTGGTTTGCTACTGACATTAAAAAAGGGGATTTGGGTCTATATGAACATGGTTTAGAAACTTGGATTTCCATTTAAATTTTGTAAAGCTTTTGAATTGGAAAATTACCTAAGGAATCATGCAGCCTTGAGCATTGTTTAAGAACTGGTTTCAGCCTCCATAAATCAATTAATCTAAATTTTCTGTTCCGTAAATAAACCCAAAGATAATAAATCGAATATCGTGTGTTGAAACTACAAACACACTGAAAATATTTACACCGGGGATCCATTTAAGATTCCTTTTAGACATATAAGCAATTACATTTTAAAATTTATACCCCTTAAATTGAATGGTTAAAGTCCCAAGTATCAGTCAATGAAGTTCATTTCAGGTTTTAAAGGAGAGACATGGTAATATCAAAATATAATTTAACATTTGTTCTCTACATGACTTTTATATTATTATGGGTAACATGACTCAAATCTCAAATCTTCAACATGATTATTCTGACATTTGGGCTCACTCTGACTTCTGTAAGATGATTTGGGATTTATGAAGAAGATCCTTCTCATGGGCTGTAATGCATAGAACGACGCTGCATTGGAGTCTGGTTGCATTTCATTAAAATAAGATACGACGAAAAACATAAAAAAAAAAAAGAAGAAGAAGAAGAAAGAAACTAAAATGAAGTACACTTTTATTTCTCTAGTGAAATACTCACGGGTTTGCACACACTTGCTACCGAAGCCTTTTTTAACCAAAAATAGAGCTACAACAGGGGATGATAAAAAAAATTATTTACTTTTTTCCTTGGGTAAATACTCACCGGCTTGCACACACACGTTACCAAAGTAGTAAAAAGAGATTAACAAAAAGAAAAGAAGTGGACTTTTTTTTTTTTTTATGTCTTCATCCGACAACAAAACAGCAAGGCAAGAGGTATTCTTTCAACGCTGAGAAGAGAAAGGTAGCTTAATGCTAATCACGTGATTATTGCTTTGGGTTTGCCTTTTATTCTTTTCAGATTAGGATGAGGATCCCATGCTTCCATCTATGATCCAAACCTGTATGATGAATGGATAGGATTGTAGGAGCATCTTTGAGTCCATTACATTCAACATTTGGATTTCCCAACTGCCAATCAATGGGGATGATTTTCGGACAAGTTTTTCATAATCTGTCTGGGGTTTATTGTATACATGGCGAGGGGGTTCAATTGCATAAAATAGTATACATTCAATCTCAGGTTGTAGAATAATAGTTATAAAATAGTATACTTCAACTGAATCTTATTCTTCTAGCAAACCTTAATCGAAAAAAAATCCTTTGATCAATTACAGTATTAGGTCAGATTTCTTGATCTCAAGGTTCATCAATGGTGTTCTAAGCCCTAACTCCATTCGGTCCAATCTAACGACAATTCAAAATCAAAGCTTCAAATACATTATATACATACCTTGATCACACTTTTAGATGGACAGATTCGAGCATCAACTTACCTGAGAATTCATGCAAATCTAACACCCACAAAACCCCAAGCCCTAGAAATGCAAATGGAGAGAGGAAATCAACGCTGCAACTTCGTCATGCACTAAAGACTAATCTGGGGCATTATTTTCCCAACCAACCAAAGACTTAAAAGCAAGTCGTTTGAAGATTCTAAGGCACCCAACAGTGAAAAAAAAGCTAACGAAGTGAGAAAAAAAAATACAATCCATTCATACAAAGGACAATGAAAGATGCAATCATCAATAAAAAGGCATAGAAATCAAAAGCCCTAACCAGCAGCAACAGCACATGTGCAACAGATGAAGAAGAGGAAAATAAAAAAAATAAAAAAAATAGAGTTGTAGCAGCAACAGTACCTTAGAAAGAGATCTGTAACTGGAAATGGATGCAGAGGCAGCAACGGCGAGAGGATCCGAGCAGAGTTAGCGGCGAGAGAGAGCGAAACACCCTTCGAGCGATGATCAGTTTCGGGCAGAGAGAGAGTGTGAAAGAGAGAGCGAGAGAGGGAAAGCAGAGAGAGAGAAAGAGCAGATCGAGAAAGCGAGAGAGAGCAGAGAGATCGAGCGAGAGAGAGCAGAGAGTTCGAGCGAGAGAGACAGAGAGAAGAGCACTGAGATCGAGCGAGAGAGAGAGAGAAAGAGAAAGAGAAATAGAAGAGAGAGCGAGAGTGAGAGAGCAGAGAGAGTGAGAGAAGAACGCGCGCAGGAGTGAAAAGAGGAATTTTGGTGGCGGGAGAGGGGTAAAACAGGTGGGAAATTTGCCCACTAATTTTTTTCGTCGCAAAAGATAAAAATTTCATCAGTAAAATTTTTTTTTTAAAACAAATAAAAAAGTCTACCAACGGTTTCGATGTTTTATATTAAATGTCGGTGATAAATTTTCTGATGCTAATTCTCATCAGTAAAGGACTCTGATTTTTAATTTTCCTAAAATAAAATTAAACATTACTGACGTTTTATATAAAATGTCGCTAAATCGGAAACTAACACGAGCACTTCGCTCGATGGTAGTGTAACTTGTAGGAACTGACGGTTCGCAAATAGGACTCCCGATTATAGAATTTTGACTCCCCCACCTTTTTATCCTACACTACAAAATGCGGCAGCTACAAAACGATAGGCTCTTTATGCCTATTTTAATTTAATTTTATTTATATTTAATGTTAACGGATTGGATCGGATCGAATCCGCGGATTAAGAATGAAATCCGCCACCGATCCGTTGCTTACGGATTACAAGATTTCCAAACCATCACCAATCCATTAACCTTCGGATCGAATTAAAATCTTCATATCGTATCGGATCGGATCGAATTCAAAGATTTTTTGTACACGCCTAGTGTAAATCATATGTGCTTTTGTGTGTAAAGTATGTGCAAAAGAGGCAGCACATTTTCACACCTGATGAGTGTGAAACGTTTTACATACTGGCCTAGTTTTGGCGGAGCTACAGTGGACACACAACCCGAACGCCTTTTTCATTTCCTAACTAATCTGGCACCAAAATTTGTGATCCAAACAGATGATTATGTTAGGGGGGCTAAAAACGGCTATGATACTAAAAGTCAACCATTGGATCATGATACTAAAAAATAGATTTTTCGTCAATAAAAATTATTTTAATTTTTTTAATTGAAAACAAGTAAAAAAGACTACCAACCTTTACTGATGTTTTATATTAAACATCGGTGATAAATTTTCCAGCGCTAATTTCCGTCTCCTTCTCCATTTTTTTCTTTCCCTTCTCTTTCTCCTACTCTTTTACTCTCCCTCACAACCACCCACTGCACTGCGATCACCACCCGGCTTGCATAGCCACTGCACTCACCTTGCACCACCTTCGGAGATAAGATTAAAATGGTAGAACTGCCAATCATCATACGACTTCAACTTCGGAGATAGAAATATAATGGTAAAATTTAAGTTCATCATACGACTTCAAATTCAATGTTTATTTACAATAAAAGAAGTAGGGCAAGTGTACAAGCTTGACAGTCACGTGTGGACCAAAAGTCTGTCCTATGACCAAATTCAGATTTAATTCTTTGAGAGTCGGTTTCTTTCCTTTCATATATTTCATTTAGAATTTAAAAATAGATGACATGGGAGGTACACCTAAAAACTGAGGAGATGATGCATCTTCTGGAGTTATGATTAAATCTACCCTCTCTCATAAGTTATATGGGTTGTTGGTACTAAATCTAGCTGTTTCAAGCTTTCTTAGTATTTTCTAGATGTTTGAATTTCATTTGTTTGAAGAATTGTTTGTTGAAAATGCATTTCGAATTTAGAAGGAATGTTATGATAAATATGCATGTTTATGAACAAATTGATTTGAAAAAGAATTACTTACAGATACATCCTCATAATCAATTGATTTGTTTTCCAAATTATTTATATTTGAATGGATTCATAGTTATTTCCACATTTGTCAAATTAAACACGTTTGAAAAATAATTTATCTTGGACTTACAAGTTTTTCAATCTTTTAAATGGAATTATTTTGTAATATCTCATTTCCATATTAGTTTGAGTCTGTAAGTTAGCTGGGTTAAGGGTTTTATGTGTTCAGATAGTCCCTCTTCAGTTAGCCCATTTTTCTCTAAACCTGATCAGAAATCAGGTTTGTCCCAGTTGGGCCGGTCGACCTCCTGGAGTGGTCGGTCGATCGGACATTCGTGCCCAACAACTTAAAAAATTGCGTTGGGCTGTTTCTGTTTCAAAATAGAATTTCTTCAGTTGAACAGGTTGACACCCTTGGACTCGTCTTCTTCTTCCAATCAGCTTCATGAGTTGATTTTCTTCCTCCTTTTCCTAGTTCAACTGACATGTTTCATGAATGCTATGGTGAATGCTTATGTGATGATTACGTTTATTTAGCTTCCGCATTTTGATTGTTAATCACCACAAGAGACTAGTTTTAATTTAATTAAGTTAAAATTGGTCATAATTGGTCACTATTTGTAGATCACCCTATTCCCCCCTCCCCTCTCTAGGGTTAGGCCCCCGGGACTTTCACGAAGTGCAATGGCCCGATGGATAAGAGTATTGAGCTGGCCCAAAAAACTCTTGGGCGCATAAATCCATGTCCTTTAAATATAATATCGAATATCGGTTCCAAAATTCTTATCTTTCCAGACTGAACGAACTCTGCTTTTCTGCTAAGCAAAAGGATAGATGATGCCGATCGTTTGTTTCTCCCAATTTACATATGTAAACATCCCACATGTGAAAAAAGATTCATATCATTTATGTGTGTGAATCACATGTGCCTTTGCTGTGTAAAATATGTGCAAAAGAGGCAATACATTTTCGCTCATGATGAGTGCGAAACGTTTTACATACCGGCCTAGTTTTGGCAGAGCTATAGTGGACACACAACTTGGACGCCTTTTTTCAATTTTTTTTAATAATCTGGCACTAAAATTTGTGATCCAAACCGTTGATCATGTTAGAGGGGCTAAAAAACGGCTATGATACCAAAAGTCAACCGTTGGATCATTATAAACTGTGATGTATTGATGAAAACGTACAAACCATTAGATCATCATTTATGGAATTTTGTACGCCCTATTTTCGCAATCCAAATTTTTAGTCCTCTTTAAAAGGTCATTTATAGTTATCGGTCCCAACCCCAAATGTTGATTCAATATGGATAATGAAATATATTTGAAATAAATATCAATCCTTGGATTAATACACGGTTACTACAGTGCATTCACGAGTTAAGACATGCAGTCCGTTTTTTCTACATTTCTGAACAATCTGGATCACAAATGCAAGATATGGACCATAGACCCTCTTTATATGGCAAGTGACGTCTACTGGATCAAATTCCAACGATTGATCATTCATGTATTGTGAGATATTGACAAAAAAGACCAAAGGGTTTAATGGTTCAATTTTAAATTTTGTGGGCCACTTTTTCCCGATCAAAACCTAAAATCCTCTTTAGGAGGTCAACAATGATTATCTGGACAAATCTCATCGCTTGATTCACCGTGGATATAATTATTTTATTTTCGTCGGTAAAATGAATATAAAAATAAATAAAAATGATTAAACAGATTTACCGGCGTTTTATTTCTCCGCTAAAATTAAAAAAACATATTTATCGACGTTTTTATTTTCGTCGGTAAAATGAATATAAAAATTAAAAAACATATTTACCGACGTTTAATTTCGTCAGTAAAAGTAAAAAATAAAAATTTAAAAAGATATTTACAGAACTTTTTTTTTCGTCGGTAACATGAATATAAAAATAAATGAAAATTAATAAACATATTTACCGAGGTTTAATTTCGTCGGTAAAGGTCAAAAAAAAAATTAAAAATATATTTACCAACGTTTTTATTTTCTTCAGTAAAATTAATATAAAAATTAATAAAATAATTACCGACGTTTAATTTCGTCGGTAAAATTAAAAATTTTAAATTTAAAAAAGATTTTTACCGACGTTTTATTTTTCGTCGGTAAATGTAATATAAAATAAATAACAATTAATAAATCTAATTACCGACGTTTTATTTCGTCGGTAAATTAAAAATTAAAAATTTTAAAAATATTTTGCCGACGATTTTATTTCGTCGGTAAAATTATATAATAATAAATAATAATAAAAAATAATTATGGACGTTTAATTTCGTCGGTAAAAATTAAAAAAAAAATGGAAAGCGTATTTACCGACGTTTTATTTTCATCGGTAAAAGTTAAAAAATGTTTAAAGGCATTTACCGACGTTTTTAAAAAGTCGTCGGTAAATGGTATACTTTTAGCCACGTTTTTCTCGAAACGTCGGTAAAAGCCTACACTTTTGCCGACGTTCTTTAAAAATGTCGGTAAAGGGTTAATTTTTACCGACGAATTTTAAAACGTCGGCAAAAACGTACCCTTTACCGACGAATTTTAAAAAACGTGGCTAAAAAACGTGGCTAAAAGTGCAACTTGTTGTAGTGATTGGAAACTTTGCAAAATAAAATGCAAGGATTCTCATCAGGTTTCCTACAAAGAAATCAGGCCAATAAATGGTCAAAATGTCAAGGAAAAGTACAGAAGAAAAAAGAATCAGAAAAAAGCAAAAACGGACGCAAAACGGGACACGAAAGGGGGAAAACCCCCCCAGGGTCGCAGACCCCTGCGACCCTGGGCCAGGGGTCGCCGGCGACCATGGACCCGGGGTCGCCGGGAAAGCCCCGGAAACCCCGGTTTTCGCCGTTTTTTCGCGATTCGAAGGGCCCAGCCTCTGGTACTTTCCAAAATTCATGCTTTTGGGACACCAAGTCCTCTGATATCCGTCCAAAACACGGGTAAATCATCAAGAGTATCAAAGACAGTATTGATCGCCACCCGGTCAACCAAAAAAAAGTGTGCTTTCCACCCGACCGATCGAGAAATCGACACGACAGATGGCACCGACCCGCTGTTGGCAACAAGCACCTGAAATTACATGGTCATCTGATGTCGATCTACATGAAGATCCATCGATGATCATCAACAGAAGAATTCCAAAAGACGTGGCACGGCCCGCGACTCTTCAGCTGCTCGGCGACCACTTAATGAGATTAATTGACTAGCTTTATTACAGTCATTAATCCATTTCTTTGGACGGCCCAATCAGAAGCAAGCATTCGGGAGTTACAAGTCAAGAGATTCATGGCATTTAACCCATGAAACTCCTCCCATCATGGCGATTAAAGGCGATTAAATGCCCTCAATCTCCTCCGGCCAATCAGAAGCCAAGAAAAAGGAGTTACAAAATAAACAATTCAATTTTGTAACTCCTCCCATTATGCGGCTTAATGACAATAAAAGCCCATAAACCCACCTAAAAGGCTACCTAAAAGCCTATAAATAGGAGGGCTCTCCAAGAAGAAAAAACAGAACGAACAATCAGAAAGCATCAGAAAAATCAGAGAAAAAAGCACAGAAATCCAGAGAAAGGAAAAAGAGAGAAAACTCTGCGGAAGTTCTACACCGGCCACCACAACAAGGTGATAAAAGTCCCTTGGGGGGTACCCCCCCCCCCAAGGTCCTTGCCTTCTCCTCTTGCCTCCAATGGCTTAGATATGGCTTTCAGCCCGTCTACTCGGTTTTTATTGGACATAGGACCTTCCTTTGGTCTTTGTCTTCTAAAAACCCGAGGTTATAGCCAAGCCAAGCGAATCAAATAGCATCCTCTGTTCTCATCTGCATGGATGATGGCGAAGCCCACATATGGCTTGCGACCGTCAATCTAAACGAGTCCCCCACAATCTCCTGAGAAGTTAGATCCTCCTTTTCTTGCTTTTCATTGTAGTTTGTATTTTTTCAAAAGAGACAAAAATCACAATTCTTGTCTTTCATTATTGATAGGGTTGTAAATCGGCTATAAACGCCAAAAATCGGCTATAAACGCCAAAATCGGCTATAAATGCCCAAAAAAATCGCCTTTCACGGCAAATCAAGAAAATGTCTCTTTTCTTAAATATATGTGCAATGGAAAACTTGAAAGAAGTTGATTTCCTTTTTACTTGCGAAGGTTGATCTCCGGATCACCACTTGCAATTCCAAGTAAAATAGAAAATCTGGCACACCCACAAAAAAAGAAATGTTGATGCACGCCCCTGCCCCCCGGTTACGAAAGGGTCGGACCCGACGGACTCCCACGTCCGCCGACCTCGGTAGAACCGAGCAGGAGCGCGGTCCATCAGTCCCAAAGACGATAGTCCGGGGAGTCGGGGTCGACCCGGAGTTCACAGAGTTGCCGAGGGAGTTGACACTTCGGCAGCTGATGGGGCGCTTGTAGGTGCGCGTGGTTTGCTTCTGTTGAAGCATGAGTTGGTGCTTGTTTTCGTCGAAAGTAATGGTTAGTGAAGCTGCCATTGTTAGTTTTCGAAAATTTCTGAAACAAGACCACATCCATTAGTAATCACAAGAATATAATGATCATAAATGGGAAGTTCTATGGTTTCGTCTTTTCAAATTGCTCGAGGTAGATGACCCAAGCAATATGAGGAAGGCAAAATGCCATAGAGGGTACAATTGTTCTGATCGCAGGTGTGGTAAGCCCGGAATGGGCATCCCAGTTACTGCTAGAAGCAATTGTGAACTTAAATTCGACTTATCGAGAAGCAGAGCTTGCTCGAGGTAAGAAGAATATAAAGTTGGAGTTACAGATGTGCCGGTCGCAATACAGTAGACCCTGAAAGGGCGTACTAGTACCGCTAGACGCAAATGTTTTGAGACCGCATCTATGAGATGAGATTCTCTATTTTGAAAGGTCAAGATTGGATTCATCAAAGAGAGCAGATGGTATTCCAATCTGAACACGGGCTCAGCGATTTCCGCGAGCGCCAGTGCTCAGAAAGAAATGAACCATGATTTCTCGGATCTGAATCTAAAAATGACGAGTTTTTTTTTTTTGAAAGGCCAATATCGGGTTCATCAAAGAGAGCAAAAGGCACTCTAATCTGAACACGGGCTCAGCGATTTCCGCGAGCGCCAGTGCTCAGAAAGGAGAAGACCAAGATTTCTCTAATCTAAACCCAAAATGACGGAAGTTTTTTTTTTTTTGAAGTTTTTTTTTTTTTGAAGATTTTTTTTTTAAAATCTTTTTTTTTAAAAAAAATCTTTTTTTTTTTTATTTATTTATTTTTTAATTTTTTTTTTAAGATTTTTTTTTTGAAAAATTTTTTTATTTTTATTTTTTTATTTTAAAATTTTTATATATATTTTTTATTTATATTTTTTTTATTTATTTAAAAGACGAGAGAGTACACATAGGCCTCCTAACCCGGTCTTATGAAATCTTGATTGATAGAATTGCCCCCAGGTAAGGGTAGGATTACTTAATGAACCCGTTTGGAGGACCCTTGCCTAGAACAGTCAAGCTGTCTCCACACTCTGGACAAGGCTTTTCTTTGAATCAACCATGATCAAAGAACACAGTTGGTTTAACCTTAGTGGTCTATGTCTTTTTTTTTTATATATATATATATATATTTTTTTATTTTTTTTTTATGAATTCATCGAAGAGAAACAATGGCCCAAAACCTTAGTCGAACAGGCTCAACATTTCTGCAAGCGCGATGAACGATAGGAACGGATCAAGGTTTCTCAATTTTGAATCCAAATTGAGAAATCTAAAATTTTTTTTTTATATATATATATATTTTTTTAATGAACTCATCGAAGAGAAACCATGGCCCAAAACCTTAGTCGAACAGGCTCAACATTTCTGCAAGCGCGATGAACGATAGGAACGGATCAAGGTTTCTCAATTTTGAATCCAAATTGAGAAATCTAAAATTTTTTATATATATATATATATTTTTTTTTTATATTTTTAATGAACTCATCGAAGAGAAACAATGGCCCAAAACCTTAGTCGAACAGGCTCAACATTTCTGCAAGCGCGATGAACGATAGGAACGGATCAAGGTTTCTCAATTTTGAATCCAAATTGAGAAATCTAAATTTTTTTTTTTTTTACTTTTATATATATATATATATATATTTTTTTTTAGATTTTTAATGAACTCATCGAAGAGAAACAATGGCCCAAAACCTTAGTCGAACAGGCTCAACATTTCTGCAAGCGCGATGAACGATAGGAACGGATCAAGGTTTCTCAATTTTGAATCCAAAAATGACAAATCTGATTTTTTTTTGTTTTTTTTTTTTTGAAAAGAGAAAGAGTGGAAATAAATTCAAAGAATTAGAAATTTCCAAACAAAAAATCTCATCTCAATTCTTTTTTTTGCGGAATTCAACATAGGCCACCAATTATAAAGTAGCCAAGGAATCGAGAAAAGAAATATAAGCATAGAGCAAAATATATGATATGCAAATATTTCATTTCTAGCATCGTGTTCTCAAATAAACGAGTCCCACCGGGTGTGCCAGCTTGATGGACCGCGCTCCTGCTTGGTTCTACCGAGGTCGGCGGACGTGGGAGTCCGTCGGGTCCGACCCTTTCGTAACCGGGGGGCAAGGGCGTGCATCAACATTTCTTTTTTTGTGGGTGTGCCAGATTTTCTATTTTACTTGGAATTGCAAGTGGTGATCCGGAGATCAACCTTCGCAAGTAAAGAGGAAATCAACTTCTTTCAAGTTTTCCATTGCACATATATTTAAGAAAAGAGACATTTTTCTTAGTTTGCCGTGAAAGCCGATTTTTTGGCATTTATAGCCGATTTTGGCGTTTATAGCCGATTTTTGGCGTTTATAGCCGATTTACAATCCTTATCAATAATGAAAGACAAGAGTTGTGATTTTTGTCTCTTTTAAAAAAATACAAACTACAATGAAAAGCAAGAAAAGGAGGATCTAACTTCTCAGGAGATTGTGGGGGACTCGTTTAGATTGACGGTCGCAAGCCATATGTGGGCTTCGCCATCATCCATGCAGATGAGAACAGAGGATGCTATCGATTCGCTTGGCTTGGCTATAACCTCAGGTTTTTAGAGGACAAAGACCAAAGGAAGGTCCTATGTCCAATAAAAAGCCGAGTAGACGGGCTGAAAAGCCATATCTAAGCCATTGGAGGCAGGAGGAGAAGGCAAGGACCTTGGGGGGGGTACCCCCCAAGGGACTTTTGTCACCTTGTTGCGGTGGCCGGTGTAGAACTTCCGCAGAGTTTTCTCTCTTTTTCTTTTCTCTGGATTTCTGACTGCTGTCTGTTGATGCTCGTTGTTGTGTTTTTTCTTCTTGGAGAGCCCTCCTATTTATAGGCTTTTAGGTAGCCTTTTAGGTGGGTTTATGGGCTTTTATTGTCATTAAGCCGCATAATGGGAGGAGTTACAAAATTGAATTGTTTATTTTGTAACTCCTTTTTCTTGGCTTCTGATTGGCCGGAGGAGATTGAGGGCATTTAATCGCCTTTAATCGCCATGATGGGAGGAGTTTCATGGGTTAAATGCCATGAATCTCTTGACTTGTAACTCCCGAATGCTTGCTTCTGATTGGGCCGTCCAAAGAAATGGATTAATGACTGTAATAAAGCTAGTCAATTAATCGCATTAAGTGGTCGCCGAGCAGCTGAAGAGTCGCGGGCCGTGCCACGTCTTTTGGAATTCTTCTGTCGATGATCATCGATGGATCTTCATGTAGATCGACATCAGATGACCCTGTAATTTCAGGTGTTTGTTGCCAACAGCGGGTCGGTGCCATCTGTCCTGTCGATTTCTCGATCGGTCGGGTGGAAAGCACACTTTTTTGGTTGACCGGGTGGCGATCAATACTGTCTTCGATACTCTTGATGATTTACCCGTGTTTTGGACGGATGTCAGAGGACTTGGTGTCTCAAAAGCATGAATTTTGGAAAGTACCAGAGGCTGGGCCCTTCGAATCGCGAAAAAACTGCGAAAACCGGGGTTTCCGGGGCTTTCCCGGCGACCCCGGGGTCCAAGGTCGCCGGCGACCCTGGCCCAGGGTCGCAGGGGTCTGCGACCCTGGGGGGGTTTTCCCCCTTTCGTGTCCCGTTTTGCGTCCGTTTTTGCTGTTTTTCGATTCTTTTTTCTTCTGTACTTTTCCTTGACATTTTGACCATTTATTGGCCTAATTTCTTTGTAGGAAACCTGATGAGAATCCTTGCATTTTATTTTGCAAAGTTTCCAATTCCCTGAGAAAGCCGAAGACTTTGTCGCGTAGAGCTGCCGATTTTTCGTCAGAAGCTGAAACTGGGCCAAACGATGTCGGAATGACCTGAAATTTGGTGTGAAGCCTCCTGAGCAATAAATAAGACCAACCATAGGCTTTTGTTTGAGTTTCGAAGCCTTTTGGGGTCCTATCACCTGCAGACTTGCTTTTTGTCGCGATGAAGATGTCGCGGTTTGATGTGTGGTCAACCGATGTCCGATTGACTTGAAATTTGACAGGGAACCTATTGGAGTCATTTTAAGATGATCCATAGGTTCTGCCTTGGAAACCATGGTCCCGGAGAGCTTTTGTCGCCGAGAGCTCCTTTTTGGCTGTCGGAGAAGCGAAGTTAGGCCAAATGATTTTGAAATGGCCCGAAACTTCTTGTGTACTCCTCTTTTGGCTGTCTGGAAGAATCTTGCAGTTTTTGTTTGATTCTGACAAGATTTGATTTTTGGAAGCAGCATTGCCTATTTATGGCAGGTTGTGACTGAAAGAAACCGCGATTCAGATCTGAAACTTCTCATAAAGAGACTACTATGGCTGATGCAAAGCATGACAGATTTTAAAAAATCTGATTTCTGCATTATGCAGCGGAAATCAGCCATAAAGAATCGCATAGAAACTCCATTAAATCATGATCAACAAGTGTATAATTAAAGGAGAATGAAGAAGACTCATACCTCGAAGATTTGTAGACTTCAAATCTCTGAAAAAATAGATCCAAAGGCGTGAACTCAGACTTGCAATTTGCAAACAAGTTGCTGGAATTTTCCTGCACTAGTATTGCCTTTGATCTTCTCCTCTATCTCACTTCCAAATCTGATTGGCTAAGATGGTGGGATCTTAATCTAGGAATTAAGAACTATTTCTCCAAGGGAAAATCTCAGACCTTAAGCTCTCTTCAATCAAGAAGAGAACCTCCAAAGGGCTGGACGTGTGGGGCTCTCCTTGTGCTCAATAATTGTTTCACAAAGTGTTGGATGTGTGGCACTCTTCTTGCTTTCTTGTTATGGACGTCCAAAGGGGATGGTTCTCCTTTTATAGAAACTATGGGAAGCCTTTCCTATTTAGTTATCTCTCCTTATTCTAATTTATGTCCAAAAAGGAAAGACTTATTTCCTTTAAGAAACACTCTAATTAGAAAAGGAAACCAAAAGGAACTTTCCATACAATTAGTAATACTAGTTGTAGAACACTTACTAATTTTAAGTTCCTAATCCAAAAAGGAAACTAACTCATAGGAATACTAATCCAAGAGGAGTCCAACTTTCCAAGTAGAGTCCTACTCAAAGTTGGAAACCTTACCCATGGAAATCCTATTATGGACATCCCACATATCAATGCACACCATGGCCCACATACAATTTATCTAGAGTTAAATTCATGTATGCCATCAAAGGCCTATTCGAATTTAAACTCAAAATTATTTTTCCACTAAAATAATTCATCCTTATGTTATCTAAACATCTTAGGAAACCATGCCAATCTTGGTAAGTGACTAGAGAAGGGACCAAAAGACATATTTGCCATTGGCTCCCAAAATGACCAAAATGTCCATGCTAAGCCCATAGCAACATAAAGATCATTTTAACCTTAACTCATTCCACTAAAGAGTTATGGTTGAACTCCAAGGACAAATATATATTATAATAAGCTCGTCATAAAATGACGGTTGTCTTCGACCTACCAAGTGTAATGACCTGAATGCCCCTCTATGTAACATCCATAATCGAGCCAGGTTATCACATGTACTATCAACCTTCCCGATTACATCTAAACCTTAGAACTTCATATCCTTAAACATAATCATCATTCGAATATCATTCTCTTGATCCAGGGAGCGACCCACAAGTTCAATATTCATATGGAACATCCATATACTAAGATCTTAGATTTTGATGATTAATCAGATAATTCTAAGGGGACGATTATTCCATCATCAGATGGCATAGATTCTATATTGCATCTGCACGTCCCAACTGATCAAGTCCGAGTACCCAAAACACAGAGCTGTTGACCCATGAAAAGAATCTCACCCATAGTGAATCAAAGCACAAGAACTTGACTTCGTCAGTTCATCCACAAATGCTCAAGATTAAGAGCACCGGTTACTTAGTAGCATGAGGTGACTTGATCTCTTTTCTGTGATAGTACTATTTTAGAGATCACACCTACAATGGTCCTGTTCAATGCATGACACATGCACTAATGAGATAGATCCGGGAAAGCCCTCCCGTGACTTAGGTATGTCACCCTATATAGGAGAGTATCTCATTATAACTTCTACCAAGATGAAGTGCCCAGCTCCATCTTTCAGTTATCAACAAATATGATGTTTCCAGTTGTCCATGAATTAGACCTATCTGTGTGTAGACACTACACACCTAATTCATTTACTAGAAACAATGGGCCTTACACAACCATACATATATACATGTTTAAGCATAAAAGAGTCTTTCCATTATATAACCAGAAAATATCCAGTAACAAAAGATGAGAGTGCGGCTAGTGGGCTTTAGGGCATACACCAATCCCAACAGTGACTTCATGTAGCTCTTTGGATCTTGATGAGGCAAAGTGACATTTTTGGTGTCAACAGCACCCACTTTGTGAATAAACACTTCGAGGCGTTGGTTAAGAAATACTCTATCACTCATAAGGTGGCTACACCTTATCATCCGCAAACCAGTGGCCAAGTCGAAGTGTCCAATAGGGAGGTCAAGCGTATTCTCGAAAAAACGGTACGGCCTGACCGGAAAGATTGGTCTTTGCGATTGAATGATGCTTTATGGGCCTGCCGTACTGCTTACAAGACTCCAATTGGTATGTCCCCCTACCGTTTAGTGTTTGGCAAAGCTTGTCATTTGTCGGTTGAACTCGAACACCGCGCCATGTGGGCTATTAAGCAATTCAATTTTGATATGGCCGGTGCAGCTTCCACTCGGAAACTCCAACTCAATGAGTTGGAGGAGATTCGGAACGAAGCATACATTAGCTCCTCAATTTACAAGGCTCGGACTAAAGCTTTTCATGATAAACACATCTTGCGGAAGTCCTTTGAGCCACATCAGAAGGTCTGGCTGTTCAATTCAAAGTTGAGACTCTTTCCGGGTAAGTTGCGGTCACGATGGGATGGACCGTATGTGGTAACGGAGGTTTTTGATCATGGTGCGGTGGAAATTCGAAACCCCACTACTGGGGGTTTTCTTAAAGTCAATGGTCAACGGTTGAAACCTTATGTCGAGGGTATTACTGCTGGTGAAGTCGTGGAGTCCATTACTCTGATGGACCCCTCCTATTCTACGGGTTGAGCGCAATCGACGTCTGGCTGACGACGTAAAACAAAGCTCTTGCGGGAGGAAACCCGAGTTTCGTTAGTGTATTTCGGTCAGCGTCCTTTTCTTTCCTTCCGATTTTTATTTTCATTCTTTAGGTGGGTACCCTTAAAAGGTTCCAGTTGTCCATTTGCTAGTTTTCTTTTGACAAAAAAAAATAAATAAAAAAAAATAAAAAAAAAATAAAAAACGGGCGTCTGGACGCTGTCTACCAGTATCCATCGCCCACGCAGCCGGACTCTCTGTCCCTGGGCGTCTGGACGCCAGAAAAACAAAAAAAAAATGACAAAAACCGTGCAGGCTGCCCTTTTTCTTTTTTTTTCTCTACTTCCACTTCTTCTTTCTCTCCTTCTCTCTCACTCCATCATCGTGCACCATCCCCTCTTCCTTTCTTCCAACCACACTTTCTTCTAACCATAGTTTCTTCCTCACCATTCTTTTCCTCTCCTTTCTCCCATTTCCTTTCTTTCTTCTTTCCTTTGGCCTGCTGTTTGCATATCCCTCCATTGCCGCCGGTGACTACCAAGCTTGCCGGTCAGATCTACTGCTGATCACAGCTTCCTATCCATTTCCTTCACTTGGGATCTCCTCACCGCGCCTTCCTCTACGCGCTGCTGTTGCCGTTTTCTCTCCGGCCAACTTTTCCGGTCATCTTCTCCGGCGACGTCACCGGAGCTCCGGCGAGATTTTTCCAGGTATATTTTAATTGTTTTAAATTAAAAAAAAAATGTTTCGTCGGGGGAGGAGTAAATCTAAGGCTACTGCGGGTGCGGGTTCCTCCAATCCGCGACCCCCGAAATGGCATGCCTCCGCTCCTCCTCGTGAGCAACCCAATGCGGAATGGGCTAATCGACCCTTAGATCGGCAAACCGCATTTGACTTGCCATTTTTTGAGGCAGACGCATCCACACTTTGGGCAGTCCAACAATTACGGTTGAGAGAATTGACAACATTGTGTGGCCCTTTTCCTCCGGCGTATCCCCGTTTGGTGCGCCTTTTCTATCAGAATTTAGAGATTACGGGGCAATATGGTGATGTCTTGTCTTCTACTATAGATGGCCATGATGTTTCTTTGACAGAGGAGGATATCGCCCATGCCCTTGGTTGTAACCCTACTGCGGGAGGTTTCCCGAATTTTCCTGCGACTCCCACGGTGGCCAGCATAACTAATGAAATATGTGGGGGTCGTTTTAGCAAGGATAACTACATAAGCACTCATCGTAGTTATTTACCTCAGCAGTTGTGGTTAATTGATCAAGTGCTGCGTGTAAATGCATTTCCCACGCATCACAAGGATGAGAGGAGGGGGGACTTCCTTCTGACTTTGTATG
Source organism: Litsea cubeba (assembly GCA_012931725.1). Taxonomy (NCBI): domain Eukaryota; kingdom Viridiplantae; phylum Streptophyta; class Magnoliopsida; order Laurales; family Lauraceae; genus Litsea; species Litsea cubeba. The sequence goes on from CM022946.1 coordinate 124,664,711, forward strand.
CCATTCATGCCGGATACGCAGTCTCTCTACCTCAGATGATTTTTCAAGAGATGTGCAAAGTCTATCGGCTTTTTAAAGAGTCTAAAAAGGATCCGGAGAAAAAGCGGCCATTGCCTTTTCCTCATTTGCTCACATTGTTTTTTCTCCACCGTTCCGAACCCACGGATGTCCCCTATTCCCATTTCTTCTGACGAAGAGTCTATTCCGTGTTCTGATGTTTACGGTGCGGTGCGTTGGACTCAGAGTGTCCAATCTATCATTCGTAACATGCAACATGCTACTCCTGCTATGATGCCTGGAGTTGTCGCACCTGTGGTTGCTCCACCAATGCCTCAGCAAGCCCCTCCTGTTATTCCCCCTACTGAGGGGCCTGCTGCACCGTTTTCCATGACTTATGCCCAATACGAGGCTCTCCTTCACGGTCAGCAAGCTATCCAGTCCCGTCAGGTGGCTTTTGAGTCTCGCTTTGAGGACTTTGCCACTCGTACTACTGACTCTCTTTTTGAAATGCAATCCTTACTGCGGGGTCTACATGGTCTTCCCCATCACGATGATCCAATGCATGATGCTGGTGGGAGGGCTAACCCTGACAGGGCTGAGGATGATCCTTGAGGCTGTTTTTATCTTCAATTTTATTTTCTTTCTTTCCTTCTGTTTTTGCTTTGTCGCTAACATTTTGCAGGTTGGTTCTTTCATGCAAGTTGGGGTATTACCCTTTATCTTGTCTCTACCTCTTATGTTCCGCGATACCCAGGTGATATCCTCCATTCTACTTTACTTTCTTTGTCCTTTATCTTATATTTTGTGCGTTACATTGTGGACAATGTGCGGTTCAGTTGGGGGGTGGGGTATTATCCTTTGGGTTCGTTTTAGTAGTTTTTGAGTTTGTCCTTTTCTTAAAAAAAAAAATTATTTTTTGCTCCTTTTGTTAGTTTTTTTTTCTTTTTGGGGATTTCTAACCGAGTTTTTTTATAAACTGAAGATACCCTGATTTTTGGAACTTTTTGTGAGAAAGAAGAGAAAAAGGGTTCACTATCTTGTTTTAGGAAAGGGTTTTTGAGAAATTGTTGAATTATTGATCCATCACTTAACACGTATGTTATAGAGATTTTTGAAATGAGAAGCTATGATTTCCATATTTGTGAGAACTTCAAAACAATTATGATGGAAAGCCGACCCTCGGACATACAGTGTTCTAGTTCAACTGAGTGAATTTATTCACAAAATAGTGAACTAATTCGGGTATATGGAAAGGGCTACCTATTGTTGGGGACTGTTAAAAAAAAAATTAAAAAAAAAATTTGTGACTTGTTTGGGTTCGTAGCCTTTTTAACCCGAGTCAGTAAGCTCATAGGGGTATTGCCATACCTAGTGCCCTAAGAACGACTGTTTTGGGAGTCATTAGCTGAATGCTCGTTACATGGGTTAATTAGAAAGCTTAATGGACTTAGACATTGCACAGTCACATGTCTAAAAAAAAAAAAAAAAAAGTCATCAAGTCCTTTGGTGAATAATAGTGTGAAAGCCACCATGCCTTGAGAGGAATTATGTTAACTTCTACTGAGGTTAGGTGGCCCAGACTTTTGAAAGAAAAAGAAATATTTGTGTTTCACGGAAATTATTAGTGGATCGTTTTATGCTTCATTGCTTCTATATATACACAATTTTCACCGTGCACGATCAATTTTTCCAGCATGATCTTGAGGATTTCTAACCAACAGATAGGATTTGTGAACCACATTTGAGATGTGTATTGAAAACCCCATAATCAGGCATATCTGGTGTTTGTAGATATCTTGGTGAACGATTCTCCATGTTTTTCAATTTTTTTTTTTAGGAATTTTGTGGGTAGATTCACTGCAAACCCTCACGAGACTATAACTCGTCCTCTAGGGGGAACCTAGAGGTTTAAAGGCTTGCTGCACATGCTAAGTGCAGCCGTGCTCCCTACGAAAGTGGCCTAGTTAGTTTTTATTTCTGTTTTAGCTTTGTTCGAGGACTAACAAAGTGTCAGTTGGGGGGTGTGATGAGAGCCTAAAATATACATTTTAGGCCCTTCAATGTGGACTTTGTAACACTTTCGAATTAGATTATCTAGTTTAATTATGTTATTTATATGTTTTCAGGATTTTTAAGAGAATAACCAGAAGATGGAGCTAAAGACGAAGAAAAATGGCAAAGATCGAATATCACCCAGCTTACTGCCTGCTGGCGTCCGAACGCCAGCCCCCGGGCGTCCGGACGCCCGGGCCACAGAATGCAATCCAGTTACTGACTGCTGGCGTCCGGACGCCAGCCTTTGGGCGTCCGGACGCCCGGACCGGGTGAAGTCCGCCTTGGCGCGTTTTGAGAAAGATTTTTAGGACTCTAAGTCTATAAATATGTTTCCAACTTTGATAAGAGAGACAAAAATCTTTGGGAAAAGCTCTGGAGCATAGTTTGGGAGAATTGGAAGAAAGCCAATGGTGATTCTGTCAGGGATTCGTCATCAATCTCTCGCCATGTGTAACTAAACTTCTATCTTAGGGTTCCGATGAAGCCCTAACTTCGTATTATTGGTGATGTATAGGTTTTAGGGTTTTACTTTCAATGCTTTTGGTTATATGACAAGATGTTAATCCATTGTTTGGATTTTATTAATGCAATATCCCTTTCTTCTGGTATTTTGATCTTGTAGGTTTGAATACCAAGTTATATAACGGTGCTTTCATGAATGTGTTTGTCAGATCTAGGATAATCTATGCCATAAGAGATAGGTTATGCCCTGATTTACATCCATATATCTTTATTTGTCGACTTGTGAAGGTTTGTAACCAGAACAAGTCTGTTTAGCGTTGATTGTGAAACCCTAGGTCTATATTTGCCATTGTGCGAGGTTAGAGTGGATTCGTACCCTGAGATCTTTTCTCTAATTGATTTAAACCTTTTCTTTTAATTTGTTAATTTAGGAATTACAACCAATCAAACCAGCAATTCGTTTTCTTTTAGAATTAGTTTAGGAATTGAGGAACCAACACAACTTAGCCTTTTTGTCCCAGTGGATACGATACTCGTTTAGCATCTTTGCTTTCATAAGTAGAGATATTAGCGGGAGATAATTTATATTTGCAACCCTATTTTAGGACGAACCGTAGCTTTTGCAGAAACGCCTTTAACTATACCATATCGTTTCAGAACCAAACATTCACTTATAAGTCCTCAACTTCTTCGGTTGCTTAGAATACATGTGATAACTTTTTAAATTTTCATGGTTATTTTGATTTCTAACAATTTTTTGCACCTCTTCGTTTTTCTTGAGGTTTTTTCCCTTAACTTACCTCTAGAGGTGACTTCTCTCTCCCCCTTCTCCAAGTTTGAATATTTCTCCGCATACAATTACACAATTTTTAAGACTAAAATACCCATAGTGTGGGGTTTGAAATTTCGGTCAACGAAAACATTCAAACTTCTAAGATAAAATTGCTACATCAGCAAATTCTATGGTTTTTAAATACATCACAAAAGGTTTTCTGAGGAAGTTAGAAATTCATGTTTGGTGTAAAAAGTTTTTCCTCGATAAATTAGTGCTAATGTTGTTTGGTGCAACAATGAATTTCTTTGGTAAAAACTACTGTTTAGTGAAAACTACTGGGTGGGTGGGTTGGTATGTGTGTGGGGTGGGTGGGTGAGTGGGTGGGTGGGGTTGGGAGGGGAGGGGGAAGAAAGTGGGTGGCTTGGTAGAGTGGAGTGGGATTGAGGAAATGGGAGGTCGGTTTTCTGTGGAAATGGACTTCCCATCGTGTGGGGTCCGGTGGGTGTAAGGTCCCCGACCTTAATAGGGTGTTCAATTTCTTAATATTGGGGATTAGCCTAATTAATTGTAATTCGAGTTAATTAGGCGGGTTTAGTGGCTAAGCGAAGTTCTGTTATCATTAGAAAGTGGTTTGTGAAGTTTAGTTTGATTCCAATGGGCGATTAGTCTTAATAGGGGGTTAGGTTGTGATTAATAGGAAACTTAGTCATTTTTCCGGAAAATCCAGTTTTTGCCGAATTTGGGTTCGTTGGAAAGATCTCGTCGCGCTCGTCATTTTTCCGCTCTTGACTCGTCACGATTCGACGCCTCGAAACCCCTCAAATAATCACATTTTCTCTCATTTCACTCAAATGAGTATTTTGGACTTTTCCCCCTTCATCTCTTATTTTAAACTCAAACCCAGCTACCACATTCGTTTCTTCCTCCTTCATTTCAGAGTGCAACTGTTGCTGCAACTCAACTTCTTCTCCTCTTCATTTCTCTTCTTGCATGTGCTACCTAAAGGGAAGATTTCAAGAAACCAAGCCCACCATTGTCTTCCTCTCTTCTTCCTCTACATTTTGATCCAAGTTTGGTAAGTTTTCCTCAACCCCTTCCTCTCTAATTTTCTTCCTCCTTGCTGTTAATGACTTGCATGTTGATGGACTATTCTTCTTTCCTTTCCCTTGTGTCCTTGGAGTGTAGGAGAGAGTCTTTGGAGTGGTGGTTTGGCTAGGGTGTGAGTGGAGAGCTCTCCTCCTCAATTTCTCTCTCAAATTTCCATTTCTTTCATTTCCTTTGGTGAAGGCAAGTAGATTAGCCTTATATATGATCATGCATGTATATTTCTTGCTTTTTGGAATGGTTTTAATCTTAATTGCTTAGATTTCCCTAAATGCCAAGCTTGTTTTGATTAATTTGGTTAAACATGTTAATTAGGAATTGTGCTAGGATTTAAATGTAAATGGACTTGAAATGGGTGGTTGGAATGGAAGGGGATGAATGGGGAGCATGGTGGCTCAGTTTTGTACAAGCTTCAACCTTTGAAAAGGCTTGGAATTGGTGGGAAGTGGTTTGGAAGGAATGGGTTCAGAAATCCAGGAAAACAGGGGACTCCCGGGAGGTTTCTGCCTCTGGGTGTCCGGACGCTGGGGTTATGGCGTCTGGATGCCAGCAGGTAGAAGCTCAGGGTGCCTATACTGCTTCAGGGCGTCCGGACGCCGGGTTTCTAGCGTCCGGACGCTGGGAACCTTTCGGGGGACTGAAATTGGCCATCTTCCGAAAGCCATAACTTTTGACCCATTCGTCGGAATTTGAAGTTCTATATATCATCGGAAAGCCCTCGAGACGTAGAATCCAATGCTATACTAATGTTAATCATCAGAGATTGAAAAAAGGAAATAGGTATTGGATCAATGATCCAAGCCCTTGTCTCTTTTGGAAAGAGATTCTTAACCTGGTTGGACCCTAGGTTGACACCCCATGACCCTACCCTCACCTGACCAACTTGGGGAAATAGGAACGGAGTACGATTGGCTTGGTGTGCTTCGTTAGTTATCCGGGAGTTCCGTGTATGGTTGTAACTTGGCCGAATGCATACGGAACTTAGTCAATTGGTGCCCAATAACTTCTGTACACCAAGGGCTTACCACACTATGGCATCGTTGACTCTTTCTCTGTAAGCACTCCGTTGAGAATACGTGCGGTACACGATGGACAACTCTTGACCTAGGATGGGCTTGTTGTTCACTCTTGACTCTTGAATCATGTATTCGTAGCTTGTCGTACCTTGTACACTCTTATCTTGTATACTTGTATAACTTGTAACTTAACTAGTAGAAATAGGATCTTCACCAGACTTAGAATGTATCCTTAGGTACCCTTTGTCTTGTATTGATGAACACGTGTGGATAGACTTGAAAGAGGACTACTCATGGAACTTGGAACTTGGAACTTGACTTGTATCTTGGCTTAACTTGGAGTAGCCCTCGGCTTGTTATCTTGTACTTGAAAATCTATCCACTTGTATTTGTCTTGGAACTCGTGTCGTATACAAATCAGCATCATCATCTTGCATTCATGACCAACTGCAGACTTATGATTATAAAGTGGGCCGGATACCGGACACTAGGGTGGACAGTCGGCTTTGGACGGCGTCCATGGTGAGAATAGCTGGGAGCGGGCGAGGACCGTACTGCTATTCCTAGGACTGGGAGCTACGATCCCCACCAGAGCCGGACTTTGGGTATTCGTAGTCCGCTTGGACGTCACTTATTCACCCGTGAGATGGCTAGGACATCGACGGAGTCTCCTCTTGCTTGGCACATTTCATTTCATGGATGGTTATTCTTGTTTATCCTGTTAGGATTTACATTGTTACTTGATTCTCGTATTACTCATGCTTTTATGCCTAGCTTGTACCTTGCTATCTTATAATCATGTACTTGTCTTTATTCTCATTTGAAATATGTTATGAATAATGTATATTGCTAATCTCCTTGCCAACATATTATTGTTCCTTTATTCCATGGTGTGGAGAGGACACCTACTACTATTACGCCGACCCAGATGCCGAGGCAATCCCAGAGGATCCTCAAACGGGGGAGGAGGACGAGGTATGAGAGTGGGGTGCCGATGACGTAATTTAGCGTCATCACTCCCGGCACTAGTGTGCGTTACACGAGGATATCTTTCATCGTGCCACCTCCTTTCATCTTTTGGGTTTTAGATTTTATGGACTTGTCTATCATGTTACTGTATATCTTTTGTACCAGGACCTAGGTTTTTGGGATGGTCCTGATGTTTATAAACTTTATATATTTTATCTTTTGGAACTTGAATATTTAATGGCATGGAATCCATATTTGCTTTGATATTTCTATAGGTTTAATGTTGGGTTTATCGGACAAGTCCTGTTGATTAATTTGTTAATAAGGCTCAACTACACAATCCTCACAGCGGACTTCGATCCTTGGGCATAAAGGGGCAAAAATTTTTAATCAGCCCTAAACTTCACACCCCGGATCCGGTTTATTCTCTAATCGGGTTCAGGGCTGTGACAGTGGGTGAGTGGGTGGGTGGGGTTGGGAGGGGGAGGGGGAAGAAAGTGGGTGTGGCTGGGTAGAGTGGAGTGGGACTGAGGATATGGGAGGTCAGTTTTCTTTGGAAATAGACTTCCCATAAACACCCCCCCCCCCCCCCCCCCCAGCTAGGAAGTCTATTTCCATTCCAAGGAAGAAAAAAGCTAACGTGGTGAAAGAGCAGTTCCGCGGAAAACTGCCGCACCAAATACATAAAAAAGGAGTTTTCTGCAAAAAACCACATCCTCCTTTTCTGTGGAACTGGGCAACACAAACATGCCCGTATTATTGCATTTGTGGGTAGAAAATGCATCAGTGTAAATGGGATTGGATGAGAATCTATAGCGTAATTATGCAAATAGTGGTGATCTAACATGCATTCTCATATATTATTTGGGATCTTGGGGAATGTTTGTGTCTAACAACATTTCTTACGAATTCAGTTTCATGATAACTAAAAATCTCGAATTATATTTTCAAGATAAAGAATTCATGGTAAAGTAAGTTTCTTTGATTTTCAAAGAAATATATTCATGCAAACAAACATATTATAAGTTTTCAAGATAAGAGCTTTCATGGTAAAATGAGCTCCTTTGGATTTGTAGGAATTCAATTTCATGTTAACAAATAGATCCTATCATTCATGGCATAATGGGTTCTTTTGAACTTTTAGAAATTCAAATCCATACTAATAATTGATCAGCCCAATGTTATTTTAACGATAACGAATTCATTTCTTTAGATCCTTAAGAGTTCAATTCAATGCAAATAAACAAGCTCTGCAAACATGTTCAAGATAAAAAAAAATTAGTTGTAAAGTCATTCCGTATAATTTCTAAGAATTATTTTCATGCAATCAAATTGACCCTATACAAAACAAGCAGCTAAAATTTCTTGAGTCTTCCATTCTCACAATCTATCAATTAATGTGAGTTTTGGTGTTAGGACCCCAAAAAAATGTACATTTTAAAACCATTGAAAAAAGAGCATTTTTTATATAAAAAAAGAAATAAAAAATAATTAATTTACCTTGTTTAAGGCCCACCTTTCATTGTTCAAAGCGGGATCATATTAACAACCGCTCCCAATATGTTCATTATATCAAATTCACTTCAATATGTACAGGTGGATTGCATACATAAAGGTGGACTGCACAAGTTGCAATGACCAAAGGTTTGGTACATGGAGAAGAAAAGAGAAATTATACCAAGAGTAAGGGTGCACAAAAAACCCGTTAAACTGCTAAATCAATCCGGGCTGATCCGAACTAGGTGGTTCGGATCGGTTTTATAGTAGACCGGTTCGGTCACGGTTCGAATTTCCTTCAAACCGTTCGGTTCGGTTTGAAGGTGCGGTTAAACCGCTCAAACCGAACCGAACCGAACCAATCACTTGAAGAAGACTCAAACCTTCACTCCATTACTTGAAGTCCAATGTCTCTCGCAAATTGAACTGCCATTTTTTGTGAAAAAAATAAAAAAACAAATAATGAATAAAAGAACCGTAACCGAACTGAACCGAATTGAGCACATTGAACTGCCCATGCGCATCCCTAACCAAGATGTAAGAAAGTAAAAGGCAAGGAACTGAGGTGCCTCAAGAAAAGAAGTTCGGGCAGTTTTGTCATTTCCCCCAGCATAGAGAAGGTCTAGGGAAAAAGAACTTTTAAATGCATACCACATTTTCTTTCTACTCTCACCATGTAAAAAAATTATTACCAGTTTACCCTTGTGAGAAATCCTCAAACTACCCTCGTCTCTCTCTCTCTCCCTCTCTCGACCACCACCATGACCACCGTTAGCTCCTCCGAAATCCTCCGCCATGCCACCTCATTCCTTGATGACACTACCTCCCAATCCGACCTCTGCCACCGCCTCCTCTCTACTGTTGGCCACAAGACCTCCTCCGATCAAACCAACCTTAGAACCCTAACCCTCGCCTCAGAAACCCTAGATACCACCATCTCCACCACCAGCCTAGCCATCCACTCCTCTTCACTCCGCCTCACCAAGCAGCTCCTCCCTCCACACTCCGACTCATTGAGCGGCTCCTCCCTCTCTCGCTATTCCTATCCCTCTCCCCCTTTCTCTCTCCCTATCCTTACCTCTCTCTCACTCCTTCTCTCCCTCCAGCGGTACCGTCCGAGGAGGCGGTGTGTTAGGGATTTTGTATATTGCAATTTAATTTGATGGATGCATTATCATTTTAGCATCATTCGAATTTTCACACAAGCATTGATTTAGAAAATCTTGAAATCTTGATTTACACATGCATCATATTAAATCTTGTAAATCATATGTTTCATGAATATTTTCGATTTAAATCTTGGATGCATTTAATTTAAAAAAAAAATTTATAAATCAAGCTAGCCATTTGTTTTAAATGTTTCAAATCATATTTGGCTTTTCATGTCTCATGATTTTTAAGCACTTAGATTGATTTAAATCATGTTTCCATGCTTGGTTTAATGGCCTAAAAACCCCCACAAGAAAATACTTTGAAATATGCAAAAGTTGGGATTTTGGACACTGTCGGTCAGTTTGTCGGTCAGGTGTCGACTAACTGACCATGGACCGAACCTCCTTCGGTCAGCTGTAGGTTCGAATTCCAGAGAGCTTCAAATCCTGGATTATGGGTTGTCGGTCAGGTGTCGGCTAATCGAACATGGACCGAACCTCCTTCGGTCAGTTATCGGTTCGAAGTCCAGATAGCTTCAAATCCTAGATTTTGGGCGTCGGTTAAGGTGTCGGTCACATGTCGGTTAACCGACAAGTCCAGTTCGGCTAACCGACAGTGTATTTCGGTCAGTAAATCTTCATATATATGACCGTTGGCTAGTGACCATTGGGGTGTCGGTTAACGGACCCCTGGATGTCGGTTAACTGACAGGTAGCCGTTGGGCAGATTTTTCTATAAAATCAAGTTCATTCCAAAACCATTTTTAAGGATTGAAGAAGCCATTCTTGAGGTGAATGAAGCCAAAACAAAGGGGAATGAACTAAGACGGCTAGATGGTCATTTAGAAAGTTAAAGCTTGGATTAATGAAGTTAAATCACCAAGTAAGCTTTGCCTTTTCATAATCATATGTTTTATGCTTTGACTAAATTATTAAAAATTGATTTTTAGCATATTAACTATGATTTGTTGAATCCATTACTTTCATTCAATCTTTGATTTAGGTTGTGATGGATTTTTCACTTTGATTCAAACCAAGTTTTGTTTTAAAAGTTTATAAAACATATTTTATCAAAACCTTTTATTTCTTTTATAACATGATTTATATACTTGGTTTAATCTTTCCATGTTGTTTTCAATCTTTAAAACCTTAGTTAAATTAGTTTTTTTTTTAAAACAACATAGCACACGCATCACTTGATTAATCTTAAACATTTTCATACAACTTGTGATCTTTAGATTTTCATATCATTCACAAGTTTGTAGTTGTTCAAGTGATTTGCATTTGACTTCAATCAAATCTTTTATGTGCATTAAACTTTTAATTGCATTAAGCATATATTGATTGACCTTAGTTTTAAACTTGATTTAAGTTTTCACACACACACACACACACACACACACACACACACACACACACACACACACACACACACACACACACACACACACTGTCACGACCCCAAACCCGGGGACCGTGAATTGGGAGTTAAGTAAAGATTATGCTTCTCCCAAGATCCGCGCGTGTGAGGATCATAAATTTCAACGCACTCTGAATATTTTGAGGCAGCTTTCGTGGTGTTGCGACTCGGAGTCCGTGGCCATTGGATTCCGTGTCGCACTCAACCCAAGTATTAAATCATCTTATTAGTGATCATATCAGACTGGGATAAACCATTACAATGAAATACAGAGCCGACAGTAACAGGAACTTACATTCCCATATATGTTCAAGTGACAAATAACAATGTGTATTAATTACAATCCCAAGAGAAGGCCTAATAAAAGCCATACAGTAAAAAGCAAAATAAGATATACCCCACATGTACCATAGCTCTGATGTCAAGCTCAATGTCTACATGACATAGCCGACATTACAATCTGCAAACTCATGGCTCCACAGCCAACACAAGTACTCAACTCGGGCAAAGAAGTCCGGACCTAAGCACCAAAGTAGTGGGTCAAATACAACGGTCTGGTAAGTGGGTGAAAAGATATATATATATCAAAGAATAAATCATGTGATAAATCATGTTATTTGATCAAAAGTTGTACATAATCAAAATGTATAGAAAATCATGGATACCTAACAAAATCCTATGTTCGTATAAAACGGATGTAAAACACAAATATTTGACAAGTCGGGAATTCATTTAAAGCATGTATGGAGCATGAATATTTGACAAAACATGTATTCCTTTAAAGCATGTATAAAGCATGAATATTTGACAAATCAGGAATTAATTTGAAACAATAGCACCTTGCGAAACTATTGAAAACCTATATAAATAATGAATTTCATAAAAGATAATGCATCATTTATTTATAAGACATGAACAATATAAAGCAGTAAGGTACCAAGAATTAGGAACTGTCAAGATGGCAACCGCACAAAGCTAAATCCTCTCTCACTAAAGTGATGAGAGCACATTGGGACATTGACCTCAATCACACAAGGTGAGGAGAGTCAATGATTAAATATAATAATATACATATGTACTCTGTGGGGCCACAGTAGCACACCGGGTAAATACTCTGCGGGATCTAGGCTGTAGCTGGCAGGATGGGTGGGGGATCTCCAAGTCAGTGGATCAAACCGGCAAGGTTATCCAAGCTTAATGGTGCCGACTCATAGGACACATTCAAGAAAATAAAACAAATACATGTACGCATGTTTTCTTTTGGCTCATGGGCTTGCTCTACAAAGCTCTGACCCCATATTGCCTTAAGGTTTTGTTCTCAAAATAATAATCCTTTTTGGTTCATGGGCTCGCACTACAAAGCTCTGGCCCCATCTTACCTTAAGGTTTTGTTCTCGAAATAATAATCCTTTTTGACTCATGGGTCATATACAAGAGATCAACAAGTACAAATATAACGGGACGGGGTGCCCATAGGCACAAAAACATATCTGTACCGGGTTGGGCATATACGGGTTCACAACATGCTAAAAACATGACTTTCAATGCCTTCGGGCCCAGTCTAGTCATAGAACACGAGATTTAAAGTGTACAAGTGAAATTCGGGTCGAAATGTAACATGAATGGATTTCTAACATCCTCCGGGCCAATTGTCGAAAGTCCAAGATTTGAATCAATATGAATAGGGTCCTGTATGTCGAATTTGTTATATATTTGGTACTGCATAAGAATTAAAGACATTCCGGGTCCTTACGTACCTTGACATATCTAAAAGACCTTTAACAAGATTAAGATGATGAGGTTTCTTCTTTAATATAGTTCCATATAATTCTTCAAAAAGAAACCATCAGAAATTGGAGTTCGGTCAGCTCCTCGGTTGGCTGTCGGTCAGCCGAACGGGGGGTGTCGGCTAGCCGACAGCTGACCGACACTGACTGTCAGATCCAAACAATCAGAAAGTTTGTTGCTCTCGGGAAAACGAACCGAGAGATCTGTCGGTTGGCTGTCGGTCGACCGAACTGGGAAGTTCGGTCAGCCGACAGCTGACCGACAGATTTCCTGAAGGAAATCCGATCGAAAACTGGTCTTGGGAAATGAAACCGACAGAGCTCGATTAGCTGTCGGTCGACCAAAGTGGGGACTTCGGTCAGCCGACAGCTGATCGACGTATACAGTCAGGTCAGTTTTAAGTCAGATTTGCTGCCGTCTTTCTTCCCTTTTTCTCATACATTTTGAGCACCCTTCTTACATACAATTTGGGGCCTCAAGATCTCATATAATCCACATCACAATCTCTAATATGAATACCCCATTCATCTCCTTTCCATTCCGTTCAATCACGAGAGAAAAGAGTCCATAGAAATCCACATAAAATCCATAAAAGTATAACATAAGTCAATGCAATATTTCTATGAGATTAACAAATGAAAAAGACCCATTCATGAGTATATTTCAAAACCATAGGAATTACACTATTAACCAAGTTAAACCTTTAAAGCTATTAATGAAAATTAATCAAGCTTGTGCATAAAACATGATAAACATTTAAGAATCATTTCATCCACTTGCCTTAGGTCCAACGGTAAGCAAATCATGTCTTCTAATCACCCTCCAAGCCAAAACAACAATCTATACAAAAACCCCCAAATGCAAACCCTTGGAAATCAAAACCAAATCAAAACAAAAGGAAAACCTCCAATAATCAAGACAAAGCTTCTCAAAGGCTAGGAGAACACAAATCCAAAAGACTACAAGGATTTTACTTGGAAGTTCTTCAAAAAGCAAGAGATTACTCAAAGGAAATCTTGAAAAGCTTGGTTTTCTTCAAAAATGGTGTCAATGGGTTGCTCTTGAGAAGACGAAGAAGATTTGTGAAGCTCCTTTCTCGATTTGGCAAGAGCTTGGTGGTGATTTGAGATGGAGAAAGCAAGAAAAAGAAGAAAGGAGGCTCGGGCTACTGGGACTTCTTCTCCTTCCACAGTGGTTAGGGCAAGCAAAAAGAGAAATAAGGGAAAAGGATCCCTTCTATAGACAAAGTGGAGTGGGTCCCACAACTTAAAGTATTTGTCGGGTTAAAAAATTGGTTTTGGGACCTCAAATGATTTCGACGAAGAAGACAAAGTTGATCGACGAAATCTCTAGTTTCCAAAAAGTATATGTTTTGCGGGTTATGTTGACATTGAAAATTGTGTCTAGATTTTGGGTAAAAAGACCATTTTGGCCTGAAATTGAGAAAAGTCAGGTTTAGGAGTTTCGAACAAGAGCGGGGTCAACATGAAAGTTGAAAAGATAAACAAGAAGAGTTAAACGGGATTAAAATATGAATTTTAGAAAATCATGAACAAATCCCAAAGCTCACGCAAAGTTATAACAAGAACCCTCCAAGGGTGCCACAAATCAAGAAGGTTCTCAAAACTCTTCAAAACCAAAGAAAATGTAGTTTTAACTCAGAAAGTCAATCAAACAACCACTAAACCCACTGAGAAACTAGTTCACAAATAAAACCACGTTAAACCAGGAAATTAGGGGTCGGGTTCTCACACACACATCATGAGCATTCATTTTTGCATTTCATAGTGTGTTGTGTGAGTTGATTTTACACTTTCATATCCACCTAAATTAGAGGCAATCTTGTTGAGCTTACTTGTATCTCTTAGAGTGTTTTGTGAAGACACCTTCTTGAGAGAAAATCTTCTATGTATAAAGGTTATTGCTTAACCTAAGAAAAGCATAGTATAAAGGTTCTTGCTTAGCCTAGAAAAGCATATTGATAGGTTGTTGTTTAGCCTAGAAAAACAACATTGTGAGGTTATTGCTTAGCCTTGGAAAGCATATTGTAGAGGTTATTGCTTAGCCTTTTGAAAAGCATAAATAATGGAAAACCGGTGGGATGTCGGAACACAAGCCGGTAGTGGATGTAGACATTGAGGCCGAACCACTATAAATGATTGTGTGATGGTGAATGTACTGTGGTGATTGTTTTTATTAGCTTCCGCATTTTTTTTGTTAATCATCACTATTGGCTAGTTAATTTTAAAGAAGTTAAAATTGTTCATAATTGGTCACTAATTAGAAGCTCACCCTATTCACCCCCCCCCCCCCCCCCCCCTCTAGGGTAAGGATCCCGAACTTTCAATTGGTATCAGAGCCTCGTGCTCTATATTTAGGATCAAGTATTTTGGAACTCTTGATTAGGTGTAAAAACCTATAGTTAGAACCCTAGTTGTGCATTTTTTGAAAATCATTAGAATGAATTCCACTGTGCTAGCCTTTGTAGATTCTTCTAGATCCTTCCGTCCATCTATTGGAGATTCAAATTTTGAATTTAAAGAATCTCAACTTAAATTAAAAGAAGAAGAAATTAATGAAAATGAAAATGATATTCAACAAGCTTATGATGATTTGTGTACATTTTCTTTAGAGCTTGTTAAGAAGAACAAAAGATTAGAACAAGAATCTAAAACACTAAACAAAGAATTAGTCTCTTCAAAAGATGAACTTAGAGAGAAAGATGAAGTAATAAATTATGTAGAATCTAAGTTCATGATCTCTTTGCATAATTTATCTAATGCTCAAGATGTACTTAATGAAATTAAGATAAATTTTGATGAACTTAATAAAGAAAATTGAAACATAAGAGATGCATTAAAAGGGCAAGATGAAAACATTATCTATTTAGAATCCAAGTTGACAATTTCCATGGAAAACTTATCTAATGCTTATAGTAATTTAAACACCTTAGAACTTGGATCTAATGGTATTAATGAAATTAAATTTGAATTAAAACTTGCCCTTGAAGAACTAATCAATTTTAATGGAATTGAGAATGAGCTAACAAAAGTTAAAAATGAAAACTTAATGCTTAAAAACCAAGTCACTCAACTTGAAACCTACAAACAAAAGTATGAGTGCAAATTTACCCAAAGTGAATAAAAATTTGAAAAGTTATTTAAATTGGGTAAATCACAAAGAGATAGGACGGGCCTTGGTTTTGATAGGAATATTTGACATGACCCTAAATTTACTAACACTTTTGTGAAAGGTGAGTCCTCATTCTCTAGCACTCCCACTTCCTTGCCCATGTCTAAATGTAATTATTATGGCATTGAAGGGCATTTTAGGTTTGAGTGCAAACAAAGAAGAAGCCATGTGTCTAAACCCATTTTTGAACCAAAGAAAGTAAAATCAAACTCTATGATGGATAAGACACTAAAAACCAAGGAGCTCTAAAAAGATTAAACAAGTTAAACCTATTAAAAAGGAGTCTCCTAAGATAGATTCTAAAAGGGTTAAACAAGTTAAATCAACTATAAAAGAATATATCAACAAAAAGCTTCTCAACCTATCTCCCATAAATCAACACATGAAAGAACTTTTGAAGAAAGTTACAAAGTTAATTTTAAAATTCAAAAGTCAAGTAAAGGGAGAAAATAAGAAGAAAAGAAAAATGGCTCAATCCCTTAAGAAGAAAAGTCACCAACCTCAAAAGACTAATCACCAACCTAAGCTAAATTTAGTCAAAACTAAACATTATGGTGATAAGTCCAAATTGAAAATTTATCAAGTCAAATCTCCTAGAGTTGGTGGGACTTTTAAGATAGACCTCAAAGATCAACCCTCTCAAGACCTTAGGTGGATTCCTAAAGTTAGATACTTAGATAAACCTTAAGGCCTTGAACCTCATTGACCAACCTATCCTTTATAGTTAAATCTTTTTGTTGGTCTTGATGCATTTGTATTTGTTTATTTCATAGTTACATTTCTTAAAATGCAATGTTTATTTGTGATCAATTAATTTTGTCATCATGTACTTCTCTAGTAACATATCATGGTTTTCAAAATCATTTGATTATAATTTCTTCATGATAGATTTGCTCTCATATAGTTATATCATTTGTATTGCATTTCTATTTATGATCAATTGATTATGGTTTCATAAGCTTTCATAGCTAGATCTTTCATAATCGATTGTTGTTGCAAATTCATTTGTTTGAATGTCATAGTTATATTAATTTGAAAAACAAATGATTTAAAACAACTTAGATTTTTCATGGATTTCTAACTTATACTTTTATATGGAAAATTATTGTTTTGAAAAACCAACTTGTATTTGTTTCAAATAAGTTATATCATTTAAAATGCAAGTTGAAAAATGATTATGTGTTATCTTCAATATCATTTTCTTTATGTTCATTGTTGGATTTTGTTTATTGAAATGATTTGAAGCCTTTTTAGTTATATTCATCAAAGCATGTTCTATGTTCTCATTTCCTTATGCATATGGTTACACTACCTTAAATGGAAATGAATGTTGTTACAAGCAATTTGCTTCTTTACTCTTCTAGTTACATTCTTTTTATGAGCAAATTGATTTGTATTTTTTGTGGATCATGAAATAAATTTGCATTCTATACATAGTCTTCTGCATCTTTTTAATGCGTAGTGATATTGTTTCATGATTCTCATAGTACATTTGCTAGAGTGAAAATTTTTGCATGAACCATGTTAATTAGATGAATTGATGTTTAGCTCTTTTTGCATGCTCTTTATATATAGGTAAACACTCATATATATATATATATATATATATATAAGAGAGCTATTTTCATCACTATGTAATTCATGGCTCATTTCTAACTTCATATCTACTTGTGCACTCATAGTTGAATTCTTTATTAATGATATGGTATGAGTTAAATCTTGATTTTGATTAATCCTCTCTATGCAAATGACATTTAGTTCCAAGTATGGCTGTGCTCTTAATTTTATTTGAAGATACCAAACTAGAACTCTCAAATCCATCCTTGTGCTTTCTAGTTATTTCTTTTGAAATGGATGGTACTTATGATGTTGATTAATATGTATTTTCTTAATGATGCCATCTTTTTACATGTTTCAACTTCATAGTAGTGTTATTGATCATATGAACTTCTTTGAAACCCATTCCTTGTATCTCATATTTATATCTATTGTTTGATGGATTTCTTAGATGTTGAATTCATATGATTTGAACTTTGAAAATTGCATGCTCTATTAAGTTATATATTTTCAAAATGCAATTTATCTTGTTCATCACTATGCTCATTACTTATATTATTTAAAGTGATGAATATTCATTTATGATGCTTGATGAGATTTTGTGTTTGTCACATTCCATTAGCATCATAATTTTCAAGTTTGAATTTCATTTCACTCAACTTGCACATGCTAGTCATATTTTATGATTGGATGAAATGATTTCAAAATATTCATAGCATATGGTTTTCATAGTTATATTAATTGATGCTATGTTTAGTAAACCCCATAACATAATGGGTAGCTCTAATTTGGATTATTCCTAGTAGTTATATTCTTTTTAACTCCATTTTAGAGTATTGAGTTAATAGTTTCATCCTTGAATCTCAATTGGTATTCCTTATTTCAATTGATATCCATGATTGCTTTTCCCATGGCCTTGCTCTTTATTTTGATATTTTGATCGTATTGAGCTTTATAGTCAATTATTATTATCATTTGGTATCTAATCCTTTCCTTGAAGTTACCCTCAATTGGTTAAAACCATCTTCTTCTTGCACCATATAGTTAAATCCTTGTCAAAAGTTTGACAAAAGAAGAGTATGGATTGAGAGGGAGAGTAAATCTTCTAAGGAAGCATTAGCATTGATCAAATTCATCATTGCATTGGCTCTATACCCATATAACTTGCTACCCATACATGATATCCTGTTATGAATTTCATTTTCAATTTCATTTGTTAACAGGTGCTACTAAATGGTATTTTCCTTGTTTCATGTGTGTAGGTACTACTTGAAGAAATTCCTACCCCTCTTCAATTGATACCTTTGCAATTTAATGTCAAAGGGGGAGAAAATTGAGAGAATTAGGGGGAGAGAATACTCAAGTTGCATGTCAAAGGGGGAGAGAATGCATATCTTACCAAAGGGAAAGTATGCGTGGTCAAAGCGGGAGAGTTGAAAGAAGAAAGCTTGGGAGCTAAAGAAGATGCTTAGCCTAAAGAAAGGAAGATGAAGAGAAAGCTTGAAGAATGATCAAGCTCCAAGCATCAAGGAGAATGAAGAAAAAGAGCGAGAACCCAAGCCAAGTCAAAGGAGCACCAAAGAAGATTTCAAGCTTTGTCCAGCATAGGAGGAGCTAAAGACTTAGTGTGAAGATTTAGTGTTGAGTAAGGTTTGCCATCAAATTGCAAAGGGGGAGATTGTTAGGGATTCTGTATATTGCAATTTGATGGATGCATTATCATTTTAGCATCATTCGAATTTTCACACATGCATTGATTTAGAAAATCTTGATTTAGACGTGCATCATATTAAATCTTGTGAATCATATGTTTCATGCATGTTTTGGATTTAAATCTTGGATTCATTTAATTTGAAAAAATTTTTTATAAATCAAGCTAGCCATTTGTTTTAAATGTTTCAAATCATATTTGGCTTTTTATGTATCATGATTTTTAAACACTTAGATTGATTTAAATCATGTTTCCATGCTTGGTTTAATGACCCAAAAATCCCCACAAGAAAAAACTTTAAAATATGCAAAAGTTGGGAATTTGGATACTGTCGGTCAGCCTGTCAGGTGTCGGCTAACCGACCATGGACCGAACCTCCTTCGGTCAGCTGTATGTTCGAATTCCAGAGAGCTTCAAATCCTGGATTTTGGGACATTTTAATATCGTTCTAACAATATAATTTTGGAACAGATTGAAACTGTTCCAAACATTTGTATTCAGGAACGGTTCCACATCGTTCCAAAAATATAATTTTGGCACGAGTTGAAATCGTTCCACAAAATAAATTTAGGAACAATTTCGACCCGTTCCATAATAATATTCTAGAACAAATATGGAGTGTTCCAAAGTATTAGGAACACCCCTTTTTAGAACAGATCAAAATTGTTCCTTAATCTATTAGAAACGGTTCAAAACCGTTCTTAATAGCGATTTTTGGTGTAGCATACCCATGATTGGTGGGATATCCCATTAGTAATGGTCAACTACCATTTAATTGGCCACGATCAATGGAATCTCATTAATGAGATTATCAAATAAATTCTAAAAATGCACAAATAAATTTCAAAATAACGCAAATAAATTATAAAAAATGCAATAATTTCAATAAACGTAATAAATTTAAAAAAAGCAACAAATTTCAAAAGAACACAAATAAATTTAAAAAGACGCAAACAAATTTCAAAAGATCAAAATAAATCTCAAAAGATGAAAATCAATTTGAAAAGATCCAAATAAATTTCAAAAATATGTAAATAAATTTTAAAAGACTCAAATAAATTTCAAAAGATGTAAATAAAATTAAAAAATGCAAATAAACTTAAAAAGTATGCAAATAAATTTGTTCCATAACTCAGATAAATTAGCCCAAAACTCAGATAGATTTGTCCAGAACTCATATAAATGTGTTTCAGAACTCAGATAAATTTGTGCAAAACTCAAATAAATTTGATAAAAATCAAAAACTCAGATAAATTTGACAGAAACTCATATATTTGTCAAAAACTTAAATAAACTGGACAGAAACTTAGATAAATTTAACAAAAACTCAAATAAATCTCATAAGCCAAAACATCAACGTGTTACTGGTTGTGCTTCCTGCTTCACGGGTCAGGCTGAACTGACCCGAACCTGAACCTGGCCTGGCCTAGCGCGGTAACCAGACCTCTTCTTCCTATTCGTTTTTGGTTTCTGTAACAGAAATAGGCAGGCAGAGGCAAGGATTGATCTGGTGTTTTCAAATCGAATTTCAGATAGAGAAGAAGGTTCTATTACTATCCTAACAAGTGGCGCCGAACTGTTATGCCCGTCGTCGCCAAAACCGGAGAAGGGAATCGCCGCAGGTTTTGCGCTGCCATCGTGCCACGCCGCAAGTCGCCGGAGACTCTCTTCGCCGTCGTTGTCGCCTCTTGTAGAAAGTGCTTTAGCATTGTTAGAGAATACAATCGCAAGAATAGTAGAGATAGGAAAGTCCGGATCGTTGCAGCGAAACATACTTCGGTTCTTGGGATCGCACGGTCCCGAAGAAAAAGATCGGAGCTATCCCACCGTGGCTGGAGCTAGTTGCCACTGTAGCCTTCCGCCGCCCGTCGCTTGTGTCGGAGATGGGGAGGAGAAGAAATCCTGTAGCAAAGTCTCTGTTTTGTAGCAGATAACAGAAACCGAGTCGGAGAAGAGGATGTTCTCTCCGGCGGTCCGATCTGGTTATTGCTCTAGATCGGAGAAGGATCATAGAAGGACGGTGGTGTTTAAGATTTGTCCATATCCGAATTGAAGAAGCAGAAGAGGGAGAATGGAAGATTTAAAATTTTATGCCTCAGCAATTGAAAGGGCAAATCAGTCATGAAAATATATGAGGCGGCATATCTGGGGACCTCTCGCCGAAATATGTCCAAGCTGCATGGACTACAAGCCTTAGAGGAAAAGTTGATGGACTGGAAGCCTTACAAGTCCTCTATGAGGGATATTTCGCTAATTTACTTATAATTAAAATCAAGCTTTACTATTTCGCTGTACCTTCTTTATTAAAGTGGACAAGATTCTTTGATTAAATTTTTTTTTCGAGAAATGGAATTATTGTCACTACAAAAAATGTGACTTTTAGTGGTAGAAAATCTACTTTTTAGTAGCTACTAAAAGTCATTTTTAGTGGAAAAAGTTTTTTTTCCACCAGTAAAAGTGCCCTAATAGCCTCATTAGGCACCGTCTCTGCCGCTAAAAGCAGGTTTTTTTGGCTGACATAAGTTACATTCATGTAACATGAAACCATTGATGTATTTTGTTTAATGTTTGTTGAATGTTCTCGTAGTTTTTTATTTTCGGTTTGTATAAGATGTCAAGAGCAAGATATTTGATGTATTCCATTTTAATGGAAAGTTTAAATGGAATATGTCCAATCTGATCTACAAGGGCGGTCAACAAAAGATGATGTAAGTTAGAAACTTAACAAATCAGAGGTCATTGGTCCAGAGTGCACTAAAAGTGAAAAAGTGGGTGTCGGACATGATTTTCGGGCCCGATAAAGTACCAGCCAATTCCAAGGATTCCTGACTAACCCTCAAAACGATTAAAATGCGATTGTCGGTCATGGTAAATGGTCATGACTCTGTTTGATCACCTCCATATGCGAGAGATCCCGGGTTACCACTCATCACAACGCCTCCGGCGACGCTTGATGGTCTTAATCTTTATGACTTTGGTTCGTTTGGTGGGTCAGTTCTTCTTAAAGAAAGGTAAAGATGAGAAAAAAGATTAAGTTCCATTCATTCGGAAGAGGAGGAAATTTAAACAAACCAGTGAGATGGAGCAAAATATCACAATATTCAGAATTCTGGGCTTTGACCTAGGCCCTCTACATGAATTTTCATAACCTTTATATAGGTCCAATTGATCTGAAATTTTTAGGAAGTTAATAGAGCCAAAGGGGAAAGCTCCTGTAATCTCCTCATGAATTTTGACCAAACATATCCCCCTGGCATTATGCCCACAAAATCAGGCAAACTTACTGGGTTTTCTGCACAATTGCAATAGATTTTGGCATACGACCCGTGTTTGCTCTCTAAATGTTAATAAATTAGAAAAAATCCAAAACCTTTTCCAACCAAAATATACTAAAAAATCACTAATGTGAGTAAACAAAGAAAAACCAGGGAGGTACGAATCCATGGAGAGATATTTATTTCCTATATTTGAATCTGGGTTTAAATTCCAAGGGGACTAGTCTAGCAGATTTTTCAGTCCAACCCACATTCAAGTCGGAAATTTTAAAAAGCTCATTTCAAGTCCAAATCCCATCAAACTGGAACCATCTTAAAGTCAACAAATAAATCTATTAATTTAAAAAATATTTCAAAATAGTCTTCCAAAAACCCCTTTGTTGTTGGACTGCAAAGTTAATGTACAATTTACTACAATTATGCACTGGAACCATTTCAACCAACTGGCATTGGACTTTTTGATGATTTTGAGTATGCTCATTCTAGTCCCATATTTCTTGTGGTGTTTCTAGACACATATGCCATGGTCCAGAGAAATTATGAAAGGATTTGAATGCTCTTTTATTAGGGGGCTTTGGCCGGAGGTCCCTCATAACATAACTTTATTGCAAACAGTCCACAAAAAAAAAGTCATGTAGCCAAAGGTCCCTCTCACACTTATTCATACCTGAAAAGACCAATTTGCCCTTTCTTTAAGTAACCAAACCGTGCAGCGTTTCACGATATCTTGCGAGTCCCTCATATGCTCTCGTGCCGGTGCGCGCATGACATTATGATCCGACACCAGCCATCTTGATCTGCGACACGTATAAAGTCTGAGGACACCTATCAACTAGATTTCGGACTCGCTGGCCTGCAATCATAATTCAAAAATGCCTCGAGTGGAGGAGCAGTGCTGGCAGGCTGAAACAAGAAGAAGATAAGAAGATGTTTGTGCAGGGCAGCTGGGACAAGAAAAAGAAGAATGGAACAAAGAGTGGTCGCTGGTTGTACGTGCAGGTGCAGGGAGAATGGTCGCTGGGCAGTTTGCAGGTGGACTGGCCGCTGGGCAAGGAGGAAAAGAAGTGGCCGCTAACCTATGGAGTTGGACAACTGGCCGCTGGGTCTGGGAAGTTGCAGGTGGCCGCTGGTCTGGGTGCGTGCAAGGGGGTGGCCGTTGGCAACGGTCTGGGAAGATGTATGTGCAGGGCAACTGGGACAAGAAGAAGAAGCATGGGACAAAGAGTGGCCGCTGGCTGTGCAGGTGCAGGGAGAATGGCCGCTGGGCAGTTTGTAGGTGGACTGGCCATTAGGCAAGGAGGAGAAGAAATGGCCGCTGGCCTGGGGAGTTGGGCAACTGGCCGCTGGGTCTGGGAAGTTGCAGGTGGCCGCTGGTCTGGGTGCGTGCAGGTGGGTGGCAACTGGCAATGGTGTGGGTGGATGTCCCCCACCCTCACCAAATTCCTAATGCTCTACCACATTAGCAAAAGGAGAAACTTGATTCACCCATTTTTTGAAAAATAAGAAAAGTTTCTTTAAGCTCTGTTTGTTTTTTATTGAAAATGTTGAGGATAGATAAGATAGGAAAGCCTTTTCACTGCAGGGTGTAGAAAGAGTTGCATTGGAAATGTTTGGGGCGCGTGCTATTTCCTGTCTTTTTTCTCAAGTTTTGTTACCTTGGACAATCTCCGTCGAATTGAATAGAGAGCGAGGAAAGGTGAGGGAGAGGAGATAGAAGAGTTTAGTTTCAAGCTTTACTGAGATGGGAATTTATCTAAGTTTTTGACAAATTTATCTGAGTTTTTGTGAAATTTATCTAATTTTCGTCAAATTTATCTGAGCTCTGGACAAATCTATTTGAGTTTTATAAAATTTATCTGAGTTTTGCGTAAGTTTATCTGAGTTCTAAAATAAATTTATCTGAGTTCAAATTTACACAAAACTCAGATAAATTTTATAAAAAAAAATCAGAACTTAAATAAATTTACGCAAAACTCAGATAAATTTCATACAAACTCATATACATTTGTCAAAAACGACACCGGCATACCTTCTTTCTTCTCAATCAATCACACAGTCCGTATGCCACTCAAAATCAAGAAGTAATTTTGGCCTGCCCCTAGGCACAGGTATCCGCCTCGTCGGAAACGCGCCCCCCCCCCCCCCCCCGCCCCCCCATTGGGAGTTTGGATAGCCCCTACGCACAGGTATCCGCCTTCCACTCCTTCTGGTTGGGTTTCTCCATTGTCTTGGACTTCTCCTGGGCCAGATCCATGTCCTCGTCGTCGGGGAAGAAGAGGCCGCAGACCCTCTCCAGCCACTGTCGCAGATCGTAGTGAAACAAAGGCGCAATTTGGGTTCTTGGTTTTTCGGCTGGACCCCACATCGCCAAGGACAATTTTACGACGCCGGAGGAGGGATCGCTGCCGCCCTCACGTCGCCAAGGAAGAAGAAGACCAGAAAAGGAGAAGGCGATCTTTCATGTTTCTTGTTGCAGAACGAGAAGAGGACAACAGCCTCTGCGCACGATGAGAAGAAGAAGAAGAGGGTTTGATGCAAGAAGAAGAAGAAAGAGAAGGCCCTCTGAGATCTAATTCAGCACGTGAATCTGAGATTTGACTTGACAAACCAATCATGACACGTTGCTGAAAATCGTTACACGTTGAGGACCACTTCATTACATGTTACGTCAGTTATAGGGGTATTTTAGTCCTCAAAATGAAAACATTTGGGTTGAGGGACATCTCGCCGCTTGCTTGGACTGGAGGCTGGAAGCATTGACTTATAGGGACCTTTCACTAATTTTTCCTTTTTATTATCAAATGAATTCATGAAACAGATTGTGTAAAATTTGAAAATCATTTCTCAAACAGTTTTTCTTTGGGAACCAGTTTCACTTGGAAAGTTTCAGTAAATTGTACAAAATCCGGATTGAAATGATTCTTGATGTTCCAAAAAGCTAATTCACATGTTCAATCATGAGAAATACTACCAGATCGCCTTCCAGATACTTAGGGGTCGTTTGTCTACACACATTTACATATGTAAATGGTGAATATGTGTAACATTTACGTATCAATCATGTTTGTCTATAATTATTTACGCATCTTACGTGTAAATCAGATGTGTAAATGGTGTGAAAATGAGCCCACTTTCACACCAAGATTTGAACACCTGTTGAGGTGCGCTTTCGAAGAATACCCGTTGTTGGAGGTAGACGGTTTGGTGTTAGGACATTTCTGTGAAATAGGTTCCAAGTTCGAACCCCCTCCAATGCATTAGAAAAATAATAATAAAAGAGGTCTCAAAGTTTGCGCATTTCCATGAAAGAGGTTCTGGGTTCGAAACCCCCCTCCAATACATTAGAAAAATAATAATAAAAGAGGTATCAAAATGGATGATTTTAAGGGACAAGATTTGTAAGACAAAAAATATATTAGAAGATTAAAGTGACTCTAATGTTTTAAGGGACAAAATCTATAAGACAAAATATATATTGAAAATAAAAATTTTATGGGACAATCTATAAGATTAATATCTCAATGATTTTTCTATATCAACTTTTAACTAGTTAATTACCTTATTATTTTAGTTTTCTTCCAATATCTCAATGATTTTTCTAAAGTCATTTATTATTGAAATACTTTAAAAATCTTTAAACATGTATATATGAATGTAAAAGAGAAGAAATAATATATTTTATATAGCATTATGGCATCATTCAAAAATAAATATTAGCATAAAGTCTATGAGATGCGTGGGTTAAGTTTTATGCAAATTTAATAATGAATTAAGATCAATATTGAATTGAATATCAATTAATAAAAATATTAATAATAATGCTATTTGCTTAACCATCAAAATATAAATTCATATTTAATTAACCAAACATATTGGAATGTATTTTTGTGAAGGTGATCACTGATGTGTAGTCTATGACTGAATTTTAAGACTGGCATTGTAACAAGCATTTTCCTTAAACATTTCCTTATTTTGGGCATTCGGGCCTCCCTACTAGTAGAATATTGTAAAGCTTTTTTTTTTCTTTAAGCTGTTTGCACCTTGGACATTTGACTATTTCAAATGGGTCGAAAACTAAGCATCCTAATTCAAGAGTGGCAGTTTCTTAGCAGACCCACCAACCCAATCTGAACTTAAAACCAGTAATTCTGTTTTTAGACTTGCCGTTTTTATTATCGAGTTAGGTTCAGGTTGAAACTTTTGACCTGATCAGAAAATGGCTAGGGTTCCAATTCTGTACTCACTATTCTACCCACCAATCTTGCCTAAACCCAACCCATTCTACCCACCAACCTTGCCTAAACCCAAGTCATACACAAACCAACATAAGTGTTACAAAAGGGCCTGGATTGACCCTTTTAACTTTACCTTTGAGGGTTGAGCTGATAAATGCAATTAGAGTGCTCAATCAAACCTATACAACCTAATCAGACCTCACCACACCCTAATAATTACTCATTGTGCTGACCAAGTGAATGGCCAGGAAGCACCCTTCTAGCTGGACAACGATTTTGTCAACATATCTCAGCTTAAGCAAAGTACAAGGTACCAAAACATCAAAACAGCACCTGATTAGAGAGAGAGAGAGGAGTAGCTATGCAATCTGAACTGTAAAATTGAGGCTGAAGTGATGGAACAAATAGGAAATCCAGCTTTTATTTATAGGATAAGTACATGGGAAACAAGTTATTTAGTTTTTATATGGGCATCCCCTTTCATACTAGTACACAGAGATACACATCTTAAAATTACATAAACACTCCCAGTTTTGAATCATAGCTTCATCATAAGCTCTAACCAATCCGAGGCACCCTCGTTACAATGCCAGTCACATCAACCCAAACCCAAACCCTATCACAACGAAAATCCTGGGTGATGATGGTTCCTTCCTCCACGATTTGTGCTGTAACCAATGAATTTTGTTCCTCGATCGTTCTTTTGGCCACCTCCCCAGCCACACCCAACAGTTCCGGCCACACGCTTTTGCCTAAAAGAGACCATCAACACACGCATTAGCTTAATTGATTATATAGAAGATAAACATAGTTTAATTAGCGGGATCAAGTAACTTATTGATCTTTCTCATTCCAGCAATGCAAGTCACAGTTGTGTACATGCTTTTCTGTTAAAAAGGCATAGAAGTTAAAAAAAGAAAAAAAAAAACAAGGTTTTTCGTGCAACAGTAAGAATCTTAATTAAGATTCATCTCTGATGAAGCAA
Source organism: Litsea cubeba (assembly GCA_012931725.1). Lineage (NCBI taxonomy): Eukaryota > Viridiplantae > Streptophyta > Magnoliopsida > Laurales > Lauraceae > Litsea > Litsea cubeba. Next base: position 124,691,903 of record CM022946.1, read on the forward strand.
AAAAGAGAAAAAAGTAACCGACTTTCGGACGGAGGGGTGCTCAGCACTCAGCAGCGCAGTGTCCGTCTTATGGGACACTAACCCTCCTTTCTTTGAACTTAATACCGACACACGGTTAAAAATTATATACAGCGGGACGATCAAATGTATTATGTGGAAGACTAGCATTATGAGACAAGGGATACTTACCCATGCATTCAGATGCCATCTTTTTCTTCTCTTTTAATTTGCCTTGTGATCTCAATGGTTATGAAAGAACAGAGGCGGGTATTTATAGAGCTATGCCTTGGGACATGGCTTTGCGTATGTAGACTAGCTATCCGCTATATAGTTCATGTTTGAATTTTAAAGTTAGATGGTGGCAGAGAAGTTGGACCGGTGAAGGAGCCACCTATATGGGTTTACCACTTCCATGCTTATCCTGTGTTAGGATAATTGTCAATACAAGCAAGCTGTTTCATTTTATTTTTCTCTTTATTTTTTGGTGTGGAAGAATATTGCGAAATTACTATAATCTTACACGTTACATTATCGATCTACTGTAGCTTACCTCTAGTAACAAGTCCACTTATAAATAATCCGAACATTTGGATGCACCTAGGCCCAAGTATATTACATTTTCAGATTTGACCTATTAGTACCAAAATATTTGGATGGCTTGGGGTGAAGTGCATGCCTCTACTTATGGTTTGGGCCGAAGTGCATGCCGTTACTTATGGTTCGAGTCCTAGGTTCAAATTTTGGTTTGAATTCTGGTATACGTACAGCACTTGTAACCTGGGCCCAAGTTGAGGTTTAGGTTTACATGTAGGGAGAAATGCTCACGGCCTATCTTTAATGCAAAGGGCAAGGCCATGCATTAAAGGGGCTGAAGTTTCGTGAATATAACCCCTGTGGACTCCCACAAGAGAAAAATTCTGCTAGATGCCTAGGTCTCTATTAGTTTCATCTCAAGATCTAATAACATGACACGTAACATGTTGATAGGAACAATTGACTAGAGGAAATACAAAGGGTGTTTGTAAAGTTTGTTAATAAGCCCCGTACAAAGTTTAATTGCATCATCATATTTAGCTATAGGTAATTGATCTAAAAGGCTTTATAACAAACAATATAAATACTAAAGCATTTCATAACTGGTAATTTCGTCTAGATTTGATATCGCTGGCAATGTTTTATGAAGCCGATTTTTTTGACTGGTTTCAAATACACAACTCTTTTGTTTTCTAGAACCTTTGTGCCCAATTAATGTTTTCATGTGTTGCATGATTATTAGGTCAAGACTAAGAACTCTTACATGATAATATAAGTTACATACTTTTCCCCGGCCACAAGAGGCAGGCTTTCTAGTTTATTGTAGGGTATGGTTTGATCAATTTTCAGTCCTAGCTGGGCCACATGATCACATATTAAGCGTTTGATAAGGGTGCAATGCAACTCAATCCGACCAAAAATGGGGACAAAGTGAGTGAGTTTGGTCCAATTTCAGCCCGACCCAAGTTACAAACAAACACGGACCTTCATCTTCTTCTCTCGTCTCTCCTTTCTCTAGTTTTCTTTTGGAGTTTCAAATTTCAGTTATCTTTTGGCACTCATTCAAAAATGGGAAGCACCTCACATTCCGTTAACGTACAACTTAAATTTTACATTCAGGGTTTTGTTTTTGTTGGGTATTGTGATATGCAGAGATTTAATGTTGTTAGAGGTTATGTGGCCTCAAATGATAAAGGAGCTTCTTCTATTGACGGGAGTTGTAGTTTTGAGTTTTCCATTGATCAAGCTACTGGTCTTAGACCTTCTCGTTTGAATACAGACTTCCGCCAGATGATGTTAGCCTCAGGCCTGCAAGACATGGGCTTCTCTGGAAATAAATTCACTTGGTCAAACAATCGTAGAGGCACCAGTTATGTTGCTGCTAGACTAGACAGAGCTCTATGCAACCACCACTGGACTTCCATCTCCTCAGATCCTTTGCTCTCTCACCTGCCTAAAGTCTCCTCCGATCACTGCCCCCTGCTTCTCTCTCACCGCCAGAGTCTTTCTCCAACTAATGCTCCTTTCAAATTTGAAGCGATGTGGACTCTCCACCCGGATTTCAATAGGCTTGTAGCTGAAAATTGGAAGCCAGATCTTGAGGGCCACCCTCAATACGTGCTAGCTCAAAATCTGAAAGCTATGAAGCAGATTTTCAAGGTGTGGAATAAGACTGTCTTTGGAGAAATTAGGCTCAAGACCCAAGAAGCGGAAAGAACAATGCTGGAAGCCCAAGTCATGCTGGATGCTGGTCCTACAGATTCTCTCCATCAGGATCTTACTGAGGCTAAGGCCTCTCTTCACAATTGGCTTCAAATCTCTGAATCCCATTGGCGTCAAAAATCAAGAGTGAGATGGTTGAAACATGGAGAAAGGAGCACTGCTTTTTATCATGCCTATGCTAAATCCAGAGGGGCTGTTAATCGCATTGACAAAATCCTATCCAATGGTAACTGGATTGAGGATCCTAGCCAAATCCAGCAGCAGGCAGTTAGTCACTTCTCTGGCCTGGCTCAGTTTGTTCATCCAGATCCGGGAGCGAGCCTCTTTGACATAGATAGTAACAAAGTCTCCACTGTCATGAATTTACAGCTGACTAAATTTCCGGATGCCGAAGAAATTAAGAATGCAGTCTTTGCTCTGAAGGCTGACAGTTCCCCTTGTTGGGATTGATGTATGCCCTAAAGCCCACTAGCTGCACTCTCATCTTTTGTTACTGGATATTTACTGGTTATTTAATGGAAAGACTCTTTTATGCTTAAACATGTATATATGTATGGTTGTGTAAGGCCCATTGTTTCTAGTAAATGAATTAGGTGTGTAGTGTCTACGCACAGATAGGTCTAATTCATGGACAACTGGAAACATCATATTTGTTCATAACTGAAAGATGGAGCTGGGCACTTCATCTTGGTATAAGTTATAATAAGAGATTCTCCTGTATTGAGGGTGACTTACCTAAGTCATGGGAGGGCTTTCCCGGATTCATCTCATTAGTGCATATGCAATGCATTGAACAAGACCATGGTAGGTGTGATTTTTAAAATAGTACTATCACAGAAAGAGATCAAGTCACCTCATGCTACTGAGTGACCGATGCTCTTAATCTTGAGCATTTGTGGATGAACTGACTAAGTCAAGTTCTTGTGCTTTAATTCACTATGGGTGAGATTCTTTTCATAGGTCAACAGCTCTGTGTTTTGGGTACTCGGACTTGATCAGTTGGGATGTGCAGATGCAATATAGAATCTATGCCATCTGATGATGGAATAATCGTCCCCTTAGAATTATCTGATTAACCATCAAAATCTAAGATCTTAGTATATGGATGTTCCATATGGATATTGAACTTGTGGGTCGCTCCCTGGATCAAGAGAATGATATTCGAATGATGATTATGTTAAGGATATGAAATTCTAAGGTTTAGATGTAATCGGGAAGGTTGATAGTACATGTGATAACCTGACTCGATTATGGATGTTACATAGAGGGGCATTCAGGTCATTACACTTAGTAGGTCGAAGACAACCGTCATTTTATGACGAGCTTATTATATTATATATTTGTCCTTGGAGTTCAACCATAACTCTTTAGTGGAATGAGTTAATTAGGTTAAAATGGTCTTTATGTTGCTATGGGTTTAGCATGGACATTTTGGTCATTTTGGGAGCCAATGGCAAATATGTCTTTTGGTCCCTTCTCTAGTCACTTTCCAAGATTGGCATGGTTTCCTAAAATGTTTAGATAACATAAGGATGAATTATTTTAGTGGAAAAATAATTTTGAGTTTAAATTCAAATAGGCCTTTGATGGCATACATGAATTTAACTCTAGATAAATTGTATGTGGGCCATGGTGTGCATTATCATGAGGGACATCCATAATAGGATTTCCATGGGTAAGGTTTCCAACTTTGAGTAGGACTCTCTACTTGGAAAGTTGGACTCCTCTTTGGATTAGTATTCCTATGAGAAAGTTTCCTTTTTGGATTAGGAACTTAAAATTAGTAAGTGTTCTACAACTAGGATTACTAATTGCATGGGAAGTTCCTTTTGGTTTCCTTTTCTAATTGGAGTGCTTCTTAAAGGAAATAAGTCTTTCCTTTTTGGACATCAATGAGAATTAGAAGAGATAAACTTTTAGGAAAGGTTTCCTCAAAGTTTCTATAAAAGAAACCAACAAGCCCTTTGGACGTCCAACACTTTTGAGAGCAAAAGGAGAGCCACACGTCCAGCCCTTTGGAGGTTTTCTTCTTCATTGAAGAAGGCTTAAGGTCTGAGATTTTTCCTTGGAGAAATAGTTCTCAACTCCTAGATTAAGATCCCACCATCTTAGCCAATCCGATTTGGAAGTGAGATAGAGAAGAAGATCAAAGGCAATACTAGTGCAGAAAATTCCAGCAACTTGTTTGTTAATTGCAAGTCTGAGTTCGGGCCTTTGGATCTATTTCTTCAGAGATTTGAGGTCTACAAATCTTCGAGGTAATAGTCTTCTTCATTCTCCTTTAATTATACACTTGTTGGTCATGAATTCATGGAGTTCTCATGCGATCTATATGGCTGATTTATGCTGGCCAAATCAGATTTTTTAAAATCTGTCATGTTACAAACTAGCCATGAATGTCTTCCGCTAATTCAGATCTGAATCGCAGTTTCTTTCACCCCTGGCCCAGATGGATTCTCTGGTTGTTTTTTCACTGGTACCTGGCTTATTACTGGAGGGACAATCGTCAAAGCTGTGAAACACTTTTTCTCCTCTAGTAAACTCTACAAAGCTTCCAATGCTTATTTCTTGGCATTGATTCCTAAATCTAATTCGCCAAGTACCTTCACTGATTACAGGCCAATTAGCCTCCTCAACTTCTCTTACAAAATTATTTCCAAAATCTTGGCTTCCAGATTGTCTCTTATCCTCCCCTCTCTAATTTCCCCAAACCAAGCAGCTTTTGTTAAAGGGAGATCAATCCACCATCACATTGCTTTAGCTCATGAGCTCTTCCAATTTCTCCGTTTGAAGACAAGGGGTGGGTCTCTATGTATGCAGCTCGATATCTCTATGTATGCAGCTCGATATCTCCAAAGCATTTGACAAGCTAAGCTGGGCTTTTCTCTTTAAGGCTCTAGCTTTCTTTGGGTTTTCAAATAACTGGATTAACCTTGTCAAAGCTTGTGTCTGCTCAGGAAAGGGTTCGGTTCTTATTAATAGAGTGCCTTATGGGTTTTTTTATTCTACTTGCGGCCTCAGACACGGGGATCCTCTGTCCCCTTACCTCTTTATCTTGGCGGAGGAAATTCTAAGCCTCAACATTAAAAAATTGTCATCCTCTAGGCTGGTTCTCCCTTTATCCTCAGTGCCAAAGACCCCTTGTCACCTCTTTTATGCTGATGATATCTTGCTTTTCTTGAAAGGAAATAAGAAAGGTTTGTTGGCTCTCAAAGAAGTCCTAGTTAATTATCAATTCAGCTCGGGGCAACACATCAATGTGGCCAAAAGTAACCTCTTCTTAGGCAAGTGTAGCCTGAGGACCAAAAGACAGATCCTGTCCATTACCAACCTTCAAGATCATCCTCTCTCCTCCTCTTACCTTGGTGCACCTCTTATCATTGGAACTCCAAAAAGACATCACTTCCACCTTCTGGTGGACAGGTTCCTCTCCAAGCTTGTTGGGTGGAAGTCCAGGCTGCTCTTTTTTGATGGTCGCAGTATCCTGATCAGGCATGTGCTGGGTAGTTTAGCCACTCACATTGCTATGGTATTTCCCCTCCCCAAGTCTGTTTCAAATCACCTTGAAAGTATTATGAGAAATTTCCTATGGTCGGGAGCTGCTTCTAGATCCAAAAGGAGTCAGATCCGTTGGGACTTGGTCTGTCTTCCCACATCTGAGGGAGGTCTTGGAATCAGGCGTCTCCAAGACCACAATGGTGCTTCCTTTCCTAAGTTGGCTTGGATGGCTACTTCGTCTGTCTCTCTTTGGGATGGTTGGATGAAAAGTAGGTACTTTCCAAAGACTGCTTTATGGAGCTCTTCCACGACCAAAATTGGTTCTTGTGTTTGGCTGAAAATAAGGAATTCTGCTCATATCATTCAAGCAGGCTGTAAATGGAACATAGGCAATGGTAAGTTGGTTGATGCATGGTTTGACTGCTGGTCTTCAGATTCTAGCTTGGCAGCCCAGTTTCCTTCCCTTTTCTTTCCTCCCCACCAGATGGTCAACTCTCTTTGGGATGGCTCTGATTGGATTTTCCCGTCTGGGCTTCAGATAGAGGTGGAAGAGGTTTTGAGGAGTGCTGTTCAGTCTATCTCTATTGACCCAGGTACAGTCGACTCTATTTTTTGAAAAAGTCATCCAGGAAAAGACTTATCTTTCAAAGAGGCTTGGCAGTTAATTAGGCACAGTCGGCCTCCTGTGGTTTGGGCCCCCCTAGTTTGGAACCACCTGATGAGTCCGAGAGTGTCTGTCTTTGCTTGGCGTCTGATGCACTGTAAGACTCCAACCAATGATTGGGCTCAAGCTGCTGGCCTCAGTCTAGCCTCCAGATGTTGTCTCTACAATCAGCGTGTTGAAACGGTGCTGCATCTCTTTTTCCTCTGCCCCTTTGCATCTGACCTCTGGAGTTGGATCCTTCAAGCTGCTGGAGTTTCCATTGCTGTTCCTTGCTCTCCCTCAAGAATTTGGCTGGGTCTATCAGCCAACTGTGACAAGTTAGCCCGCCTCGGAGTTTCCTCTATCTTCTTCTCTACTACTTTTGTTATTTGAAAAAGTAGAAATGACCTTACTCACATAAATTTAAGAGCCTCTCAGACGAAGGTCATGATTCTCCTGAAAATGCTTCTTTATTCCTCTCTCAGTACTATCAGCAGACCTTTTTCTGGCAGGTCTCTTCAGCTGTTTATACATTTTTTGACTAACCCCACTCCTTGAGAATTGTTAATTTTATAGATTCTTTCTTGTTTCTCTTGGGATCTTCTGTGTTTGCTCTGTGGAGGCGGTAGTTTCTGTTGGTTTGTAGTTAGCTGCTCCTCTTCTGTTTGTCCCTCCTTCTGTGGTCCCAGCCGTGGGGCTTTGTTTTCTTTTCAGACTCCTCTCCCGTTGGTGGTGCTGCTTCCCTTTAATGGCAATGTATGGCAGAGCTTTGTGTTTTTCTTCTTGTCATTTTCCAGCGCTGTATAGTTGGATGCTGGTCCTGTTCTTTTTTTGGAAAGTGTTCTGAGCTTTTCTGAGCTTAGAGTGCATCAGTCCGGATGCCTCCCATCTCCGGTTCTTTTTCTCTACTGTGTTCTGCTCAACAAGGAGGGGGTTCTCTTTGTTTTGTATTGCATGTATTGGGTTGGCTTCTGGGTTGCCTCCTGTCTTTTGGGCTTTCTTTTTTGTAAGCTTTCCCTTTCTTTTCCCTGTTTTTGGGGGCTGCTTGCCCTGTTCTCTTCTCCCTTTCAATACAAATTAACCTTTTAGCAAAAAAAAAAAAAAAGAAAAAAAAGCTACTGCCCAGTCCGGGAGTGGTGAGTGGGGGTGGGGTTTTGGTTTACCCCTTTAACTTCTTCTGTTGCATAGAATACATGTAACAACTTTTTAAATTTTTATATTTCTTGGGATCTTAATGGAATATTTAATTCTAGCAGCGTTTTTTTGGAATTCAATACCATGAAAATAAAAAATCTCCAATTATATTTTTAAGATAAGGTATTCATGGTAAAGTGAGTTTCTTTGATTTTCTAAGAATTTGATTGATCATGCAAACAAACATCTTATGTGTATTCACGATAAGAGTTTTCATGGTAAAATGAGCTCCTTTGGATTTGTAAGAATTTAGTTTCATGAGAATAAGTAGGTCTTATCTTTCTAGCATAACGGGTGTTTTTTTTTTTTTTTTTTAGAAATCCAAATCCATACTAATAGATTAGCCCAATCTTAAATTTTAACGATAATAAATTCATTTCTTTAAATCCTTGATAATTCAATGCAATGCAAATAAATAAGTATGCTATATGTTTAGGATATGAAATTAGTAGTAAATTGGTTCCTTATAATTTCTAAGAAGTGTTTTCATGAATCAAATTGGCCATATGCAAGACCGGGAGCTAAGATTTCATGAGTCCTCCATCCTCACCATCTATCAATCAATGATTTTTGGTGTTACGATCCAAAAAATGTATAATTTCAGATCATGGAAAAAAGAGTATTTTTTTACAAAATAAGAAATGAAAAATAATTAATTCATCATGCTCGAAGCCCATCTTTTATTAATCAAAACTGAACATATGAACAACCATTCCCAATATATTCATTGTATCAAATTTACTTCAATATGTAAACGTGGATTGTGCACGCAAAGGTGGGCCACACATGTCGCATTGGCCAAAGGTTTGGTAAATGAAGAAGAAAAGAGAAATTATGCCAAGAGGGAGAAAAAGTCAAAAGCAAGGAATGGAGGTGCCTCTAGAAAAGAAGGTTTGGGTCGTTTTATCATTTCTCGTAGCATAGAGAAGGTCTACGAAAAATTAGAGTTTTTTTTTGGGTAGGAGGAGGGAAAGTCATCTAAAGCTAAGCAACGGGCAAAACCTCTTTTTTTCTTTCATAAAAGAAGAGAATTTAGGAAGTTTTTTAGGTTACTTTTGCCTTTGTTTTCTTTCAAAAAGTAATCTAGTCATCCCCAAAATTCTAAGAAGAGATTTAACGATGGTTGCAATCAATCAACTCAAGTAAATCATTTCTCATCTCCTCTTTTTTCTCCCAAAATGGAAGTTTCCATGGTTTATCCTCCCCAAAAGAGCCCATCTTAACAACTACTTGGATTTGGTCATTGCTATCCTTTGGATTCAAATAGGAGTTAGTCCCACTGCATTTACATTTAAAAATATGTTGTGCTAAAAAAATGTGACTTTTAGTGGCAGAAAATCCACTTTTAGCAACCACTAAAAGTCATTTTTAGAAGCGAAATGTTTTTTTCTACAGCTAAATGCATAGGAATAGAGGCATTAGGCACCATCTAAGCTATTTTGGTAATTTAGCGGCAAAACTATTTACTGCTAAAAGAAAAATAAATTCACCGCCAAAAGTTACATTCATGTAACATGAAACTATTAATATATTTTGTTCAATGTTTTTTGAATGTTCTCCAGTTTTTAGTTCTCAGTTTGTATAGGATGTCAAAGAGCAAGATATTTTATGTATTCTGTTTTAATGGAGAGCTTGAATGGAATATGACCAATTTGATCTACAGGGGTGATCAACAAAAGATGATGTAAGTAGCAACTTAACAAATTACAGATCATATATAGGTCCATAGTGGACTAAAAGCGACGAAGTGGGGAGTAAGAGATGAGGATCTTGAAATTCGGCACTCACCAAGGTTTAACATTGATTATAGTAGGCAATGATGATGATGTATAGGCAATGTTGAAAGTATCTCATGATGTTGTAAATGGGCTATATTTATATGTGAATTAAGAATTCGACTCTGCAAATCATGTACGCCAACGACATTTAGGTACGTATTAGAAGATATCTTAATCACTTTATACACAATGTATATATATCCATGTTCAAAATATGTTATAACTTTTCTTTATTCATGCCAGACTTGGAGGGTCGGACGACAGTGTTTTGAAGGGAAAAAGTGTTTTAGATCATGTTGTCCTTCCAATTAACACAATACAGTAGTTGTTACGTGGTTCACTTGAATGGACACTAATTTTTGTAAGGAAATTACTTTTAGGTCTTTTACTTAGACCACAAGTCCTTACCTTTCCATAAATTATGATCATTATAGGAATCCCGTTTTCATAGGATACATGCTATATTTTACTCATATAAGGTTTCCTAAAGAGATATATTCCATAACAAACTCTACCTTGATGGACGGTTGAGATTAAAACTAATGGAATCCTAATAGGAATATACTTGGTCCTCTCTCCACCTATAAAAAGAGTCTTTCCTCCATCACAAAGACTCATTCACAAAAATTTAACACATTAAGTCTTATAGGCAAGGAGAGAGAAACTGAAGTTATTCCCTAAAGTCTTCTTGGCGGATCTCAACATCAACATCAGATAACAGGATCGGAAAGCTCTCTGCATCAGGATGTCTGGAGGTAATCTTTAATTAAATCCTACACGTGATAATCATGTTGTTCTCGATCTTAGGGTTCATGTTAATTATAGGCTAACAATTTTATGTTAGAAAAACCAAGATGGACTGACTAGCTTTAGATTTATATAATTTATGTGGTATCAGAGCATGGTTATTAAAGAACACATGATCGTCCATTAATAATAGGATAACACACACAAGTGATGGCCTGGGGCAGATAATGATGATTATTTTGGGTTAGGAAATTCTGCCAGGAAATTGATTATTTTTGGGCCACACAGACCCATCAATTCATTGGTCTAAATTGTCATGGATGGACCTTAATGGAGTTGAGGGTTGGAAACTGCGCCACCACACTAAGGCTACAGGGAATTTACCCGTCTTCCCTTCTGCCCGCAGGGATTAGTCCGGCTCAAACATCCTCCCTTATAAAAAGAAAAAAAAAAGCCGGCATGTGGCTCAAACCATGAAACCATTCACAGGTTATGGCATCCCAGTGTCAAGACATTATTTTTTCTTCTTATTGAATTTGAACCATCTTAGTGGACCGGCATTCATAATAGATAAAAATTCATTGATTTGTAAAAGGGGCCTCATCAAAAATTTCAAGTTGCATGATTTACACAGGATTATGGTGAGGCCCACATGAGTTTTGGCCAAGACTCAATCGGCTTAAAGGGTGGGGCATCACGGTTTTGCACGAGTGCGACATGTTCATGATCATGGTGCTATGGGTGCCATGCGTGCACTTGTTTTGGACTCTTTCAGATCTAATCCGACCCGATCATAACCTATATAATGTTATATCAGAACATGCCTATTGTTCTGATATGAGACTAATGCACCCAAAGAGCCGAAGGATTGCCCTCCGGGGCTCGGCCATCTTTATCAGTATGTTTCATATAACGAATGATCAATTATGTCTACATGCAATATATAATGTTATCTATTCATATTAAGCTAATTTTGATCACCGAAGTTGTATGCTTAAGGTTAGGTCTCACCACAGTGACCCTAACAATTAAATACTGATATTTGGCCTTAATAGTACCATCATGATGTTTACTCTTCCCATTATTCAAGCGCATGAAGAATTTAGTCGCCCACAGGCGGATTATATTCATACGTTTGAATAATAATTAAGGAGTGTTTGTTCATACATGGACCAAAGATATCCACAGATATCTTACTTGTTCTAATTAAAAGTAACATCACTCATTTACACCACCTTAAATATGACAACCTTAGATGGTATAATGTGTAGAAATTCTGGTGACTACCCACAGGAGCACCTAAATTTCTTTTTGTCATATATATTCATATATTATGCATGTGTTGTCTTATTTTAATTAAAGCCTTATTGTTATATCTCTATTGCAGTTATAGTACCCACTAATCTGAATTCGCATGCTACCTCTGTCACTAAACTCAATGGAACCAACTTCTCCGAATGGAAAGAGCAAGTTGAGTTCACATTGGGGGTACTTGAACTGGATATGGCTCTTCGTAAAGATAAGCCAGCTCCACTCACTGCAACAAGTAACGCTGAGGAAAAGACCCTCTTTAATGCTTAAGAGAGGTCTGACAGACTAAGCACTATGTTTTTGCGAATGACTATTGATACCAACATCAAAACATCTCTTCCTACACCTGAGAATGCTAAGGACTTTATGAAAGCCATTGAAGATAGGTTTAAGACTGCAGGCAAATCCCTTGCTGGGAAACTAATGGCAGATCTTACAACCTTGAAGTTTGATGGCACTCGCTCAATGCATCAGCATGTCATTGAGATGACCAACCTTGCTGCTAAACTAAAGAATTTGGGACTATCCGTGGATGAGGCTTTTCTCGTCCAATTTATCCTAAACAGTTTACCTCCTCAGTACGGGCCTTTCCAAATTCACTACAACACTATTACGAAAAAGTAGACAGTGAATGAATTAGCCAACAAACTGGTTCAAGAGGAGGCCAGGCTGAATCAACAAGGTATTAAAGTAGCTCATCTCGTTCAAGGAGCTGGAAACAAAACTGGGAGAAAAAAAAATTCAGGCCAGAAAAGGGCACCACCCAAATCTAATGAGGCTAGTCAGAACCCCAAGAAGAAAAAGAAGGAAAACTTATGCAAATTTTGCAAGAAACCTAGACATTTTCAGGCAGACTGCATTAAATGTAAAGAATGGTTCTAAAAGAAAGGTAACCCTCTGGGTTTCGTAAGTTATTTCGAATCACATCTTACTTATATTTTTTCTGATACTTGGTGGATTGACACTGGTGCTAATGTTCATGTTTCCAATTCAATGCAGGGATTCCTTACGATCCAAACCATAAACCCAAGTGAGAACTTCCTTTTTACGGGCAACAAAGACCAAGCTCTAGTTGAAGCCATTGGCACTTTTCGTCTTGTTTTAGATAGCGGTTATCAGTTAGACTTATGTCAAACTCTTTATGTTCCGTCTATTTCCAGTAATTTGGTTTCTATAAGCGCACTTGATAAAGATGGTTACTCGTTTGAATTAGGAAATGGTACTTTCAGTTTACTTAAAAATTCTAGTCGTATTAGTTCTGGAATTTCATTTGATGGGCTATACAAGTTTCATCTTAATGATCAAATTGCTGAAACCCATCTTACCCTGCATTCTAAGGAAACCAAACGAAAGTCATCTAAAAATGACTCTTATTTCTTGTGGCATAAAAGACTGGGTCACATATCCAGTGAAAGAATCAAACGATTAGTAAAAGATGGTGTCCTTCCGGATCTAGATTTTACTAATATTAAGGTATGGTGGATTGTATTAAAGGCAAATCAACAAAACACACAAAGAAAGGAGCCACAAGAAGTACTCAGCTTCTTGAAATAATTCATACAGATATTTGTGGACCCTTTGATGTTCCAACCTTTGGGGGAGAAAAGTACTTCATTACCTTTATTGATGATTACTCACGTTACTGTTATTTATACTTGTTGCATGATAAATCTCAGTCTGTGAATGCTGTACAAGTGTTCATCACTGAAGTCGAAAGGCAACTCGATAGAAAAGTGAAAATCATAAGGTCAGATAGAGGTGGTGAATTTTATGGTAGGTATGACGAAACAGGACATCATCCTGGACATTTTGCAAAACTTATCCAAAAGCTTGGAATTGTTGCCCAATACACAACGCCTGGTTCTCCATGGCAGAATGGTGTAGCTGAAAGGCGAAATCGTACATATATGAAAATGGTTAGATCCATGATGAGTCATGCTAACTTACCTATATCCTTGTGGATGGATGCTCTACGCACAGCTGTTTATATCTTGAACAGGGTTCCCAGTAAGGCAGTTCCAAAAACACCATTTGAACTGTGGAAAGGTTGGAAACCTAGTTTAAGTCATCTCAAAATTTGGGGTTGTCCATGAAAGTCCGGGATCTTAACCCTAGAGGGGGGGTGAATAGGGTGATCTACACTTAATAACTAATTATGACCAATTTTAATTTCTTTAAAATAAACTAGTCACATGTGATGATTATGACAATAGATACGGAAAAGAAACAAATCAATCACCACAACCCAATCACCATAACACAAGGATTTATAGTGGTTCGGCCTCAATGCCTACATCCACTACCGGCTTGTGTATCCAACACCCCACCGGATTTCCACTATTGTGCTTTTCAAAAAGGCTAAGCAATAACCTCTACAATATGCTTTCCAAGGATAAGCAATAACCTTACAATGATGTTTTTCTAGGCTAAACAACAACCCTTACACACAAATGATTACTCTCAAAGAAAGTGTCTTGACAAAACACTCTAAGAGATTACAATTAAGCTCAAATGAAATTGCCTCTAACTAGGCGAATATGAAATTGAAAAGCTAACTCACACAACACTAAAAGTAATGCGAAGATGAATGCTCATTAAGTGTGTGAGTGAATACTTCACTCAAGTTGAAAATGAAGGCTCAATCAATTTATGCTAAAAGCATTTAAAAGATTAATGCACATAAAAAGGTATGATTGAAGTAATATGCAAATCACATGTACCAAATACAAACTTGTAGAAGATATAATAAAACAAGGGTTCACAAGTTGTATGAAATGATTTAGTCTAAACATGTGATGCATGTGCAATGTTGTTTTCAAAACCAAATTAATTCAACAAAGGTTTAAATGAATGAAAACAACGAGGAAAGATTCAAAACAAGTTAATGAATCATGACATAAAAGAAATCAAAGATTTTGACAATGCATGATTAACAAAGTTTATAAAACAAACTAGTTTTGAAATCAAGGTGAAGAATCCTATGACTTAAATCAAAGATTAAGGAAGTAGAGGATTCAACACATCATAGTTTATATGCTTAAAAACATTTACCAATAGTTTAGACAAAGCATAAAACATATGAGTAAGGAAATTAAAGCTTACTAGAGTTTAAATTCTTGAGATCAAGCTTTAGCTTTTCCTTTTGACCACACAAGCTTCCTTAGTTCATTCCTTTTGCTTAGGCATCAAAAACACCAACAATGGCCTCTATTCTCATCATCTTTTCCCTTGGAATGAACTTGCTTTTTATAGAAAAAGTGGTCCAACGGATGCCTGTCGGTCAACCGATAACTAGCCGTCGGTTGACCGTTGGCTCAACGGTCATATGCAACGGTCATATTTTTTAAAGTTCACTGACCCTTTTGCATTCGTCGGTTGACCGTCCTTCATCGGTTGACCGATGAGGAACCGACAGCCGAGCCGATAGCACACTGATCATGGAAAAAGGTGCTGTCTGTTTTTGGAACCGATGAGTCTCGGTCTGAGATTTCATGCACTATCGGTGGACCGATGTGAACCGATAGGCTGACCGATGAGAACCGATGGAGTTATCGGTTCACCTTGATTCACTTGTGGGTCGACCGATGGGGACCGATGGCTTGACCGACAGACTGGTCAGGTCAATTTTCTGAATATCTGAAGTTTTGAGAAATGAACTTTTGACATGATTAAAAACTCAGATTTGAAGGATGTCCTTTTGCATTGTTTTCATCAAGAAAAACATGATTAAAATCAAGGTTCAAATCAACCAAAAAGAAGTTTTAAATCACAACATGAGTAGGTTGAGTTAAAGGATGATTTTCAAGAAGAAATACGTGGAATGGAAATGAACCTAATGATATGACTGTTATGCAAATGCAAGACATCAAATTGCAAATACTTAGGGTCTAACAGTCCAGCTGAGGCTAGAGTCTACAATCCACATGAAAAGAAATTGGACCTTAAAACGATCAGTGGTTACTTTATAGGTTACCCAGAAAAGTCCAAAGGATTTAGGATTTACTGCCCTAACCATAGTACGAGAATTGTTGAAACCGGTAATGCTAGAGTCTTTGAGAATGGCGAAATCAGTGGGAGTAATAAAACTCAAGATGTGATCATTCAGGAAATCAGGGTACCTATCCCTTTACCCTCTATTCCGAAAGATGTTGGACATCATCCCGTTGTTGAACCATTTAACAATGAGGAAAATCCAATCAATGATCAACAACTCCATCATGAGATTGTCGCCAATGAACATATGGATGAAGCACCAGAGGAACCAGCATTAAGAAGGTCTCAAAGACAAAGGAGATCAGCTATTTCCGATGATTACATGCTTTACCAAGTAGAATCTGAAGAAGGGACAATTAAAGACCCGATTTCTTATTCACAAGCCATTAAGGATGTTAATTCTAGTAAATGGATTGATGCCATGACGGATGAATTGAAATCTATGGATGAAAATCAAGTATGGAAAGTTGCTCAATTGCCTCCGGGACACAAACCAGTTGGCTGTAAATGGGTCTTCAAGACCAAACGCGACTGCAAAGGCAATATTGAACGACATAAAGCCAGACTTGTTGCCAAAGGTTTTAATCAGAAAGAAGGCATTGATTA
Organism: Litsea cubeba; assembly: GCA_012931725.1. NCBI lineage: Eukaryota > Viridiplantae > Streptophyta > Magnoliopsida > Laurales > Lauraceae > Litsea > Litsea cubeba. The sequence goes on from CM022946.1 coordinate 124,707,929, forward strand.
TACTGAGACTTTTTCCCCTGTGTCCAGGAAGGATTCTCTTAGAATTATCATGGCATTAGTAGCTCACTATGACCTCGAGTTACATCAATTGGATGTGAAAACTGCCTTTCTTAACGAAAACTTAGAAGAAGAAGTCTACATGCGTCAACCTGAAGGCTTCATAATTGAAGGTCAGGAAGACATGGTCTGCAAACTTAAGAAATCAATATATGGACTGAAACAAGCTTCGAGGCAATGGTACCTAAAGTTTCATGAAATCATTACTGCCTTCGATTTCACAGAAAACATGGTTGACCCTTACATATACCTCAAAATCAGTGGGAGTAAGTTCATATTTTTTGTTCTGTATGTTGATGACATATGATTGGCTAGTAGCGACCTTGGTTTATTACATGCTACAAAGGATTATCTCTTCAAGAATTTTGAAATGAAAGATATGGGAGAGGCTTCCTATGTGATAGGAATAGAAATATTCCGTGACATGTCACTTGGTATTTTGTGGTTGTCTCAGAAAGCATATATTGATAAAGTTCTAGAGAGATTTGGCATGATGACATGTTCCTCTAGTCCTGTTCCACTGCATAAATGAGACAAACTTGATCTTACGCAGTGTCCACAGAACGAATTGGAACGTAAAGAAATGGAAAAATATCCTTATACTTCTCTTGTAGGGAGTCTGATGTATGCATAGGTCTGTACAAGACCTGACATTAGTCATGCTGTTGGCATGCTGGGTAGATTTCAAAGTAACCCAGGAATCACTCATTGGAAAGCTGCAAAGAAAGTGCTGAGATACCTCAAGGGAACAAGAAATTATATGCTCACATACAGAAAATCAAGTCACCTACAGGTGACTGGTTATTCCGATTCAGATTTTGCTGGATGTCCTGACACCAGGCTTTGCACTCTTGGTTATGTGTATCTTTTATGTGGAGGTGCAATATCATGGAAAAGCCATAAATTAGAGTTACTTTACACATCCACCATGATGGCTGAGTATGTGGCATGTTATGAGGCTGCAATTCAGGGAACATGGTTGCGTAACTTTATCTCTCAGTTTGGAGCTTTGAATTTCATCTCTAAGCCATTAACTCTTTACTGTGACAATGTAGCTGCAACCTTCTTCTCCAAGCATGACAGGATATCTAAGGGAGCCAAACACATGGACCTTAAATATCTATCACTGAAGCAAGATGTTAGATTACAGAAATTTGTAATTGAGTCTATACGTAAAGATTTCATGGTTGCATACATATTCACGAAAGGACTACCTCCAAAGACCTTTCAGGGTCATACTGAAAGCATGGGTCTTGTAGATAGTTCTTAATTATCATTTTCTGCCTTATATTTCTCTACTTGTATTGGACATTTATTGAGCTCTTAATGCATATCTACATTTGCCATTTCTGTTTTTCCATTGTGTACATATTTATGTTTGGATGAATAATAAACAGAAACAGTCTTTAAACAAAGACATTATGAGACCATTACGTCAATCTCTTATTATGGTCTAGTTATACAAGTTGTAAATGACGTACGTAGTACATGGAAGTAAGCATGTTGCAAAATAATGTGTGCACGCCATGACTCTCATTCACAACCGAATTAGCTAAGACACTTATGATAACCGACTAAAGAAGTGTTTAGCATATAATGCGCGCCTTATGATTCATAAAATGAAAACATTAATGGATCTTCCTATTGACTAAGTGGGAGACTGTAAGGAAATTACTTTTAGGTCTTTTACTTAGACCACAAGTCCTTACCTTTCCATAAATTATGGTCATTATAGGAATTCCGTTTTCATAGGATACATGCTATCTTTTACTCATATAAGGTTTCCTAAAGAGATATATTCCATAACAAACTCTACCTTGATGGACGGTTGAGATTAAAACTAATGGAATCCTAATTGGAATATACTTGGTCCTCTCTCCACCTATAAAAAGATTCTTTCCTCCATCACAAAGACTCATTCACAAAAATTCAACACATTAAGGCTTATAGGCAAGGAGAGAGAAACTGAAGTTATTCCCTAAAGTCTTCTTGGGCGGATCTCAACATCAGCATCAGACAACAGGATCGGAAAGCTCTCTGCATCAGGATGTATGGAGGTAATCTTTAATTAAATCCTACATGTGATAATCATGTTGTTCTCGATCTTAGGGTTCATGTTAATTATAGGCTAACAATTTTATGTTAGAAAAACCAAGATGGACTGACTAGCTTTAGATGTAGTTTTCTTTTTCCTAAAGGGTAAATTTGTATTAGAAAAGAAAGAGGGGGGGGGGGGGGGGGGGGTTGGGGTTGTGTTGAGTTGAAACAAAGGCAAAATGGCTTTGGAAAGGCTCCACAAAAGACTATACAAATTAAGAAAAGCCAACTAAATAGCCAAGCCTAAAAACATCAAAATAGGATGGGGATAGATATCAACCTTTCCAGTATTGAGGGATATGATCATACCTGTAATTCTGTCCACAAAAATTAACCTTTGCATGCTCTATAGTAGACCGCCGACCATTGAACTTGGAGTCATTGCGAAGAAGCCAAAGAATGGAGATAGCTTGGAAGAAGATCGCAGCAGCCAGATTTCTACCAGAGGCATCTCCTCCTAAGGCCTAAGGAGATGGCGTCCCGGGGGGGGGGGGGGGGGGGGGGACAAAGGCAAAATGCCCCCAAAGGCAAAAGGCTACACAAAAGACTATACAAATTAAGAAAAGCCAACTAAATAGCCAAGCCTAAAAACATCAAAATAGGATGGTGATAGATATCAACCTTTACAGTATTGAGGGATATGATCATACCTGTAATTCTGTTCACAAAAAATAACCTTTGCATGCACGCTCTATAGTAGACCGCCGACCATTGAACTTGAAGTCATTGCGAAGATGCCAAAGAATGGAGATAGCTTGGAAGAAGATCGCAGCAGCCAGATATCTACCAGAGCATCTCCTCCTAAGGAGATGGCGTCCCAGATGGCAGTAGCAGAGGAAGGAGCTGGAGAAGTGTAACCACAAGGAGAAAGAAGCCAAGACCACAGAGCATTGGCCAAGTTACAGGAGAAGAAAAGGTGATAGTCTGACTTTTCACTCAGGTGGCAGTTGTTGCATCTGGATGCCAAAGAAAATCCCCTATTTTTAGCCATAAGATCTGTAGGAGTCTTCCAGTGAAGCAGACGCCAAGAGAAGACAGCCAACCTATGATTCACATATTTGCTCCAAATAAGGCCAGTCTAAGGAAGACAGGCAGCTGAGGATCTGAGGAATGACAAGCAACCTTAAGAGAAAGGGAGCCAGAGGGAGAGTCAATCCAGACAAAAGAATCTGGGGGAGAGTTATCAGGGACCAATATCTCATTTGTAGCAAGGAGCAGGAACTCCCTTAGATCAGCAGGCAAGTTCAGAGGGATGCACCAAGAGCTCTCTTGGATGATGTCCATGACTCTGTCAAAAGGAGAAAGCCGAATGGAAGGGAATCTAGAAGAGATAGAGAGGTGATCATACCATAGACTGATTGAATTCCTAGAGCCCGTCGTCCACTTACATCCTGTTAGTAAAAGGGGAAATAAAATTTTCAGCCTTTTCCATATACAAGAACCACCTTTAGGATTGCCTGAGAACTAGATCGAAGAGTCCTTGAAGTACCTGTCTCGAAACCAATTAGCCCACAAAGAATCCATAGTAGCTGCAGCCCAACCCAATTTAAGCAGACAAGCCTCATTAAAACCTCTCATTCTCCGAAGACCAAGACCTCCTTCTTTTTTGGGTAAGCAAATTGTCTCCCAATTCACAAAGTTGTTCTTGGATCTATCGGGAGAAGCAGACCAAAGAAACTTCCTCATCAATCTTTCGATTAAAAGACAAGTTTTCCTTGGGATGGGAATGGTCAAAGAGATGTGAAGAGGGATGGAGGAGAGCACATGTTTAACCAAGGTTAGTCTACCAGCAAAGGAGAGAAGTTTAAGCTTCTAACCAACTAGCCTCGACCTAATAGAATCTAAGATCTTTACAAAGAGGCCATGCTTGGGGCTACCAAAGAAAAAGGGGACTCCAAGGTAAGAAGAGGGAAGGGTAGCCTTGGGAATGGATAGGAAATTAGCTATAAAGTTTGCTCTTCTGACAGTAACCTTACCCACAAAGAGTTGGCTCTTTTGAAGATTGAAGAACTTGTCTAAGGAGTCTTGGTAGAGGTTGAGAAGACTCTGGAGTCTCCTTAGAATTCTTTTGAAGGTCTTAAGAAAAACCAGAATGTCATCAGCATATAAAAGACGACAGGGAGAAGACTGAACCAGAGAAATAGGATGAATTTTGCCTTCTTGCCTGAGGAGCTCTATATTCAAACTCAAAATCTCTTCCGCAAGGATTAACAGATAAGGGGAGCTTTAGATGTAGTGATACTATAAGGATTGTATACCAACAGGCTTACAACTATCTTCATGCAATCGGGATGCAACAGTAGTCCAATTCTTTTGTGGAGAGGTGGCGATACGATATGTTGACTCAAAACATTGCAAAATGCTTAATCAAGCTAGTGATGCACAATAGAGAGCTTCTGATAACAAAAACAATTCGATACAATTCATGAGGAATTAATAGGTTTCTTCTAACTTCGTAGGACTAAGTCTCGAAAAATGAAGGCACACGCCTAACTCTTTATGTAGAAAAAAATCTTGAGCAAATCAACAAAAGGATCCCAACATTAGAATTGTAGATAAGTCGGTCAAGATGAATTTCAGGTTCAGTCTTGGGAGTTCACTTATGTTGTTCATCTAAATCAAATGACTTGTACATGTCGGAAGTGAAAAATAATTGGAACTCAATGCAAGCATGCATTGTCACTTGTCAGCTATCAAAACAAGAGGCGCAGATCCATATGACTTCTGTAAGCATTGGTACTCATCTAATACATATCAGCGACTTATAATGACGTTGTACATCCAACTTCTAATATTCGACAATGGGAACACATTAGTCATGATGTGGTGAAACATCGATCCCATTACAACTAGACAATCTAGACGGAGAACAAAAAATAAGATTAGTATGGAAGACCATAATAGGCAAAGAAGACAAGTAATATGCTCTATTGTGAAGACGAGGGGGGGGGGATCCACCCTGTGAGACCCTGTCCCGAGTTAATCAAGATTAACTCTTGTTAATCGAACTTATGGCTAATTAAACATGTTTGATCGAATTAATGAAGGCTTAGGACCAAATTGAACTTATGGCTAATTAAACATGTTTGATCGAATTAATGAAGGCTTAGGACCAAATTGACTTGGTTTAGCCTTGAGAGAATGAATTAAGCTTAACAAACTTGTAAAATGGATTGTAATTGGATTGAATGAGTTTTTGAACTCAAATTAGGAATTGAGGGACTTTTGTGTAAATACGATTTTATACGTATTTCGTCGAATACGGAAACCCTTAATGCTAGCACGCGTATCTCGAGGAGTACGTTCACTTTCGTCAAAGACTCAAAGTCGTTTGACGAGTATTGATTCAAGTGACCCTTCATTTGACTTGAATTGTAAATAATGGGAAATTATGGGGCATTTGGAAACCCTTTTCCAAAACCCCAGCCTCCATTTTCCCTCTTTTCTCTTCTTTCTTTCATTTCTCTCCATCAAGCATCAAGACTGAAGTCTTGAGAGTGATTTTGCAAGTGGATTTCATTCACTTCATCAACCTATTCATCTTCCTCAAGTTCAAGGACAAGTTTGGAGTTGTAAAGCTTGGGTTCAAAGAGTTTTTATCTCAAACTCAAGCTATCAAAGGGGTTTTCTTCCTCAAATCTTCATAATAGGCAAGTACTTACATGTTTCCATGATTTGTAATGTTTTTGAGTGGTTAGAACTCAATTGGGTCAAAAAGCCAGAAAATTGGCTTCAGAAATCTGAAGCTCGAACTGAGCTTCTGGGTGACTATCGGTCGACCGACGAACCGACGAGTTGACCGACAGGTATAGAACCTGTTTTCATTGAATCTCAGCTCTCTGGAATTCGAACCGATGCATGATCGGTCGACCGATGACCTGACCGACAGCATAATTCAGAAGATGGAGTGAAATTCCAGCTCTCTGGATTTCTGACCGACGCAATGTCGGTCAGCCGATATGATGAGGTCGACCGATAGCATAGCAATGGTTCAGGATTCAGGGAATTCCAGCTCTATGGAATTCTGACCGACGCACCGTCGTTCAACTGCCCTAAAGCTGTCGGTCGACCGATAGGCCGACCGACAAGTGAACCGACGCTGTGCAGAAATGTCTGTTTTGAAGCCTAATGTATATAGGCTGAAAATTGTTAATGTATAAGCCTTCATAGGTGTAAACTCAATTTTTCGAATACATGATTCAAATGATATGCATAAAAAATAGTACGTGTATTGGAAAATGAATGTTTCACTCATTTGCTTGGCTTAGAAGTCTGACTAGAATTGGTTAGTTTCCACATGAATTTAGTCCTCAACTCGTTGAACGACTTACACTGAATATGAATTGCATAATGAACCATTTCTGCTGCAGCAGATGCCAGAGGTGTTCCGGAACCTCGTGGAAGTTAGTGATCTCTGATCAAGACACTGACCTATTCCACACCATTTGATATTACCCAAGTAATGTAATAAAGAGTGTCCTAGTAGATATCAACTTACTGATATTACTGGATCCGTTATTAGAAATGTTATATGTATTGAATTGATTATTGATAGCTAGAACTCTCATGCACATGTATGTATCTATTGAACCGTCGTGTTCATGGTACTATTGATGAATGTCACAGGCCCAAATGCCCGTGCCGGTCCTGCCGAGGCCGCGCCGCCAGCAGAGGTTGCCCGCCCGATACCTCCAGGAGGTTTAATCGAGTGGATATGATCGCGGAGTGCGAAAGACTAATTTTGAATGTATATAGTTTTGGAATGTAAGTGAAGTCTCCGTATTGTATTAAATATACTGTGGTTGACTTCCTTGATCATAGTACTGATCTTATGTATTGTAATTTCGTCAATGTATATATATTCCGTAATTTTATACAGTTGACAGGTATTGTATTTGATATCCCTTGTGAGTTTCGTATTAACTTTTGTTAATGTGAAATTTACGGGAGTAAGTATGCACTCACGACTCGGAGTTTGTCCGAGCTAATCAAATCTCGGGACTGCGTCGTGACACACCCTATATAGGTGATGAAGATTGTGAACAGTGGTTCATCGATATCATAGATGTTATCCTTTTATATGTTTATTTATTGTTGGTTGTAATGGATTGCATTTTTCGGTGGATGGCGGAATCATATTTCAAAATTTTTTTTGAGTTAGTTTACATTTAAATGGACTGCATTTTGATGTTATATGAGTTTTTTGGTGAATGGTGGAAGCATATTTTTGTGTAATGGACTGTAATTCTGGTAGGTCCATTTGATCCTTTTATAAATAAAATAAGACAATGAGTGGCCATATGCACATATTTATATATAAGTGGAGACATGCAAATGCACATATTTATGATGCAGCCAAAACTAAGAAAAAATAGTGCATTTATTTTTTTTCCCCATGATGGCATGGGATAAATCAACATGAATCTTACAATTTTGAATAACTCATAAAACTACTAAACATTGACTACTTTTATGTTCTCCCATGTTTTTACTACTAACACCATTAGTTTATTATTCTAATTGTATCTTTTTTCTTATCTCTTATGAAAGAAGAGCAAAAGAGAAGAAATTATTGCACATATTGAATTTGCTCATTAAACAGTCTCCAAATGTCCTGTCTTCACATTGAAAATACGAAAGATGAGGGCTTTTTTTTTTCGGTAAACAAACCAAAGATGAGTTAAGAATGACAACTTCATATCTTTTTTTGTTCCATGATTTGGGTTATAAAGAATGATACTAGCATAAAACCCTATGCGATGCACAGATTAATATCGTGGGAATGCTGAGCAAAAATCATTTGAGGGAGGAATTTAGTTTTAATGAAAATCATTTTAAATAAAATAACAAAATAGAACATAAAAGAGATAAGAATGGAATTCTAATAACTTTTGTCTTTCCAAACAAATCCACAAAGAATCCATACAATTTAGCAAACCCTGTGCAAAACGGGGTGATACAACACAGCCAAAACAAGAATTAGACCTGATTGATACACCATGGTTTGAAAGTTGAGCAAGATAGGAAGAAGAAACATATTCAATGGGTAAATTCACCAGGCGTGATACATGACCTATTATGTGTTCATGTGACACCCCACTTGATCAACAGTTGCTAGATGTTTTTAGTAATTCCGAGTAGTCTCAATAGTTGCTTATTCCAAAACTACTCATGCATGTACCAATCATTTCTCAACTGTGAAGAAACATAATTTGAAATCATTTCTCAACTTTGAAGAAACGGAATTTGAAGTCTGTGTGGGGAGATTTCCAGAACCACAGGATTACGCTAATCACAGCCATCAGATGAGACTAAGCACTCTCACGTGCCATCAGCGTGCCATCCACATGGCACCGAGCTCACCCCGGCTACCAGGACAGGAGGTCCGGCCGAAGTCAGGTAGCTCCGGGCCCTTACCGCCGAACTGGCCCACCTCGGGCGTCATCTCGGCAGGGAGCTCCACCTCGGCTGGGCCACCCCGGATGCCATCTCGGCAGAAAGCTCCACCTCAGCTGAAGAAGCCGGGATGGAAGCCGAAACCAGAAAGAGTCTCCACTCACGCCCCTCATCCTCCACGTCACCAGGCACGTGGAGGGATAGTGGCACGAGCTAGTGGGACAGACACGACATCCAGCGGCTGAGGCCACATCAGGGCAAGGCCCGAGGGCAGATCCCACGATCCCCTACCGCCAAAGGCGTCCAACGCGATCTGGCCCAACAAGACGCGCATTAAATGCGACGTGGGCTGAATTGGACCGCATTTATGGCAACGTGGGCTGATCATGGCTTCCCAGTCGGATCATGAGACCCACACCACGATATCTCCCAAAGATACGTCCCAAACTCTATAAATAGAGGCTCAAACCACCATTAAAGGTACGGACAATTTCATACACAGAGCCGTTACTCTGTCTCTCTTCTTCCTCTCCTTCCATTGTTCCAGTTCATTCACTGACTTTGGCATCGGAGAGCCTTGCGCCGCCCAGGCCAGGGTCCTTTGATCGTTTTCTCTTCTCTTTCAGGCTTTCGGACGGCACCCAGTCATCACCATCATCGGATAAGTCCTCTAAGGCACCTCCTTATTGTGGGTCATTATTTTCTGCACCTACAATTGGCGCCATCTGTGGGAAAGTAATATCCCAACCTTCCCAACCTTCCCAACCTTCTAAACCTCAATCTCTCAGAAGCCATGCCACCGAAAGCTAAGAAGGGCGGAGAGTCCTCGAGGGCAATCCTCGAGCGGCTAGCACCGTCGACGGACGTCCCTCCTCAGGGACGGTCCCGAACGGTCCAAGGCACATCCGCAGGCGAGGGTCGCCTGGGCTCCCAACTCTTTGTCGAGATCCCCTTCCAAGAGGGAGTCGAGGCCTCACTCTCAGCGGACGAAACCGTGCCACCCCGACGCGACGAGCACCGGCGCGAGCGTCCCCGCAAAGATAAAGCTGTTGCCGTAGAGGAGACGCGCCGCGATCAACCGCCAGCCGCTGGAGGAGACGTCGCAGCCCAAGACGCTCTTCTCCAGAAGCAGGAGCGGTTAGTCCGAGAGCTCCAGCAGCTCCAACAGCAGCTGAGGGCAGTGCAAACTGCCTCCTTGAGGCAGGTCTCTGAGCCTCAAGGGAAGAAGAGGGACGCCCCCAGCAGGGCAGCCTAGCCTCCCCGCGAGGACCTCAGAAATCATCTGGACCGTAAGCGGAGCCAGGTCCATGACGAAGGCTCGAGCAACAGCCGAAGTCATCGTAGCCGTGATGGTCGGAACCATAGCCATCTCAGCCCGAACCACTCCAAGCGAAAATCGAGAGCCTGGACTCCAGAAGAGGACGACGAGCAGGAACAGTTTGACAAGCGCGTCAGGTTGGCTCTTCAGCGCAACCTGGACGTGCGGGACCAGAAGCAGATCTGTGGCCACACTGATCTTGGGGGCTCACCCTTCACAAAAGAGATCGAGCGCACCCCCTTGCCCAGAAAGTTCTCCGTCCCGCGGTTCGACCCCTACGACGGACTGTCCGACCCATCCGCTCACCTCCGACACTTCTCCCAGAAGATGTCCATCTGGGGGAATGGGGGTCACCTAAACTGCGAAATCTTCTCCTCCAGTTTGGGTGACCTCCCCTTGAAATGGTTCTGTTCTCTCCCAGAGAGGTCCATTTCGAGTTGGAAGGAGCTCCAGCTCTCCTTCCTGAAAAAGTTCCAAGCCTACAGCGCCGTCCCCAAGAAGGAAGGGGACCTCCTCGCCCTGAGAATGAGGGAGGGTGAGACCCTCGCCAAGTTCGCCCAACGATTCTGGGCGGTCTACAGCCAGATCGAGGGCACCAGGGAGGAGATGGCAATCTACGCCTTCCAGCATGCCCTGATCCCCGGCAACGACTTGCGAAAAGACTTGGCCGGGAACCCTCCAGAATCCATGCCGGAGTTGATGTCCCGGGTCAAGCGCTTCATCGCCCAGGAGGAAGACGAGATCTGAGCCCGGGATCAAGACAGGCACCCGGAGCCCGAGCAGAAGAGTAGCCAGCCTCGGCAGAGAGGCGGGAGGCCCTCCCAGAAGCAGGAGCCCAAGCAGGCCTGGGTCTCCAGTTCGGCGAAGCCTTCGTCGTCCAGGTCTGGGGGCACCTGGAAGCCCAGACCTCCCTCCAGCGCCAGTCAGAGCGTCAACGTCGTCTTCAAGGAGCCGATCTACCGCATCCTGCCCAAGATCAGGTCCAAGCCGTTCTTCAAGTACCCTCCGCCCATGCTGAATGAGCCCACCTCCGGTGGCCGAAGCCAGCTCTACTGCTCCTTCCATAGGGGTAACGGGCACAAGACCGAGGACTGCAAGACTTTGCAGCGGTACCTGGAGAAGCTGGCCGAAGAAGGCCACATTCCAGAATTCGTCAAGGCAGGTGATGCCGGCGGTAGCGAGGGCCGGATTCACCAGAGCGCAGCCCAGGCTCCAGACAGCGAGGATTCAGAGAAGATCATTAACATGATCCATCTGGCGTCCTCAGTTCCCGCTTCCTCGTCCCGGGACAGCTCCCAGGCCCGTGCCGAAGCCAGGCGGGCTTCGCACGGGAAAGAAGTATTGAAAGCCGAGCTCGCCCCGGCATCCAAGAAAGCCCGCCGCGACCGACCCGCCATCTCATTCTCGGACAGAGACCTAGAGGGAATCCAGCTCCCTCACAACGACCCTCTACTCCTCACCATGAAGCTGAGAGACTTCACAGTGAAGAGGATCCTCGTCGACTCCGGCAGCTCCTCCGAGGTCCTCTACTACGACTGCTTCAAAAGGATGAAACTCTCCGAAGCAGACCTCACGGAGGTCCGTGCACCCCGGCTAGGGTTGTCCGCCACGCCAGTCTACCCCAAGGGCAGGATCACCTTGGAGACCCGAGTTGGCGGAGCCTCCGTGTCGGCCGACTTCCTGGTCGTGGATGCCCCTTCTCCCTACAACGTCATTTTGGGCAGAACGTGGCTCCACAAGTTAGAAGCAGTCCCTTCTTCCCTCCACCAGAAGCTGAAGTTCGTCCATGAGAACAAGGAGGGCAAAATGGAAGTAGTCACAGTGGAGGGGGATCAGCAGCAAGCCAGGCAGTGCATGCTGGCCGCAGTCCCGGCAGCAAAGGAGCCAGAGCGCGTCAACCTCGCCGAGTTCGAGAAAGGCCTCGACGAAATCGGCCGAGATCCTGAGAAGAAAAGCATCGAGGACCTAGCCGAGGTCAGGCTAAACCCGGCAGATCCAGACAGGTTCTTCCTGATTGGCACCCCAGCTGCCAGACGAGGAAAGGGCCGAACTCTCTCGGTTCCTGATGCAGAACGTCGACGTCTTCGCTTGGAGCCCAAGCGAGATGCCTGGGGTCGACCCTGAGGTCATATGCCACAAGCTAAATGTGGACCCCGACCACAAGCCGGTAGTGCAGAGGGCCCGCAGGACAGGGCTGCAGCAGACAGATGCGGTCGTCGAAGAGATCGACAACCTGCTGAAGGCAGGAGCCATCCGGGAAGTCCAGTACCCGGTATGGCTGGCCAACACGGTGGTGGTCAAGAAGAAAACTGGAAAGTGGAGGGTGTGCGTGGACTTCACAGACCTGAACAATGCCTGCCCTAAAGATAGTTTCCCCCTCCCAAAGATTGACCAACTGATCGACGCCACCGCTGGTCACGACCGAATGAGCTTCCTCGACGCCTACAGAGGCAACCACCAGATCCCGCTCTACGAGCCAGACGAGGAGAAAACATCATTCATAACCCCCCGCGGCACTTACTGCTACAAGGTGATGCCCTTCGGGCTAAAGAACGCGGGGGCAACCTATCAGCGCCTCGTCAAAAAATGTTCCATGCTCAGCTCGGCCGGACGGTGGAGGTTTACATCGACGACATGGTCGTCAAATCAGTGCACTCCGGCGATCATCTGGTTGATCTCGGCCAAGTCTTCGACATCCTTCGCGCGTACAAGCTTAAGCTAAACGCTTCCAAGTGCGCCTTCGGCGTAGCCTCTGGCAAGTTCCTCGGCAGCTTGGTAACGCGGAGAGGGATAGAGGCTAATCCGGACCAGATCACCGCGATCCAGAGCCCCTCTACCACGAAGGAAGTTCAGAAGCTCACAGGAATGGCTGCAGCACTCAACCGCTTCATCAGCCGGTCATCAGATAAGTGCAGGCCTTTCTTTCATCTTTTAAAGAAAAATCTGAAGTTCCAGTGGACCCCTGAGTGCGACCAGGCATTGGCCGCACTCAAAACCTATTTAATGTCACCACCATTACTCTCCACCCCAACTTTGGGGGAGATTCTGTATTTGTACCTTGCGGTCTCGGATAACGCAGTGAGCTCCGTCCTCATCAGGGAGGACGAGGGAGTTCAAAAGCCAATCTATTACACGAGCAAGACTCTGCTCGATGCCGAGACCAGGTACCTTCTATTGGAGAAGCTTGCGTTGGCTCTCGTCAGTGCCTCCCGCAAGCTCTCCCATTATTTCCAATCCCACAACATTGTGGTAATCACGGAGCATCCACTCCGTTCAGTGTTCAAGAAAGCTGATTTTTCAGGGCGAATATCAAAGTGGGCAGTTGAACTGGGGCAGTATGACATACAGTACCGTCCCCGAACTGCGATCAAAGCCCAGATCATGGCAGACTTCATTGTCGAATTCGTCTCCCCCAACCCGGCTCCGACCCAGCTCGGCACGGCACTGGGGGGCACAGGGCACGAGCCAATAGAAAATGAGGTCGAACAGGCTCTCACCTCGGCTCCCACCTCGGCATGGAAGATCTTTGTCGACGAGTCGTCCACCTCCAAGAGAGCTGGCGCCGGCATAGTTCTCCAATCGCCAGAGGGACTGGTCATAGAGCAGGCTTTCACCCTCGACTTCAAAGCAACAAACAATGAGGCAGAGTACGAAGCACTGATTGCAGGGTTGAACAGCGCCCAAATCCTCGGAGCCCAGCACCTGGAGATCTTCAGCGACTCTCAACTGGTGACTAGCCAGCTCGCTGGAGACTACCAGGCCAGGGACGACAGGATGGCGGCCTACTTAGCCCTTGCGAAAAAACTACTCTCTCATTTCCAGAAAGCTGAGGTCAGGCAAATATCCCGAGATACTAACACGCACGCAGATGCGCTTGCAAACCTGGCCTCCGCTGTCGAAGCAGGGAAGAAAAGGACCATCGAGGTTGGGTCAGTATCAAGGTCAAGCTTAGAACTCCATTCATCTCGGCTTGTCCTCTGTGCTGACCTCGGCCCGAGCTGGATGGATCCAATTGTCGCCTACTTGAAGGACGACCAGCTCCCCGAGGACAAGGCTGAAGCCCACAGGATCAGACTCAAGGCATCGCGATTCTGGCACTCTCCCGAAGGTAAACTCTACAGGAAGTCCTTCACAGGTCCATACCTCCAATGCGTCCATCCAAGCAAGGTGGACGACTTCCTGTATGAGATCCACGAAGGAATCTGCGGCAGTCACATAGGAGGTCGATCCCTGGCTTACAGAGCAATAAGCCAGGGCTACTGGTGGCCCTACATGCAGAAAGACGCGCAGGTCTACGCCAGGAAATGCGAGAAGTGCCAGAAGTTCTCCCACTCCCTCCATCAGCCAGCACAAGATCTGAGTCCCCTCTCTAGCCCATGGCCCTTCGCTCAATGGGGCCTGGACATTGTGGGGCCTCTTCACCGAGCTCCAGGAAACAAGAGATGGCTGATAGTGGCTACGGACTACTTCACAAAATGGATAGAGGCTGAACCGTTGTCTTCAATCACGGACAGGGACTCTAGGAACTTCGTTTGGAAAAACATCCTTACGAGGTTCGGCATCCCCCGGGTCCTGATTTCGGATAACGGGACTCAGTTCGACTCCAAGTCCTTCAAAGACTTCTGCCAAGGGCACGGCATCAGAAATCATTACTCCACTCTGGCATATCCACAGAGTAATGGCCAGGCAGAAATCTCTAACAAAGTGATCCTGGACGGCCTGAAGAAGCGACTGGACAAGGCAAAGGGCAGATGGGCAGAGGAGCTTCCGAGCGTGCTGTAGGCATACAGAACAACTCCAAGGAGGTCCACCTCGGCAATACCTTTCTCTCTGCCCTACGGGATGGAGGCGGTCATTCCCTTGGAAATCGGCCTTCCTACCCTGAGGACAGAGCTGGTCAACCAAGGCCGAAATGAGACGAACCTGGCAATGGAGCTGGAGCTGGCAGACGAGCGACGAGAAGCAGCAGCCCTGCGATTGACCGACTATCAGCAACGGTTAGCCAGGGCATACAATCAAAATGTCAGAGAAAGAAAGTTCTCCGCGGGAGAGCTGGTGCTAAAGAAAGCCCTGCCAGCTGACAGAGAGCCAAACGAAGGGAAGCTAGCCCCGAACTGGCATGGCCCGTTCAGAATAGTCTCACTGGCAGGAAAGTCAGCCTACAAGCTCGAAGACTTGGAAGGCAAACCACTGCCGAGACCTTGGAATGCATCCCACTTGAAGAAATTTTATTTCTAAAGATGTAATGAATCTCAGAATCAATAAAAGCAGCTTTTGCCTTGTCATCAATCCGTGTCTCTCTCTGGTCGACTCCGGCAGCATAGGCTCTATGCCCTGGAAATGGCCTGGAGTTCTTACACTCAGCCTTTCCTAAAGCCCCGTGTTTTGAACACAATCAAGGCTCTACGCCCTGGAAATGGCCTGGAGTTCTTACACTCAGCCTTTCCTAAAGCCCCGTGTTTTGAACACAATCAAGGCTCTACGCCCTGGAAATGGCCTGGAGTTCCTACACTCAGCCTTTCCTAAAGCCCCGTGTTTTGAACACAATCAAGGCTCTACGCCCTGGAAATGGCCTGGAGTTCTTACACTCAGCCTTTCCTAAAGCCCCGTGTTTTGAACACAATCAAGGCTCTACGCCCTGGAAATGGCCTGGAGTTCCTACACTCAGCCTTTCCTAAAGCCCCCGTGTCTTGGACACACTCCCGGGTACATACGCCCTGGAAATGGCCTGGAGTTCCTACACTCAGCCGTTTCCTAAAGTCCGGGTTCATAAACCCCTCACACCTCGGCGCAAGGCAGTTCGGCCAAGGTCAGCCATTTCGGCCAAGGTCAGATTCCTGAAATCCGGGTTCATACACCCCTCAGAAGGCCATAGCCGCACTCACTCTCGCCTAGCCGAGTCCAGCGGAACGATGGATCTACCCCGGCGCAAGGCAATTCGGCCAAGGTATGGATCCACCTCGGCGCAAGGCCAGCCATTTCGGCCAAAGCCAGCCATTTTGGCCAAAGTCAGTCTTCAAAAAAGAAAAGAGCTGTGCCATCACTCAAACACAGAAAAGCAGCACAAAAACACAAGTGTTCCAGAACAGTGCAAGGAAAGTAAGAAAGAACTCAAAAGCATTGTACACAGTTTGGGTGATCACAGAACTCCTCCTTTTTATTCATTGTAAACAGCTTCGTTACAAAAGTCACAGAACAGAAAGCAAAGTACAGAAAGGAGGATCACAGTCCTCTAAAAAAAGAAAATAAAGAAAAGCTGGGAGACTGATCTTCACCGACTCTTCAGGCTGCAGGCTCGAAGACGCCGGGTCGTTGCCTGGAGGTTCTCAGGGATCCTGAATTTCACCGGGCTGTACAATACACTTTGGCTGGTCAGACCAAAGCATCGCACAGCCCCTCCAGTTTGGAGGCACAGGACCTCGCTAAGCTCTTCAGCACCCTCTGGTCAGTGAAACCAGAGTTTGAAGAGCCCCGAGGTCCGGCAGGCCTCAACTCCACCCTTAGTCTTACCATTCTGACAGGACGCGAGCTCGATGCAACGCAGGACCCTGCAGGATCGGCAGACACCCAGGTTCCGACCACCCCGCAGTTGCAAAGGTCTCCCCTGCAACTAAACCAGGGACGGACGGCCATGAACCCGCATTCAGAGAGCGCGCGGTCCATGGGGAGTTCCTTCAGAGAGCGCGCGGACTACGATAGCCTTCCCCCCCTCGGGGATAGCCGTCCAACGGCGCAGGGTTCCCCCCGGATCAAATAACTTCGGACACCTCCCGGACATGGTTCCTACAACTATGTTCTTTCCTTTTCCCATGGCGAGCCTGCTCCCCCTACTTATAGGATGGAGAAGGGCTCAATCTCCAAAGGGAGTTAAGGGGCGAAGTCTCCCACTCGTTGCAAAGGACGCACGCCCTCCAATCCGATGACCGGCAATTCCTATGGCGCCACGTGGAGACATCCGCCCGATTTCCTCATCAACCCTAGCGCCATGTTTATTGCCATTTATGGTCTCCAGAATACGGAGAATTGGCGCAGACAACTATGAGGACCGTTTGGACTCCCTCTACCTCAAAAGCCACGCGTTATATTAAAGGCATACAGATACCATTCAATGCCACGTCCGGAAATGAAAGAGAAGCAAATGCAGAGAAAAATGCACAAGTGAAGAAGCTCGACTTTCATTGAATAGACAAAGTGTTACAAAGCTGAGAAGCAAAAACATTACATGCCAGAAGACAAATGAAAAGGAGCCCGGCTACTATGGTTTCGGCGACTCCACTAGGTCGATCACCACATCTGATGGACCAGTGGACTCGGCCGAAACCGTGACTTTGCTCGGAGCGTCGCTGGCGGAGGAGGCCTTGACCGGTACCTCACCCGAACCAGGGGCAGAAGAGGTCTCACCCTGAGGCACGGCCGAAGCATCACTGGCGACCGGGGCATCGCTCAAGACCGGGGCAGCTGGAGCGTCGTCAGCAGCAGGAGCTTCGACCGGGGCGCTTTCAGCTGCAGGAGCTTCGACCGGGGCGCTTTCAGTTGCAGGTGCGGAGCTCGGCTCGGGATCCAGGTCCGAATACTTCGGCAGGTCCTGATAGACAGGGTGGTCTTCAGGGACCCCCGCACGTCTCAGTGCGGCCAGGCATCCTTCCTCGAACAGAATGGACGTGATCTCCTCCACCTGTTTCTCATACAGCTCGGTGGCGCGGTCCACCCCGTTCTGGAAGGCGTATTGGGCCTCGGACAGAAGAGAGGCCTTCTCCTTCTCCAGGTCGCCGTTCGCCTTCACCAGCTTCTCCCTCTCAGCGCGACCAGCCAAGACCTCCCCTCGCAACCTGGTTACCTCAGCCATCGACTCAAACTTCGACTTGGCCAGCTCCGACTCCAACTCGGAGACCCTTTTGTTCTTTGTCCAGAGCTCGCCTTTCATATGGTTGGCCCGGGACGAGAGTTCGGCGACCTCAGTCAGAGCCGATGCCAACCGAGCGGACTCTCCAGCACTGGCCAGCTTGAGCTCTTCCATTCCCTTCCGCTGCTCGTCCAGCTCCTTCTTCAGCTTCTCCCGCTCGGACTCCAGCCGGGTCACCCTCGACGCGTTCCTATCCCTCCTTCCTAGGATGGCTAGGAGCCTCTGCACGTTCTGAAAGGGAAAAGAGGAGGGTCAAAACAGGAACAGCCGAGCTAGGCCACTTGAAAGAATACACAAAAAACACTTACCAGGATGTCGGCCTGGATCGCTGTCAACATCAGGCTCTCGTCATCAAACTTCTCGTGCTCCTCCATATCCCGTGGCAGAGCACAGGCCCTGGCAAGGGCCCCGATCACCTCGGCATTTCCCAGCAGTCGGTCTTCAACGTTCAGGGGTTTGCCGGGTTGTGTTTCCATTCTCGGCTTCCACGGTGCTGGAGCAGTTCGGGGCCCGGAGGCCGATCCGGACCCTTGCCCTGCCGAGATGAGAGGCTCGCGCGTTGGCCCGACAGTCGGCCTGCTGACTGGCGCACTCTTTTCGGCCGGCGCACTATTTTCTTTCGGCGCGCTCTTCTCGCCCCCCTTTTCGGCTGGAGCTTTAGCTCCAGGGGCGTGTGCCGGAGTCTTACCCTTCGACTGCAGATCAGCCTTCGAACTCTTCTCCCCCGCCTTGAACTTCTTCCTGGGCGGGGACCCCTCCTTCGAGCGGTCCGGCGAGCATCGCCGGGCTCCTCCGCTCGGAGCGGGGGCAGGGGCAGAGGGAGCACCAGCGCCCACCGGACCCGAAGCGGCACGAGTAACGGTAGGCGATGGGGCCCCAGAAGACGATGGCCTCTGCCGAAACTTAGCGGCCAGGTCCTTGACGACGGGCTCCCTCGAGCTTCCCTCCATGTCCTCTCCTCGATCAGAGAGATAAGCGTCCACTATCTGCGTCAAGTCCGGCAGCTCCGGATCAGAAGTAGACGCCTCGGCTCCAGACGCAGTTCGGTCGGCGACGGGATCGGTCAAGGGGACCCCGCTAAACACCGCAACTGATACGGTTGGACGGTCAGGGTGTGTCTCGTCCACCTCAGGTACTCCGGTCCTCTGGTAGTGGCCGCGATACCTCGGCGTATACCCGAGCAGCTTCCAAGCTGACCTGGTTTCGTGCCCCTTGTACCTTTCAACCTTGTCGATGTCGTCGGTATTCCTCCTCCAACCTTCGCTGACAGCTCGGCGTCGCCTTGCACCCGCCTCTGCTCAACAGGCAAAAAAGAGTATCAGTTCGGCATCAATGAGATAAGCAAAGCAAAAAGGAGAAAAGCAGTGATGATTACTTGGGACTTCCCCAGGGCGACGTGGGACCGACAGCCTCCTGCTTTCACCTGGGCCGAACTCCCAGTCCCCCGAGACACAGAAGAAATCTTCCTCGGCATTCTTACTTGAATCCTCCAAGGCGAGGACGAAGCCCCTTCGCTGCGGCTTCACACGGAGATAATATCTTCCCTCCCCAGCCTTGCAGATATCATATGTATCCTCGATGTCGTGAGGGCCTAGGTTGGTCCCCAAGATCTCGTTCAGCTTCGCTGTGCCCATGATGACCTTGTAGCCATTGGGCATCAGCTGGCCCGGGGCGAGGGACCAAAGGCTAAGGCAGGCCCTAAGCAGGGGGTGCAGTGGAAACCTGACCCCACCCTCGATCACGGAGATCAGAGGGAACGACATCCAGCCGCCGTGGCAGCGATACAAGGCACAGTCGGCGAGGTCCACCGGTTTTAAGAGGACCCCCTCCGGAATGCTGAAGGCAGCTCTAAATCTGGCTAAGCCCTCATCGGTATCTACCCTGAATCTAGGGGTGCCCATGTCTAAAAGGGGTGACGACGAAGAAAAACCCTAGAAATCGAAAAACCCCAAGAAGAACCAGACAGAAGGACAAAACGACTTACAGGGACAGAGGCAGATCAAGAGCAGATCCGGGCGCGTTCTACGGTCGTCCTCCTCAAACAGATCTCAGGCACCAGAGCAGAAATCGAAAGTAAAGGCGAAGGCGAAAGGAATCAGAAGCGAGAAAAGGAAGGGGACGGCCCTATTTGTAGAAGGGGAACCCTCATTTGGGTACCGCCTCCGAATTCGAAGAGACACTTCAAAGCCCGTGCCCGTCCCATCAATGAGACAACGCAATCAGCGCAGAAGCTACGCGTGTAGCCATCAACTCGGTTCCCAAGACGAACAGGGCAGAGCATTTATTGCTTCAAAGAGTCGAAGCGACACCAAGCGATGATCGCTGTATCCCCAGATAGTTTTTCTAGCCTTCAACCCCTAAAAGCTAGGGCGCTTAAGAGGTCAAAGGCTAGGGGGCAATTGTGTGGGGAGATTTCCAGAACCACAGGATTACGCTAATCACAGCCATCAGATGAGACTAAGCACTCTCACGTGCCATCCGCGTGCCATCCACATGGCACCGAGCTCACCCCGGCTACCAGGACAGGAGGTCCGGCCGAAGTCAGGCAGCTCCGGGCCCTTAGCGCCGAACTGGCCCACCTCGGGCGTCATCTCGGCAGGGAGCTCCACCTCGGCTGGGCCACCCCGGATGCCATCTCGGCAGAAAGCTCCACCTCGGCTGAAGAAGCCGGGATGGAAGCCGAAACCAGAAAGAGTCTCCACTCACGCCCCTCATCCTCCACGTCACCAGGCACGTGGAGGGATAGAGGCACGAGCTAGTGGGACAGACACGACATCCAGCGGCTGAGACCACATCAGGGCAAGGCCCGAGGGCAGATCTGGCCTAACAAGACGCGCATTAAATGCGACGTGGGCTGAATTGGACCGCATTTATGGCAACGTGGGCTGATCATGGCTTCCCAGTCGGATCATGAGACCCACACCACGATATCTCCCAAAGATACGTCCCAAACTCTATAAATAGAGGCTCAAACCACCATTAAAGGTACAGACAATTTCATACACAGAGCCGTTACTCTGTCTCTCTTCTTCCTCTCCTTCCATTGTTCCAGTTCATTCACTGACTTTGGCATCGGAGAGCCTTGCGCCGCCCAGGCCAGGGTCCTTTGATCGTTTTCTCTTCTCTTTCAGGCTTTCGAACGGCACCCAGTCATCACCATCATCGGATAAGTCCTCTAAGGTACCTCCTTATTGTGGGTCATTATTTTCTGCACCTACAAAGTCATTTCTCAGCTTTGAAGAAACGGAATGTGTATCTAACTTACCTTTTTAGTTTCTTTTATACTTGCTGAAATGAGAGATCGTAACCAGGACCAAATATTTGAGATACAGAGAGGACAGTGAAGATTATAAAGGAAATAAAGAAAGGTTGGGGGGAGGGAGGGAGGGAGAGAGAGGAGGTTAGATGGAGAGAAAGGTGAGACACATCCGTTCAATAAGTCGTTTCAAGATGAGGTAGTTTTTTTTTAATTCAAAATTGAGATGTATTAATTGAGTCCCACTTCCATATGCTGATGTGGCTAATGTTAGATTGATTTAAACTCAAAAATATTTAGAAATGTATCTCAACTGCACCAACCGTTTTATAACTTTCAAGAGAAAGAATAAGAAACTTGTTTTTAAAGAAGGAGGAGGTTTAAATCATTCACTCAGTACTTTCTATACTGGGTTGCTCTCATTTTTATCAAACTGCAACCTTCTATATCTCCATCTCTATCAATAATAATGTTAATACAAAAATCATTATCATCATCACCATTGGATAAATTAAATAGGTCTAAAGAAAAATAAATGCAATAATGAACAGAACTACAAAAATTATTATCATGATCATCACCATTGGATCCTAATAATATCTATCTCATGTCGGATTTATGTGTTCTACTTTCCATTAAATCCTTTCCAAGCCAGGTTCACCCCTCAATCTAACCTTTTTTTTTTAATTCGAAGAATTCTTCTGCAATAAAATAGAAATTGGGCGTGCTTCTCTAATCCAAATTGCTTGTGAGATGTGATCATCTTACTCGTATAAAAGGGGTTCATCGGGGAAATAGAAAATCCCCATCCAACTACCAAAATATAAATTTAAAAAAACCAACATTAATCATCAAATTAAAAAAAAAACGTCAACCATTAAAATTACCAATTTTAACATAAAAATCTGAAAGGGGGACAAAAAAAAAAGGAAGATTCCCCTTCAATTGCGATATCTGAGGCAGGTAGGCAAGATATATGTTCAAACCAAGTTAGAAGAGGGACCACGATGGGCAGGGAACCAATACACAATATTGCGGGAAAAAAAAGAGGTTTTCTACCGTCGTGTCTGGGAGAAACAAGTAAAAAAAAAAAAGAGGGGTACTAGGGAACAGAGAAAGGGGGAGAAGAGAAAACAAAATATAGGCAGTGTAGCAATGGGGCAAGGAAAGAAGAAAAAAAAAAGAGAAAGGATGTAGAGAGATAGGAGAACAATTGGAATCAAATAAAGGGGGGCAAAACAAGGATGCAATGGGGCATGGAAGAAGAGAGAGAAAATGAGAGAAGATGTGGAGGCCGGGAAGAGAAAATGGGAGTTCTATAAGTATAAGTAGATAATGACACTAGCATGGGTTGTAGGCACGGCCCGCGGGCCAGGCGTGCCTCTTTTTTTTTTTTCTTCTAATAGAGTTATAGGCGGGCCAGTTTAATGATTGCGTCAGGTTGGGTTGGCCCGACCTGCTTAATTTGTATAGATTTTTAAAAATAAATGTGTTTGGGTGAACTCGATCTCACATCCTAATATAAACACAACCACTAGACTACCTAACTTTTGTATACTAATATTTATTCAAACAATATTAAAACTAGTTAGATGAGGATGTGAACCTAACCACGAATATTAAGCTATTAGTTACATTAGGATGAGAACTTAACCACTTTAGATGATGATGAGAAGCTAACACCTTTTTTATCCAACTTTTTACTCTTTCATTCAAACAACCTGAAATATAAAAAAAAAAAACATATCATGTCCTTTTTTCTACTCATTTTTCAGCCAAATTGAAATGCCATGGTTAAGAATATTTCAATTGAGATGGCAAACTCAATTTCTATTTTTTGGCTTAATTATCATACTTTAAATAAGAACTTAGCGCGGTTAAATATTTCTACCTTTATCAACAATCATTTCAAAGTCTTCCAAATGACCCACCATGAAACCACAACCTTGGACTTCATTTTATTTAGATTTGCATCAATTTCTTTATTTTTTAGTTATGGGTTTTTAGTCTTAGTCAATAATTCTCATTATCTTTATCATGGTTACATATTTTTTACTTCTTTTTCCTAGTGTTCATATCAATGTAAATATATGGCTTCATGTGATGTGATCGAGAGTGGAGTTATAGGTACATGTGACGAGATTATATTGAACATAAATGACTGAATTATGAATATATTCCTGTGTTTAATCCTGAGCTTTCCAACCTATAAAGAATCTCAACTTCTCAAATGCTCAGGGGTTCTTGAACATAGATGAATGCAGGTAGGGAATTTCATTTGAGATTCTCAAATATCTCTGAAGAAAACAAAATTATTGAAGGCAAGGGGGCAAATTTAGTGAAGGTAAGTGTGTCACACCAAAACATTCCCCTTATTACTTCTCCCCAAAAACACATTGCCCCTCATTATTAGTGTGACTAATTTACACTAAAGTCCTACCTTACCAAGTTATGTAAGTGTTTTTTTTATTAGAAAATGCTTAGGGTTGTTAGTTGGCTGGGAATTAGATTTTTATAAATTAAAAAAATATATAAAAAAATAATTTTTTTTGGCGGGCCAGGCGGGCCGTGCCTAACGGGCCAGCGGGCCTGCGCGGCTCGGCCCAGCACGGCCCGCGTCATGGGCCGTGCCGTTGACCGGGCCGTGCCGTGCCACGGCCCGTTGACTAGCGGGCCGGGCCGTGCCGGGCTCGTGCCGGCACGGCCCACTTGACATCTCTACTTGTGGCGTTCGAGATCGGAGGATTGCGATCGGCTTTGCACCCCAGGTCTCCATTTCTTTTTTTGTTTCTTTTTTTTTTCCTTTCCTACAATGAGAGTTTTAGGGGTTTTATGACATTAGAGAAAGAGGGCCAAAAGAGTCAATGAAAATCAAAATTTGCGTGGGAGGTTCTTCTTATATATTAGTAATAGTCTAGGTACTCATGTTGGGATTGGTGTATGCCCTAAAGCCCACTAGCTGCACTCTCATCTTTTGTTACTGGATATTTACTAGTTATATAATGGAATGACTCTTTTCTGCTTAAACATATATATATGTATGGTTGTGTAAGGCCCATTGTTTCTAGTAAATGAATTAGGTGTGTCGTGTCTACACACAGATAGGTCTAATTCATGGACGCAGGAAACAACATATTTTTTCATAACTGAAATATAAAGCTGGGCACTTCATCTTGGTATAAGTTATAATGAGAGACTATCCTGCATTCATGGTGACTTACCTAAGTCATGGGAGGGCTTTTCCGGATTTATCTCATTAGTGCATATGCAATGCATTGAACAGGACCATGGTAGGTGTGATCTCTAAAATAGTACTATCACTGAGAGAGATCAAGTCACCTCAGGCTACTGAGTGACCAGTGCTCTTAATCTTGAGCATTTGTGGATGAACTGACGAAGTCAAGTTCTTGTGCTTTAATTCACTATGGGTGAGATTCTTTTCATGGGTCAACAGCTCTGTGTTTTGGGTACTCGGACTTGATCAGTTGGGACGTGCAGATGCAATAAAGAATCTATGCCATCTAATGATGGAATGATCGTCCCCTTAGAATTATCCGATTAATCATCAAAATCTAAGATCTTAGTATATGGATGTTCCATATGGATATTGAACTTGTGGGTCGCTCCCTGGACCAAGAGAATGATATCCGGATGATGATTAAGTTAAGGATATGAAGTTCTAAGGTTTAGATGTAATCGAGAAGGTTGATAGTACATGTGATAACCTGACTCGATTATGGATGTTACATAGAGGGGCATTCAGGTCATTACACTTAGTAGGTCGAAGACAACTGTCATTTTATGACGAGCTTATTATATTATATATTTGTCCCTGGAGTTCAACCATAACTCTTTAGTGGAATGAGTTAAGGTTAAAATGGTCTTAATGTTGCTATGGGTTTAGCAGGGACATTTTGGTCATTTTGGGAACCAAGGGCAAATATGTCTTTTGGTCCCTTCCTTAGTCACTTTCCAAGATTGGCATGGCTTCCTAAAATGTTTAGATGACATTTGGATGAATTATTTTAGTGGAAAAATAATTTTGAGTGTGAATTCAAATAGGCCTTTGATGGCATACATAAATTTAATTCTAGATAAATTATTAGTGGGCCATGGTGTGCATTATTATGTGGGACGTCCATAATGGGAATTCCATGGATAAGGTTTCCAACTTTGAGTAGGTCTCTCTACTTGGAAAGTTGGAATCCTCTTTGGATTAGTATTCCTATAAGAAAGTTTCCTTTTTGGATTAGAAACTTAAATTAGTAAGTGTTGTGCAACTAGGATTACTAATTGCTAAAGTTTATGAGAAGTTCTTTAGTTTCCTTTTCTAATTGGAGTGTTTCTAAAAGGAAATAAATCTTTAGATTATACTTTCCTTTTAGGACATCTATGAGAATTAGAAGAGATAAACTTTTAGGAAAGGTTTCCAAGTTTCTATAAAAAGGATGCAAGTTTCTCGTTGGACGTCCACAACAAGAAAGAGCACAAAGTGTCCCACACGTCCAGCCTTGGGTTCTTTCTTCTTCATTAAAGAAAGTTCAAGGTCTGAGTTTTTCCTTAGAAAATAGTTCTCTACTCATCTAGAATCCTAGATTAAGATCCCACCATCTTAGCCAATCAGATTTAGAAGTGAGATAGAGAAGAAGATCAAAGGCAATACTACTGCAGAAAATTCTAGCAATTTGTTTGCTAATTGCAAGTCTGAGTTCGGCCCTTTGGATCTATTATTTCAGGGATTTGAAGTCTATAAATCTTCAAGGTAATAGTCTTCTTGGTTCTCCTTAAATTATACACTTGTTGGTCATGAATTCATGGAGTTATTAAGCGATCACTATGGCTGATTTATGCTGCCCAAATCAAATTTTTTAAAAATTGTCATGTTACAAATTAGCCATGAATGTCTTCCGCTAGTGATGTTCAGATATGAATCGCAGTTTCTTTTTTCACCTCAATGGTGCCTCCTAGTTTTAAGGGATTTTATTTTGATAAATGCCACTTTTATATAAATAAGTGTATATTAGTCTTTAATTAAAAATACATAGAAAAACACTCTACATTCCCTGAATTGTTATGAGATATGGTTCTTGGGTGGATGCTCACTTAAGATGAGTTAGGGTTAGAATTAGGGTTCCTCTCTTATGAGGTTACTTTGCCTATAAATAGGCTTCTCTACTTGTATTATTTACTATATTTATAGTGCTTGGTTACTGTTCATCTTCTTGCATGATTTTTTTTCTCTCTCTTTTAATGTAAATTTATTAATGTTATGAATGGATCACAGAATAAGAACTAGAAGTTCTAAAAGTGAACCTAAAGTTTACATATACATGGACCAGCAGTCCTAGAAGTTGAAATATTGATATGAACCTATAAATTCATATCCATAAATCAAAACCTGAAGTTTTTAATTCAAAAGTCCAAATAAATTATACAGTCATGAAATTAAACATGAAAATGATAGAACTAGAAGTTCTGATCATTTGTTAGAACCAGAAGTTTTACTTTAAACCTGAAGATAACAGGCATATAGAAATACCTGAAGGAAAGGTATCATCATCAGAAGATGGTCATACTACTAGATGCCCAGAATGACTGGTTAAACCTGAGGTTAAGGATTTACAAAACCGTATCTAAATACAACTCTGTCCTCTTCAATATTATTTCCTGATTAAGACCTATGTGGTGAAAAGGTTTCAGAAGAGCAGATGTTGGAGAAAACGTTATCCACTTTTCATGCCTCGAATGTGCTCCTGTAGCAGCAGTATCGAGAATGACGTTTTTCCAAATATTCAGAACTTATCTCCTGTCTCCTAGTCACTGAACAAAATTGCATGGTATTGATGAAAAATCATAACTCCAGACCAACTGGATTTTTGGCAATTCCTGAAGCAAATGCCGATTTTAGCTCAAATAGAGACAGAGGAAGGGAGTTTTGTAGCGTACCCCTATATATATAGGCTCTCTTAAGCTGCAACTATTTTTATCCTAAGCTGAAATAAGCTGAAAAAGTCTGCAAAATCATCTCTATCATAAAACTACCTATATTCATCGTCTCCAAAATCAAGATAAATCCAATCAGAACTGGATTTTTCAGTTCTTTCATGCAAAAAATAAAGATAATCGATTTTGATTTGTATGACCAGCACTGTTTCAGCTTAGGATAATATAAACTGTAGCTTAGGAGAGCCCCGCTCTATATATATATATATATATATAGAGAGAGAGAGATGCTCCTATAAGAGATATCTCTCACATTACTATGAGAGATAAGCTGGGGCCCCTCACATTTAAGATGTTGGCATTGGATATGGATGTGAGGGCCCCACCCAATCTCTCATATAAGGTGAGAGATATCTCTCATAGGAGCATGTATAGATACTCCTATGAGAGATATCTCTCACCTTATATGAGCACTACAACAAGCTGCACTTTTACCCACGTTTTTTAGCGTCGTTTTTATAAATTCGTCGGTAAAAGTAAGACTTTTGCCGACGTTTTATAATTTCGTCGGTAAAATTACACTTTTACCGACGTTTTTAATTTCGTCGGTAAAATTCAAATATTTACCGACCAATTTTTAATTTCGTTGCTAAAAGTCTCATATTTTACCGACGTTTTTTTACCAAAACATCGGCAAAGGTTATTCTTAAATTACCTTCATTTTTAAAAAAATAGAGATTTTTACCGACGAAAAAAAACGTCGGTAAATATTTTTTTCATTTTTACTTTATTTATTTACCGACGAAAAAAACCTCGGCAAAAACTTTTTTTATTTTTTATCTATTTTTCTTTTTATTTTACTGACGAAAGAAAAACGTTGGTAAATAATTTTTTCATTTTTACTTAATTTATTTACCGACGAAAAAAAACGTCGGCAAAAACTTTTTTTATCTTTTATTTATTTTTCTTTTTATTTTACTGACGAAAGAAAAACGTCGGTAAATTTTTTATTTTATTTTATTTATGTACCGACGAAAAGAAATGTAGGTAAATCTTTTTCCAATTTTTATTTATTCATTTTTGTTTTACCGACGAAAATAAAAACGTCAGTAAACGTTTTTCAAATTTTTATTGATTTTTCATTTTATTTTACGGACAAAAAAAAAAACGTAGGTAAATTTTTTTTTTTTTTTTTATTTACCGACGAAAAAAAACGTCGGCAAAACTTCTTTTCCAATTTTTACTTATTTTTCTTTTTTATTTTACCGACGAAAATAAAACGTCGGTAAAACTTTTTTTTAATTTTTATTTATTTTTCTTTTTATTGTACCACGAAAAAAAACATCGACGAAATTTTTTTTATTTTATTTATATTACCGACGAAAAAAGCCATCGGAAAAAGATTTTTATTTTGTTTATTACCCTCTTCATACCACCATTAGTATCACAACCTTTTCATTTTTTATTTTACCTAACCTTTTTTAATTTCAATCAGCAATATAATCAATCCACATGAACGAGAAGATCATCTCCCCCAAAGACCAATGGAGCAAGTTGCATGACCGTTACTCCCAACTACCCAAGATTAAGATGTTCTCAATCAGCACCTCTATTATATTCATATTAAGGCATGTTAGTTAGTTTGGGGTAATGGGCGAACAGATTATAATAGTTAGGGAAATGTGGATCGACATGGAACTGACATCTAGAACATCACAACTCATTTGCCTGTTAGACCCACATAATTAATTCCTCGTCTTGTGCTAAAGACCTGAGAGATCTATAAATTGGATCCTCCAAGGTGGGTCTCAGAGGAGTCTGGAAAACCACAACCTATAAATCCATCAATAGGCCCACTTATAAAATCTAAACCTTTCAAATCATTGTTTCCCAAACATATTATGTTTGGGATAAGTTTCAATTCAATAGGAGTTGGGCATATCACCAGATTTATCATGCGCAAAATACACAATTTTACTCCCTTTATTTGTTATTTATATTTTATTTTAGATGTGATTAATCTGATGGTGTTTCCAGAGTTAAGTTCGGTCCAGCAGCAATATAAGAGGGACAATGATGTTTAACGATTATCTTTTCACAATGCCTTTCTTTAAAAGCTTAAATCGGTTCTCCTCTTTTTTTTTCCTTTCTCTCTTTCTTCACTGTTCATATTTATCTGTATTATAAAAACCATGAGGGTACCTGTTCTGCAACTTTATCAAATCTCACCTTTGGCTAACCTCTTTACAATTAGTTTTATTCATCTTATCAATTAACCATGGGTCTAGGACCTCTAGGTACATAAATTTACACTGCACAAAGGCATTCGTTTTGAGTGGCTTAAGTTTTAAATAGGCGAGCCCCGCTGCAGTGTTTCACTCTTTCCATTTACATGAAGTTTGGTAAAGAGACTAGCAATATGAGCTCTACTTGATTAGTGGTAAAAGTTGCTTAGAAAAACTTGTCATATAAAAAGGTAGTAAATCCAGACTTGGTTTATAGTAAAAGTGAGAGATTTTATATTAAAAAAATTGTTGAAACCCAATAATTATAGATTGATGATATAATTTTAATTTTTTGCCACAATGTGGTGTTTGAATTACAACGGGTCCTTAAAGATGGAATTGCTAATACGCTCTGTGATATTGCAACCCTTGTAGCCCGCTTAACTTGGGCACTTGTTCTAACCTTGAACAAGGTACCCGTGCTAGTTTCTAGGCTGTCCCATGGCCATTTTTCGTTTTTGAAGGTCTCACGTTTTTCTACAAATATCTCGAGATTCAAGATAGATCAACGACTGAAATTTTGACAAGTGACTGTGTTTGACCTTCTGCAGATATTTAACGGTCCGGATCATGATTTCGGGTCCCATAAATAAAAAAATTTTGATAAATTGGACTGTCCAATGAGGACGTCCATATCACTGTAGCAACAGGCATCTATCCGCTTCAGATGAGTTTGTCTGATTGAAATCTGCCACTTTTTTTGACTTTATGACTTCATGAAACAGACATTATTTGTCTTCATGCCATTTGAAATGGACACAGTAAAAGCTTCAACCAAACAAGCAAAAACCAGATTCAATCAGTTTTAAGCCAATAAGAGGAAAAAAGTTGAGATGCTAAACTGAAACAATTGTTAAGAATTCAATATTTTAGGTCTAATTCGTTAACCCGGAGACGTCCGATTTACGAGCCGTTAGTTCCTGCAAGTTAATTTCGCCATGAGCAAAGTGCTCGCACCGGTTTCCAATATTTTCGAGCCTAAGTGTAGGAAAATCCTTTTTTATTTTTATTTTACGTTAGTAAAACTATCAGAGACTATTATCGACGAACTATATGACGTCGGTAAAATGAACATTTAGCGACGTTTTTTATAAAAGTCAGTAATGTTTAACTCTATTTCTAGGAAAATTAAAAATAAGAGTCCTTTACCGACAATATTCTTTTTTCGACGAAAATTAGTGTAGAAAAACTTTTTGCCGACGTTTAAAGGTTGGTAGACTTTTTTACTTATTTTGATATAATAAGAATAAAATAATTTTTACCGATGAAAATTCTGTTTTTTGCGATAAAAAATAAAGGTATTAAAATTTCCCACCTTTTTTTTCCTTCTCCCGCCAAAAACCCTTTTATCTTTCTCCTGCTCCTCTCACTCCCTCTGCTCTGTCTCGCTCTCTCTGCTCCCTCTCTCTATGCGCTCGATCTCTCTACTCTCTCTCTCGCTCACTGAGGGTTTAGGGTTCGAGATCTCTAGATTGGTCCACTTAATCAATCAAACCAAAAGTGTGCAAAAAATAATAATCTACGCAGCGAAAAAAAATCACAAGCACACACCACAAGGACACCAAATTTAAGGTGAAAAACCCAAACCGGGTAAAAAACCACCGATCAGAACTGGATCTAATCAAACACTATGAATCTCGCAATTACAAGAAACTCGGATTTCTTCTCTAGATATCTCCTATCTAAAGACTGAAGTTACCTTGTGTCGCATCATGCTTCAACGACATCACACCATTGATTGTAACAGATCCAGCGCTTGACTCCTCAAATCTTCTACGCAAGAAGATGATCTTCTACAAGGGATGCAGAAGAACTTGGCTCTCTAGAGTACTTGGCAGCACAACACTTCAAAAATCTCTAGAGAAAATTTCTCTCAATTTGATCACTAATTCAGAACTTGAGAGATGATCTATTATCTTTTGGGGTTGTGAGGAACACCCAATATATAGTCCAAAATTCGTGCTTAAGACTCCGTGTAATTATCCACTTAGAAAAAGAGTCTTTCTCAAACTTTAATACAGAGTCCGCATCAGACTGGGCTCTGCTCGTCACCCTCGCTATAGCGAAGGTATGATTATGCCTCTTGCACGATATGATAGCTCTCTATCAACTTTTCTACCTGTCATCAATATTCTAACAATCTCCCCCTTTTGGCAATTCTTGGACAAATCCCCTAGAACAATATGATCTACCCAAAAGAAAAACCCAAAATACATTGAATTTTAAAACAAAAAAAAATCAACACTGTAGATCTTGAATTACCATAGCTTGTAGAACTCTTCTGGGCTTCATTTTTCTCCCCCTGAATTTGTCCATAATTGACAAACAAAAAATCATGCAGCTTCCGTCAATCTGGATGCAGTAGCTCCCCCTCGATTTTGACTCTCCCTCACTATGATCTTCATATCAGCACTGGGGGTGGGGACTTGACCTCGATCAGGGCTTTTTATGATTAGCCACCCACACTTTTGTAGTTTGAACTTTCAGCACAGTGTGAGCAAACTCCTTAGACAAATCAGATTTTCTAACCCAAATTGGAGTTGTCTTGGGTGGAGAAAAATTCTTCCGCCATTGCTTGGTCTTGGGTAGACTTTGCAACTTCTTACAATGGGGACGAATGTGTCCTTTCTTTTCACAATGGTGACAAGTGGATGTGCGTGCAGCGCGTGACACATTCTTTTTCTTGAAACTACTCGACCCATTATTTGAAAGTGCAATATCTGGAGTAGCATGTGCAACACTAGAAACAAAAATTATTTGACCTTTAGCATTTGAAGTGGATGCACCATGATCATAACCGAGACCGCTTCTGTCAAAATGAGACTTCTGACTATACAAGATATTTGTAAGAGTCTTCGAACCAGTGTTCATCTTGTTTAGTGAAGCTTCTTTCACTTCTAACTCAGACAGAGTGATCTTGAATCTTCCTTGCAAATCTTCTTTTTCAGATTTAACAGTCTTTATCTCTCTCTTCAGATTCACTACTTCTTGTTCGGCCTTCTTAAATACTTGACCCTCAGTAGTCAAAGTTTCAGCCATGCAGATCTTCTGACTTTCCAAGAAATGAACCTTTTCAAGTGCTTGCTCTAATTCAATTTTCAATGCAGAATTTTCTTCTTGAGCAGCTTGAAGCTTGATAATAATCTTATTGCCATACTTTGTCATCTTGACACAATTAGCTTATGTAGCATGATACAGCTCTTCATAATCTTTCTCTTGATCTGACATCTCATCATCATGATCTTCATCAGTATCAATGTCAGACAGAGACTTAGTCATGAAAGCCACAAATTTGCCATTCACAGTTTCAGAAGTTTCAATTGAAGGATCATATTCTTCTTCTGATGACTGTTCCTCCAAAGTTGTATTGAGAGCCTTTTTCAATGCACTCTTTTTCTCGTTGGCACACTCACTAGCATAGTGCCCATAGCCATGGCACTCAAAACAGTTGGTTCTTTTTGCGGTATCCTTCTTCTCAAATTTAGAACTCTTCCACTTGACATGTTTTGACTTCATGTACTTCTTGAAGCAATTAGACATTTTAGCCATAACATCTTCAACCTCAGATTCAGAATCAGAACCAAACTCAGTTTTCTTTTCAGGTTTCTTTCTTGATTCTGAGTTGGCTTTCAAAGCAATACATTTCTCTTTTGATTTTCCTTTATCCAAACAGTTTGCTTCAAAGGTTTGAAGATTTCCAACCAGCTGGTTTACCTTGAGGGTAGTAAGATTCTTGTTTTCTTCAATAGCATCAATTTTAGAATCGAACCTCGAAGGTAGAGACCACAGAATTTTCTTGACAATCTTGTTTTCTTGAATTTTCTCACCCAAATTGAAAACAGAATTGACAATATCATTCAGTTTTACATAAAATTGATCAAAGGTCTCATCTTCTTCCAACACGATGGTTTCAAATTCTTTAGTCAGCCTTTGCAATTTAGATTGCTTCACTGTGTATGTACCCTCATACACCGTCTGTAAAACTTCTCACGCTTCTTTTGCAGTTTTATAAGTGGAAATTCTACGGAACTCTTCAGCAAACACTCCATTCTATTCACTGCCTTGTTATTACAATTGGAGGCATGCTTCTCATCATTAGTCCATTCAGCTTTAGGTTTGGGAACAGTTTGTCCACTAACCATAATCGTTGGTCCGGAGTAGCCCTCCTTAATAATATCCCATACATCATCATCAATGGACTTAAAGAACCCAATCATCCTTTGCTTCCAATATGCATAATTAGAACCATCTAGCAAAGGGGGCTTAAAAGTTGATGTCCCTTCTTGATTGAACACTATTCTAGAAATCTCTTTAGATCAAACACAGCAAATTAGTGTAACCCGCTCTGATACCAATTGAGGATTTAGGGTTCGAGATCTCTAGATTGGTCCACTTAAACAATCAAACCAAAAGTGTGCAAAAAATAATAATCTACGCAGTGGAAATTAAATCACAAGCACACACCACAAGGACACCAAATTTAAGGTGGAAAACCCAAACCGGGTAAACAACCACCGATCCGAACTGGATCTAATCAAACACTATGAATCTCGCAATTACAAGAAACTCAAATTTCTTCCCTAGATATCCCCTATCTAAAGACTGAAGTTACCTTGTGTCGCATCACGTTTCAACCACGTCACACCGTTGATTGCAACAAATCCAGCGCTTTACTCCTCAAATCTTCTACGCAAGAAGATGATATTCTACAAGGGATGCAAAAGAATTTGGCTCTCTAGAGTACTTGGCAGTACAACTCTTCAAAAATCTCTAGAGAAAATTTCTCGTAATTTGATCACTAATTCAGAACTTGAGAGATGATCTATTATCTTTTTGGGTTGTAAGAAACACCCAACATATAGCCCAAAATTCATGCTTAAGACTCCTTGTAATTATCCACTTAGAAAAAGAGTTTTTCTCAAACTTTAACACAGAGTCTGCATCGGACTGCGTTCTGCGCGTCACCCTAGCTATAGCGAGGATCATCCTTGCTACAGCGAGTATGATTCTGCCTCTTGCACGATATGACAGCTTTCTGTCAGTCAACTTTTCTGCCTGTCATCAATATTCTAACACACACACTCTCTCTCTCTCTGATCTCTCTCTCACTCTCTCTCCAGACCTCTCCTAGGCGCACGACGACCACAACAGCAAAGCGCGCGATGGAATTTCAAAGCGGCATCATCGTCCTTTCGATCTTCTTTTCCACAGAGGGAAAGGAATCCAGATTTCTTGGAAAAACTTGGTGGCGTTTTCATCGAGTTTTCTTTCTCTGGAATCATACCAACAGAGACCAGCCCGGATTTTCTTTTTCTCTTTCGCTCTTACTTTGGCGACTATCAACACATAGATCTGGCGACAGAACCCTCTGCAACTTGAGATCAGACCAATGCTCTGTCTTCTCTGCAAATCAGTCAGTGGGTTCTCCACACAGAGGCTTGAATCCCTACAACGAGCAGAGTGATAGCTTGAAGAAATGGATGTCTCAATCTGAGCAGCAACAGTTTCGTCACAGCAGAGAGATTGCTTGAAGACTGACCTACCCGAACCTCCTCTGCCTGGGCCAACTCCGCCATTCCATTAATGACCACAACTGCTCTTTGCAAAAATCTCTTGGTATATTCTGTGCTTTTGTTTATTTTTTCTTTTTTTATTCATTTTTATGTTTTTTGGGGTCCTCAAATATATGGACAGAGATGGAAATTAGGGCTCCATTTTGTAGTTTTTGGGGACTTATTTGTGGATTTGGGTTTTTAAGTTTGTGAGATTTGGATTTAGTTTTGGGGTGAAAGAACGAAATTGGTTCCATGAGTAATCCTAGGCCCTGCATTATACTTATTTTTGCAGATTTCACACGATCTCAATCACAATCTTCCCTCTCTTTGGAAGTTTTTAAGGTAATTCGTCCTCTTAAAAGTTCCATTCACATAATTTTATTCTTCATCATCAATTCTTCCATTCTCTTCTCAATTTCACTGAAAGTGTCAATCGATTAAAAGACCCTATTTTTTCTTGATTCAAAAAACCCCAATTTCTGCTGGGATTTATTTTTAGTAGATTCTCTATGGAGAAACATTAAAAAACCTACTCTTGTGTTTATTTTGGTGGAATGTTAGTTTGTAAATGGGAATAATTTGCAGGTTTTTTGGAGTGATTACAATGTTGTGGGTGCTTTCCCAAGGATTGAATGAAGACTTGTTGAGATAACACACAGTGTCACGCCCCCGGACCGAGGTCCCGCTAAACGAGGCCCTAATCCGGGGACGCGGCGCGACGGGCCGGAAAATTCCGCCCGCACACGCTAGTTTCCCACAGGTTTCCGCGGTAAGGATTCACGGGATCCGATCAAATAGTGATGTATAAAGATCACTTTCATACAAATGAATTACGCGGAAGCTTTGTAGCAAACATAAAAGTCTCACAAACGGATATAAAATGAGAACGCATGAGACTAGCATCAAAAGAGAAACATTTACTGTGGCCCCAAGTTAGTTAGAGTTGATACAAAAGTAAAGTTAAACATTAATTACAAACTTTTCCCCCAAAAGAATATAAGCCAACAATGGCCATGACAAAAACCCAAAATGAATATCATAAAATCCCCAAAATGTGATCGCAGCTCCAAGGCAACCCGACGTCTAAACGACATCATCGGGCTGCCACTCGCCCTCCGCTGGAACTATAGGTTCCGCCTCGAAGTGCGCCTCAACCGCGAGGGGCTCGACATCTGACACCAAACAAAAGAGAGTCAGACACGACGGTCTGGCAAGCAATTACAACAATGATAAGATGAAAGTAAAACAGAACATGATAAGAAAGAGCTACGATGAAATCACGATTAATAACAATGTCGAAGTAAATATAGGAGAAACATCTCAATGGTTTACAAATCTAATGTCAAGATGAATAACATAAAAACGATGCCATGAGATGAATATCAATGCGTAAAAACAATGGCAACCCACATAAAGCTATATTCTCCTGTTACCGAAGTAACCGGAGCAAACAAACCGAAGCCACTAAACGTGGGACGGAACGACATAGTCGTTATCAGACAGAACCGTAGCCACTACTCGTGGGACGGATGATTACCGTTGCCATGGTCGGTACAAACGGAATCCAAACTGCAGCTGGCAAACAAAATAAAGACCCCAAGCCGGATGATCAGTCCGACAAGGTGACCTAAGCCTAGTGGTGCCATTTTAGTGAAAATCCGAAACCTCGAAGAAATGCAATTCCATTTATAAGATACATTTCCAAAGTTGATAGAAAACTACTCCAAACAAATGCATATAGGCGAAGCCACGCAAAACAAGTGAGTAGTTTCATCATTTCTAAAGTATGGGGTAATCCACTTCAAAACAATAAAAGCATAGGAGAAGAACCAAAACCAAAAGTCTTTTTATACAAAAGAATGAATGATGGGTCGGTCGACTAAGCGGGTAGTCTCGATATACATTTAATCCCCTTATTGTCATTAAAGAGAGTTATTTGGTGCCACTGATGATCGTTGACAATCACAAGGGATTAAATGTACACTTAGACTCAAGGGTTTTCCTAAGTGGTATGGCCATGGTTTAAAACACTTCTCACCATGAGTTATGGGCTTGCAAAGGGTGAATGGGCTTCACTTATAG
This sequence comes from Litsea cubeba, assembly GCA_012931725.1. Taxonomy (NCBI): domain Eukaryota; kingdom Viridiplantae; phylum Streptophyta; class Magnoliopsida; order Laurales; family Lauraceae; genus Litsea; species Litsea cubeba. The sequence goes on from CM022946.1 coordinate 124,744,821, forward strand.
GAGAGAGTTTAGGGGCTGAATTGAGCTTGGACATAGACCCGAAGTGGGCTTGAAATTATATAGAATAGGTCTTCTTTAGAAGTAGGTTTAGATCCCTTTTAATCAGGCCCACAGCTGGCCTTATTCAAGCTCAACAGTCCATGGAAAACAAGCTCAAACAATCCCTAACATAGCCCACAATTCATGTCATCCACAGCCCAACAATAAGACCCAAGAACAGCCCACTAATTGACCTTAAAACAGGCCCAAAGAACATCTAAGAAATGGGCTTCTCACAACCTTCAGTTGGGCCATCAAACCATCCTAAAAAGGACCCTGAATCAGGCCCAAAACCCGAGCCCAGACTGAGCTGGGCTCGCTCGAGCGGACCCAGGTCCGCTCGAGCGGACCCAGACAGTAGCTGGGTCGCTCGAGCGGCCCAGAGTGGGTCGCTCGAGCGGACCCAGACAGAACCTGGTCCGCTCGAGCGACCCACTGGGTCGCTCGAGCGGACTGGGCCTGCCCAGTCCAGCCCGAGTGCATAATTTTCTCCTTCTTTGTGCTTTTCTTCCTTCTTTCTATGATCATTTCAATTCCCTTCCTTCCATAAACCATCCTACAACATCTTGGGCCTCTTCTCATCCTCTACAAACCATTAAACCATCTAATTAACATAATTACCACACTTTTAAATGAAATCAAACTTCTTTTCCATCCCTTAGAACACCCACTTGTACACATGAAACAAACTTCGCAAGAAACCCAAAATAGAGTAAGCTTCCAATGCATAGTAGAGCATTAACATAACTTGAGATAACCATTAAGATGGTGCATTAAATCAAAGCAAATCATAGCTAAAGAAGATTAACATAAAAAGAAAGAAATCAAGAAATAGAATCAAATGAGGAAGAACATCATATTAATGTTGGAAAATACTTGCCTTTAGCCAAGATGAGCTCAAAATCACCCCTAAAACAAATCCTTAGAGCTTCAAGCTCCAAATCTACAAAAACCCCAAAAATTTCCAAGAAACCCTAAAATATCAACACTCGTGAAACCTCAAAGAAAACCTTAGCAAAAGGGATTAAAATGCTCCAAATGGAGAGGAAAGCAAAGATCTAGAGTTTAGGAAACTATTGCTCACCTTGAGGAACCCTAACAAAGAAGAAGAGCTTGAATGGAGGGCTTCTCCTAGCTCAAATTCCTCAAGAATGGTATCCCTAGGAAGCTTGAAGAGGGAGGAAGAGATTGAGGAGATCAATCCTCCAAGAATACCTCACCAAGTGAGAGTTCCAGATGAGAGAGAGTGAGAAGGGAGAAGAAAAAGAGACCCTAGCCAAAGACTTGCTGGAATGAAAATGAAGAAGAAGAGAGAAAGCTCTCTTCTTAAGAGACAAACCAATGTGGGCCCCGATCTTCACAAGCATAAAAATGGTACTTGCGGGCCCCGAACGGAAACGACGAAGAAGACAAAAATGATCGGCGAAATTTCTACTTTCCAAAAAGTATATTTTTGACAATTTCTGAAATTTTCGAAATTTGGGTACAGGTTTTGTGTGAAATGTCCGTTTTGCCCTTTTTCTCGAAAAACGCAATTTCTGATCATAAAATCAAGTTGGCCAAAACATGAAAGTTGACGATCTAGATGAAATAAGTCAAAATACACATAAATGAGGATTTTACAAGCATCAGGAACAAACTCAACAATCTCACACATAATCCACGGGCGCCCCGGCCCGCGTCAAACTTAAGTCAAAGACTAATAACGGATCTCAAGCTAATCAAACAACCTAATCTAGCTTAATAAAATAAGCTAATCGTCCACTAACCCCACTTATCCACTAATCACGGTTAAAACATAATTAAATATTCAAACCTGGGTCGGGGTCTGACACACAGCTATGAACAACAAATGTAAGCTTGACTGTGGGTTAGGTTGGATCACCGTACTACCATGTATAGAAAATCTATGGGCTGAAAAATATTCTGAAAGATTGTATCAAATCTACTTTCGAAACTATATAATAATTGTCTTGTAAACGGCACCCTGATTTCACCTTATTATTGTTGTAGTACAATTTCTTGTGTATGGATTTAATCTGATTCTGTATTGTGGTCTTGGAGCGATGCTCTAGAGAACCCTTTTATTCATTATGATTTTAGTTTTTAAATAACCACTTGGTCTAGGCACATGTTCTCTGTTGTGCTATGGTGAATTTATCTTAAGTTGTCTTAAGTTTTTGTTTAAGTAAAGCCACATATGCTTCGGAGTTGATTCCTATTCAAAACTTATCCTTGCAGCCTAATTTACTGGTTGTTGATGTGCAGCTTAATTTGCTGCTTGTCAATGTGAAAAAGTTTGTTTAAAAAAAAACATGTAATTAATCTATTGGAAAGTGGGAGTGACTTCTTGGGTACTTATTCAGGATTGTAAAACTCTTATGGATTAAAAAAAAATCCTTTTATATTAAGTATACAAAGAACCTACTAACTGTATGCAACACAGTAGCCCCTTCCATATAAGCATCTATATTTTTGGTTTCATACCCTTCTCCACATCTCCCTGTGTTCCTTTTCCCAACCCTTGTTCATCATGCCAAGAAAAACCAAACTGCCCTCTGTATATATTACAATTTCTCCATAATTGTCCCAATATTCGAAAGGAGGGGAACAAAGTAGACTGTTATCCATGCAATCCTAGCCCTAGGTCCTTTTTTTTTTAATGAGCAAGATAAAAGATACTTAGACTTCATTTCACCTGATAATCTGATACAGTTAGTTACCTGGCAATTTCTGCAATATGGTTTCTATACGATTTAAGACATGGGTGAAAGGAAAAAGGTGGTTACAGTTTGGATGTTCCCCTAAGCTTAGTTTTGAAGGAAAATTTTGGGCTGCTTGATCTTGCAGGAGTGAGGTCAATGTTAGGGACCATACTGGCTTTATTATGATCCACTAGAGATTGCAAATTTGCAACTCTAACCCACATGAATATGTGTACATGTGTCAGAATTCGCTGCCAGTATAAGTTCTCCAATTTGAAAATCCTCAAAACATGTAAGATTCTTGGATTCAATATAATATTTTAAAAGTTTAAATAAATACTTTTTTATAAGTAAAACTGATTTGCAAAACTAACACCAATGGAAGCAATATACAGAATTCTTTTCTGAACGATCAAGCAAGAAGCATCTCTATCAAAAGAAATAAAAAGTGTGATAATATTTCAACAATTGAAAACAATGTATAATTATTGTTTATGACTAGAAGAATTGTGAAGAATCCAACATGTCATGTCCAAATGTGTTCAACATGGGTGTGTTACTCATTTCAAGAATTTGTGATAGAGCTCTAATAAGGAGGCCGGGCCTTCATTGTGAAGTGAAAAGGAGTTCTTGCTTTATGGGGTCCATTGCAGTGGATGGCTTCTACAATGCTTTTAAATGGGGGAATGACATGGTGAGGTTTTTTGGGGGTTTGTGAACTAGATTAAGGAATGGGGAGATGTTTGCAATTCGATTCACTCTCTTTCATGAGTTTCAAACATCTCTGTAATGGTAGGGCTGATCTTTGGAAGTGGCAGTTTCAGTTTGTTTTTTTTTTTTTTTTTTCTAGTTTGGGTGATTACTCCTTTGCATATTATTTATTTGGTGTCATTCAGATGTGAGGGAAAGTGATGGCGGTAAAACTTTTTTCACAATGTTTAAATTTGTTTGTGCCCATTCTATTTATAGGTTGAGAAAGAGATTCTCAATAACAGGTATCTGACAAGATTGGTCACGAGGCATTTTATCCCCGTCATGTCTATTGACCTAGGCATGCATGTCTTGTGTTTTGTACATGCATTAATTAATTTGAGACCAATAGGATGAGTGCCCTACTGCATAGATATATTCTCCATGCAGCTTAACCTGCCCTTTTATTCTGAGATTTTAATATTACAATAGATAAATAGTAGACAAATGATGAAATTTTAATGTGTGCGTGTTATCAAGACAGCTTGAATACACTAGACAAATGAGAATAAAGGGCCCATTGCAAAATACTGGGAACATCAATTTGATCATTTTAAAAATAAACTTGAGGTCCTAAAACTGAAATTGTGTTGGTGTGTTTTTCCATGACCAACTCCGGGCTACACAAATCTTTATTGTGTTAGATTTTGGTGAGATATGGATCATGAGTAGTTTGTTTGGAAGGATGTGACGTAGATTTTTTAAGTAGTTAAACTTACAAACACATTTAAGTGCATTGAAACCTCATTGTGACATGTTAAAAAAGAGTTACTGAAGCACTAGATGGTGAAGGGTCACCACACACTTGCTATTTCACCTATGATGGGGATTGGAAGCTGGGCTTCCATTTGTGATTGACAATAATATGCTGTGCCTAACATTGATCTAGTTAGTCAAAGAAGGTGATTGTTTTGGTTGTATGGTTGTATAGGGTGGTTGCTTAGGGCCTGTTTCTTTCCAAGCATTTCTGACAGGAATTCAGGTTGTCTGTGAATTCCTGAATTCCAGTCAGAAATTCTATGTTCATTTGCTGGAATTCGCAGCATTTGAAGCAAGTAGCATTTTGGAATTCTAAAAAAGTGGAATTCCCAAATGCAAGCCCTTGCTCCAGCATTTACAAATTCTGGCATTCCGGGAGGCTTCCTTAGAACTCCGGCTGTCTCTGACGGTGGAAGGTCATCTTCTTCGCTGCATCTCTAAAAAAAAAATCAGATATGGTTATCTTCTTTCTTTCCACTCCTTTCATATATCTGGTTCCATGAAACCCAAAACCCCCAAATCCACACCTTTCTTTTGATCTAATCTCAATTTCATTTTCATCTGACATCTTTCAAAACCCTACCATCCTCATCAATGCTTGTACAAGAAATCCATCTCCTCTTACATCGAGACTGAATAAACCCCAGAATTCATGTATCCAACTTCTTTGGACAGAACTGTGATACATCATTCAATTCAAGAGGATTTGTAAGGGCATCATTATGATCTCGATTTCCTTTGAGGCAAGCGGCTCCGAACTATGATGACGATGGAGATGTTGGATAAGGAAGATGGGAATGGGATAAAGATCATTGCAATGTGCAGATATTCGAGTACTCATGAAATTGGAATTTTATGGAATTCAAGTTGCATGAAATTATCAGGCAGAAATTCTAGGTATAAAAGAAACGGAGGATTTAGGAATGCTAGAATTTGTAGCATTTCAAAATTCAAGCTTCTTAAATTCTACAAATTCCAACAGACATGAATTCCAAGAATTCTTATAAAGAAACAGGCCGTTAGCCTTGTCCTTGAATTCAAGTAATGTTAGTGCCTAGTTGTTGGGTGAGTAATTAATGTGCAGTAACTTGTACTACCCAAATTGGCATTGACTAGCTTACCGAGTCATTCCACGGTTTTGTCCTAGAGTGATTTCTGTAAGATTTTTTTTAAATGATTTTTTATGAATAATTTTTTAGTCTGCATTGGGTCTTTTTTTTAATATATTCTTCCTCTCCATTGTGTCAACTTGGTTGACTTATAAATGAGGTTTTGTGTTTGTGGATAACACCTGTAAGTAACAGTTGTTCTGTTCTTTGACATAAGCAATTACATGAAATTAGAATAGATTCACAGGTAAAACTTTGTGCAGGGCAACCAAGTTCTAAGTTCACAACATCCAAACAGAGCTTTCTACATAGCCAAAATGCATCCATGTCTCAAACAGGACTCAGACTATGGCTAAGGTCTGCGACATGAGTTACATTTTCGTCTTGATTTCCACCTTGAAACTGTACAGTCTTCATTCCAATGTGACATTGTTCCTCTAGTGAATCCATTCTGCAGTTTTGAATTTCAGTGCAATTAGACTGGTGGGCAGACAATTAGAGTTAATGTATCTCTCTTTTTTTTTAAAAATATTTTGTCTCTAATTTCTTCCTTTAATGACAAAATATTTTGTCACTAATTACTTACAAGTATGTTCCCAACAGAGTGTATTGGAGATAAAAAAAATCGTCACAAATTTATCTTTTTCAATGACGAATTTTTTTCCGTCTCCAATACCTTTTAGAGACAAGGCTTTGGCAACAAAACGGGTGACGAAAAATTTTCGTCTTAATTAGTTTCGTTGACGAAATGTGTACATTTTGGGACAAATTTGTGTCGTCCTTAAACCCCAAATTTCTTGTAGTGAGAGATGCTGGTTGCCTTAAACCAAACATATGTCATGAAGGGAGGCCATGCACATCACTCTCTTGTTTTATACTACTAAACAACTAAATTAACTGCATGGAGAGACTTTGGAAAGGAGGCTAGCTGAAACTTGTTTTGCATTGTGACACAGTTACTTTTAATAGGGTTCCTAATGTAGTTGAGTCTTCAAACCTAACCTGCTCTTGTGGGGCTGGAAAGTGCATTGTTCTAACTGAAAAGGATGGGAAAGATGCTGGTAGGACGTACTTTGCCTGCCCTTTTAAAAAGGTAGTACTTACTACTTGAATCTATTTTATTTGTTTCTTGTGATTTGTCAAGAATTTGCCTTCTGTTGTTCAATGGAACTTGAATATGAATATAAGAATATCATTTACTAAACAAGAAAAAATTTATGACAAAAGAAATGTATGAAGTGTAGTTGTTATTTTATAGAATCAAAACAAGGAAATGATTTAAGTATTTCATAAGTCTTTCCATGTCATCCCACATTTCTTTAGATACAAACTTAAATGTTATACAAGCTAATATTTATCCCATTCGTTAGGTTGTCACTCAGACTTGATCAAGGATCCTGAAGGGGCCTACTCTCAGCTCATACATTTGCAAGAGGTTAACAAACAAGACGAGGAAGTGTCTTCCATGGAAATAGGCCCTGCCAAGACGAGCTTTGATACTAGTTAGGCCATGAGAAGTTATGTTTTCCATGGTAAGACAAGATTTGATACTATAGTCAGGAAGTGACTTTATATACACATGTATATCAGTATATGTGACATTTTTTCCTAGGTTATGTATTTTTTGTGTTATATGGGAGAGTTAAGATGCAATCAATTATGAGCGGGTATGTGTTCCAGCATCGTTTTGCAGTAAGTGAATTCACATTTTCATTTTGGGGATTTTTTGCAGCTATACTTGGAAGATCTATGCAAACAGGGTACTGAACATGTGATCAATTTATAACATCTGGAGGCACCCGAACAAAGAACAGAAATAACTCAAGCAAAGATATCTTCGGATGTTTTACAATCTTCAACTTAGGAACTTGGTGAGTTGAGATGAACTGATTTCTGGGTATCCCTAAAACATAATATGCATATACATGTGTATATAAATATATTATGAAATTCTGGTGCATTCTTTTTCTTAGTATGCATATACTGATATACATGTCAAGTATTTTATTCAGCAAACAAACTCTCATTCCTAGCTTGAATCTTCTTTAGCCCACACAGAATGATTTCAAATTCAGTAATCGATACTACTAAAGAAACACATTTCTTACAGTGGAAAAGACTAGTTCTCTCTAGGAATGGTAAAACAACTGCGATGGAAAAGGCTTAGAGTCTAGTTCACTGTTGGTTTACTTGAATACAGAGGCATCTTTTTTCATGTTCCTACTTGTAAAAAGAACCACAATGCCGCTGATTTTCATTTTATTTAGTGTCACATGAGTTTGAATATCAAACTCTCACAGCCCTCTGGCCAAGTAGAACTGAGATTTTGCAGCTACACTATGGTCTTAACTATTAAAACTACATAAAAAATATTAATAATGCTGCTGAATCGTTTCAGCCGATTGATTGCACTCTAATGGCAACAAACTCTTGTATGATCTGCATAGGAAGCATTACATCATGTGTAAGTTGCACAGACTTGGATATGTGCAAAATCTGAAATTGGTACAATACATTTGATTTGCGAATCTAAAAAACATAGGTTTCACAAATCCATCCTATGATTGAATACAGTTAAATAAATGTTCACTTTCATGAAAAGAACAATATGCAAATATAAAGTGAACTAACAATCAAGTAGCAAACATTTTAGTACTTTAGTTACATATTAAAAAGAAGAAAAAAAAAAGTGCAGCAGCATTTTATCAACTGCACAATAGAGTTTAATTCAGTAATGCAGAATAGATGAAGAATCTGAGTATCATGTCCTACAAGTGTTCAACACTGGTGGGTTGCTCATTCTAAAGAATCTGTGCCACATACTATCATGCTCAAGCAAGACATTTTTCAAAAATAAAAAATAAAAAACAGAAAAACTAATTTTGAGAAAATAAATAACATATGGTCCATGACTCCTCTAAGATTGAGAGGTTATGGTGCATTGGTGGTCCCAAATATCTAACCATGGTGCGATAAAGCTTAACCTCTAGATGGGTGTTTCAATGTTCCCAAAAAGTCTCTCTCAATGCATTCTTTTTAGGAGCAAATGTTGTATTCATGGGTTCCACTGACACAAGTGGCAAGAAATAATTCTCCAATGGTTCGGTTGGCTTTCAGGGAAGCACGGTTAGTGGCACAAATGGGTGTGTAGAGAGGTTTTGTTTGGATTTTATAAGGTCTCATGAAGTTGGTTTCAGGCAATCTAGTTTAGTGCTATGAGTAGAGCTCTATGTTTGGAGGATTTTTATTATTCCATAACCACCTGATCCTAGGCAGGATTATAGTGACTTTGGAGACACTCTGTAGCAGTGGGCTTCACACATTTAAACAATAAGCCATTTGTACTACTAGTATAACTTGAGTCAAATTACTATATGTTACCCTGCTCTCTATTCAAGAATGATGTGGTTAAACGCAGACACCATCATATTTCTGTGGGTCTTATCCTATCTTTTCCGTAGTGGTCTTCCTTTGTATTATTTGGCCCCTGGCTTTTGATATAAACTGTGGACAACATGAAGGAACCCATGAAAGTGTAAGAAAAAGAATACCTGCGTCTTCATTGGATCCCATTATTTGGCCTCCCAATTAACCAAATTGAGAGTTCTAGGATATATCACAATAAAAGCTAGGATATAATTGAGAGTTATAAAATGACAGAGCCAAGGAGATTGGTATTTGTATTTATCTTTTTCTTGATTGATGAACAGTTGTATCTTATTGTCATATTAGGTAATTAACTTTTATTTCCTTTTTGCTGCTGATCAGTGGAAATGTTAATATGGTTTTAAAAAATACCCTGACTTTTGTTGGGATATTTATTTTCAGGAAAGTGGCACATATAAAGGGAAGAAATTCAATTCTATTTGTCATTTCCTCGGTTACCAGGCTCGAGGTTCATTGCCATTAAAGTTTGACTGTGATTATGCTTATGTACGTTTTTTTTTTTTTTTTCACTTGATGTAATCCCATGATTTCCCTTTTGATAATGAAAACAAATAGCTAAATCTAGCATAGATCACATGCAGGTACTTGGCTATGTTTCATATCATCTTCTAGTTGCTGGATGTGATGGTTACATGGCTACAGTGGCAAACCTTAAAGATCATGTCTCCAACTGTTGATGGACGCAGAGAAGCAGATTGATGGACGGGTCGGTTGCAGACTTCTGGGGGTGTTGGACTTCTTTTCAGTTTATTTGTATGTATATGTATATTGGACATTTATATGAGACTTAATGGTTATTGATTGTAATATTTATTTAATGAGATGAATGATTTAATGAAAAATGAAGATGGTTGTTTGTTTATATAGTAAATTTTGTTTCATTGCATTTTTTATGTTGAATATAGGTATATGAATAGGTGTATAAATAGGTTTACAGGAAAATAATACTGAATAAATAAATATAATTTAAAAAAAAAAGACTTTTGCCAACGAAAATTTTCTTCAGCAAAAATTAAATTAAAAAATAAAAATTTACAAAAACAATTGCCGACAAAAATTTTCGTCGGCAAAAATAAAAAAGAAAAATTTTAAAAAATAATTGCGGATGAAACTTTTCGTCTACAAAAATAAAAAGAAAAATTTTAAAAAACAATTGCCGACGAAAATTCTCGTCGGCAAAAATAAAAAGAAAAACTTTTAAAAATAAATTTTCGTCCGCAAAAATTAAATTAAAAAATAAAAAGACTTTTGCCCACTACTATTTTCGTCGGCAAAAGTAAATATGAAAAATTTTGAAAAATAAAATGACTTTGCCTACGTTTTTTTTTCGTCGGCAAAATAAAAAAGAAAAATTAAAAAAAAATAAAATACTTTTGCGACGTTGTTTCTCCTCGGTAAAAGTTGAAAAGAAAAATCTTTAAAAAATAAAATGATTTTGCTGACGTTTTTGTTCGTCGGTAAAAGTCAAATAAATCGTCGGTAAAAATATTTTTTTTGCCGACGAAAAAGATTTTCGTCGGTAAAAAGCTTTGCTGACCACTTTTTACCGACGACTTGCCGATGAAAAAATTTTTGTCAGTAAATAATTTTAACGATGAAAAAATTCGTCGCCAAAAGTTCAGGCTCTTGTAGTGGAGAGATAGGGTGGGGGCCCTCACATCCCCTATCTCTCATATAAGGTGAGAGATATCTCTCATGAGAGCACCTCCATATAAATATATATATATATATATATATAGAGCTTCTCCTAAGATGAGCCATGTTACATGCAATGGCCAATCTTGTGCTTTAAAAGGGTGTTGCCGGTTGGGATTTAAACAGCAACTTAAAAACACATTCCTTGGTTTTTCGCCCCCAAGTCAAACCTCTCCTTTTTTTTATCTCCAACTCTCCCGTTTAACCCATTCTCTCTTTAATTGTGCCTCCTCTTCATCTTTCTTTCTCTCCCATCTCTCAAATCTTAGTCCCTTTCACTGTCTCTTTCCTTAAAACAACGTAGAACAACAAACTAATGGAACCTTCAACTTCATCTCCATCTGTAAGCATCCATCTTTACAGCTCTTTGAAACGAGCCTAACTTCATGTTACAAATAAAAGAAAACAACCCATCTTCATGTAACAAATATTTTAGAATACCAATTAATTTCCTATAAGTTCTATGGATCTATATATTCTCATTGCTTGAAGACTTTGAAGAAAACTTAGATTAGATTTGTTATTGATGGATGTGGCTTACACTAGAGCCTTTTAACTTATCTTACCATTATTTTACCATTATTCAACAAATAATTGATAGGAAAGAAATAGAATAAATAATATACTATCTAAATGGTTTATAGTCATTCAACTTTGAAACCCTTGAATAGAAGATTAATGGGTACTGGATGGGGTTGAGTTTAGAAACAGAGAAGAAGAGATGGAGGGGACAGACCATGAAGGTTGATTGAGTTGAGAGATAAAGGGGAAAGAGAGATGAATATATACTGGTTGAGTGAAGAATAAGGGTGGGATGAAGAAGATAAGCTTGAGAGAAGAGGGAAGGACATAGGCCACATAAAGAGAAGAGGGAGCAAAGAGATAGGTTAAGACTTGAGAGAGATGTACTCCTTGGTAGAGGAAGAGGGGCTTAGAAAGGAGGAATGTGAGAGAAGAGGTTTTAGGGAGGGTTTTTGATCGACTTTCTTATCCCATGTTAAATCCCTTTTAACGATTGTAATTTCTCATCACACGTAACCGAGTGTAGCGCACAAGCGCAGGTGAAGGTAAATATTTATGTACATCCATCCCTCACCATATTATGGCGAGGGACACCATAGTAGGGCCGGCTTTATGATACATCCAAAGCATCTACACACATGAAACCCTCTAAATTATATTGGATCAATTGAGTTTTTACCAATCTGAATGGATTGAATCGTTGGATCGAGGGTCAAATATTTTTCTTTAATATAAAATCATTAATTCTATGGGCCATGGATGAAGGGGTTAGAGGCATTGGATTGACCCCAAACTTGATATATGGTCACATCCAAGGTATCTCTTTCCATCCCCCACAAGTCCAATGATTAGTGGGGCTCTAGATGGGCACCATTAAGTTTGTCACTCACTATATGGTGAGAGATGGATGCACATGAATATCCCCATATATATATATATATAAGAGGATGGCTCCCCTAAGCTGAAGCTTAGGGGAACCTCAGCTAGGGCGTGCGAGTTGCACGTGTGGCTTTAAGCAAAAAAAATTTCGGATGCCCGCCCTTTTTTCAATTTCCCCCTTTCACTTATGTCTACCCTAATCGATCCAAAGAGAAAAGAAAACCCAAGGGCGCCCTCCAGCCGATCTCTCCCTCCCTCTTCCTTCGTCTCCCCCTCTCTCCATAGCTAGCCCAGACGTCGCTGACGATCGACGTGCTCTCCCCTCCCTCCCTCCCTCCCGTAGAGATCTATTTAGACTCTAAGTTTACGATCTCTTTACATAACCTATCTGATGCTCAAAATGATCTAAATGAATTAAAAATAGGTGGTAATGAACTTAACAAGGAAAATTCAAATTTAAGAGATCCATTAAAAAGTCAAGACATGGACATTATCAATCTTGAATCTAAGTTAACAATCTTTGAAGAAAATTTATCTATTGCTCAAAACAAGATTAAAGGTTTAGAACTTGGATCCAATACGGTTAATGAACTCAATCATAAATTAAATCTTGCTTACAAAGACTTAAACAATCTTAAGGAAATTGAAAAAGGAATCAAAAGGGAAAACACTATCCTTAAGGATCAAGTCACACATCTTGAAGAATACAAACAAAAGTATGAGGTTAGGTTTACTCAAGGAGACAACAAGAAAGTTGGCATTTTGCCGCAAAATTTTTCGCGACTAAAGGTCTCAAAATCGCCACTAAAAGTTTTAGTGGCAATATTTTCGCTCGCGGCTAAGCTGTCGCTAATAGTGCTGTCACCGTGCTATCACTAATTGTTCTAGCCGTAATTTCCAAATGTCGCAGCTAAATCTTAAAGTTTTAGCCACGACACTAAAATTGTCACTAAAAGTCTAATATTTAGTGACAAGGTTTACCGTCGCTCATGAAAAGAATAATTGCCACTAAAATTATAAAGTCGCCGCTAAAAAAAATATCATAAGCACATGAAAGCGGAGTTTTAGCAGCGACTTGTAGTCGCGGCTAAATGTTTAACTTTTAGCTACGACTACAAGTCGCCGCTATATATTTAACTTTTAGCTGCGACTTATTGTTGCCACAAAAAAGTTAAACTTTTAACCGCAAGCACAAAATTGACACTAAAAGTATTAGTTATAATAGTTTTAGCAGTACATTTAGTGGCTACTTATAGTTGCAGCTAAAAGTTCAAGTTTTAGTGGCGACTTACCTCATACTTTTACTAGCGACTTGTTGCCGTGACTAAAAGTCTAGAATTAAAAATAAATAAAATATAATTTTAATTTATTAAATTTAATTTCTTTCCATTTATTTGCTTTTCACGAACCTGTTCATACAAGATGAAAATAGTAAAATTTCCAATCCCCATCAGGATTGAAACATACTTCAAATTCAAAATCATCAAGTTCCAACGTATTTAGGAACTAAAAGTTTAGAATTAAAAATAACTAAAAAATAATTTTAATTTATTAAATTTATTTTCTTCCCATTTATCTGCTTTAATTTCACGAAGCTGGTTATATATACAAGATGAAAAACTTAAAATTCTCAATCACCATCTGGCATTGAAACATAACTTCAAAGTCAAAATCATTAAGTTCCAACGTATCGAACTAGAAAAAGTTAAGTCTACATCATCATAATAGAATAAAAAGCACAAATAAAATATAAAAAATTATGATCTTGGGCTTTTGACCAGTTATGAATCATATTGGGATTTGCCTCGACTCTTTGAACTGCTGGAGGAGGGTGGTGAATTGAGACTTTTGCGAAGCTTGCACCTCATGCATTTGTGCTTGCTGCGAGGCTACCTGGGACTCTAGGGACTCTAGTCGTAAAGCCATCTTTCTTTCTCCTTTTCCATCTTCTCGAAGAGCCTTTTATCCTCCTCAACTCGCCTCCCGAACTCCTAATTCTCCCTTTTCTAGTTGCTCGGATCCGCTGCCCAGCTGTACATGTCATGGGCTTTGGACCAGCCCCACGACCATGTATATATGTTGATCGCTCTAGTCCAAGCACTGCCTCGAACCTCTTATCCTCGATCATGGGAGGAATGCCCTCCTCTAACGGTTGAGACTCTAACTTCTTAAGCTCATCCTACGTTCAACAACCAATTTTTATTATCAATCAATTTGCCAATATATATATAATATAAAAAATTGAAATGGAAATAAAGAATGGAACAATAAGTTACATAGATTTCATGGGAACTCGAATCCACCCAAGCATTTTTCTTCTTGCTAAACCGGGTAGTGAACCACAACTTAGTTCGAGAAGGCCCATTCCCCGTCTCAAGATCACGCTGTCATTACACAAGTTAACACATAATATTTATTTAATAAACAAATTGTTTTAAACACTATGAGTGAAGTTTACACTATCATAGCTGATCCGAGCAAAAGCCTTCCTCCCGGCAATATGGCCAATAGTATGCTTTTTAATTTCCTATTCTCCTTGTTTCTATTGCTAATTTTTTGCATTCAGGAACCATAAATTATAAGCAATACATGTATAAATGATAGATTGAAAGGGTAGATAATATAGCTTAAATAACATCCATACTGTGAATTCTTCGGATCCAAAATTCCTAACAAGATCAACCCAATCATCCTTACTTACACTTGAGGGAGGATTCTCGAGTCTCATTTTGTCAGTGCCGTACTTGCCGATAGTCTCGATATTGGCGATTTATCTGCTGATATACAGCTTCCTAGATATGGGAATGCTCCTCGAGAGTAAATTTTTGCTGCACGGTATTTTAAGAGGAAGTAAACATAGATGCAAGGTATTACATCGAATGTAACTAGAGTTTTTCATGCTAACACATGTGTTTTTTTTTATATTTAAATGACTTATTTTTGCAGCATGCCACATTTTAAGCTTGTTATCATACGGAATTGACTTCCATTTGGAAAAAATGGAGTGGGGCCATTTGTCTGACAATACTGCACAATTCAGTAATTAATACCCAAGCATTATTACCTACAACTCGCATCAGGTTTGGTGGTGTAACACCCAGACCCGCCTTAATCTCGTTTTAGAGTTAATTAATTTAGATTAATTGCTTAATGGATGTTTTGATTGTGATTGGACTTGATTAGGTAGAATTAGTGGGGTTTGACCATTTACTAGGTATATTATGACTTTTGGAGTGTTTTGGGTTTTGTGTGTATTTAGAAATTTTTGGGTTTTTAATGCATTGCATAGAGCATTTCATGGGCCTTAACTTTCATGTCTTGACCCATCGAATTCGGACCCATTTAGGCCCATTTCCAGCCCACTTAATAAACCCAAGCCTTTTCTTGAGATTTTCAGCCCATTAGTGGACTTGCATGCAACTGCTGGAAATAAATTCCATCAAAACCCATTTCAGCCATTTCTTCTTTTCTTCTTCCTTCCTTCTCCATTTCCAGCAACTGGGAGCTTTTCCCTTCTCCTTCTCTTCTATTCTTCTTCTTCCTTCACTCCTAGCATTAACCAAAGGATCTTGCTTGTGTAGAAGCCAGTCACCACTTCATCTTCTCCAAGTCTCCATTACCTTCAAGTGTGCTCCATCTTCTTCTTTGGTAAGTATTCACCTTCCTTTCCCTTGTTTTTATTTCAAGTCATTCCCTCTTGATTTCTTTCAATCATAGAATGTCTCATATTCGTGCATGCATCACCTTCTTCCTCATTCATTTCATTCATTTTCGTTTTCACCATTTTTAGGGCATTTGAGCTTGCATTTTTGGGGATTTTCGAGTTTAAGAAGGATTAGGTGTGAGAGTTAGCTTCCAAGCACCAAGGCAAGTTAAACTTATACATTTGTATGCATGCTACCTTGTTTGTCTCTTGAATATATGCAATCATGTGTAGATACCCATTTCTTGCTCATAAAAATGGATTTTTTATGAATGATTTCTCTTGTTTATGTAATGGGATTGATTGATGTTTTATGAGCATTTTGGAAGCTCAAAGATACCCATTTGTAGTGGTTTAAAACCAGGAAGAATGCCTTGAATGGCCTGAGAGAAACAAAGGAAGAATAGATTTTCGGACCCAGATTTGACAGTTCGCTTGAGCGAGCGTGAGTGCACGCTCGAGCGAAGGGCTCTCTGGGAGAGTTTGCTCTAGCGAACTCTTGGTCCGGTCGAGCGAACAGCTCTCTGTCTGGGGTCCGCTCGAGCGAACATCTGGACGCTCGAGCGAACTTGATGCCTGCAGTATGCAGATTTCCAACGACCATAACTTTTTAACCGTATGTCCATTTTTGGAGATCTACATACCGTTGGAAAGCTCATGATTTTATTTGATTTGAATCTTAGAAAAGAAGAAATATTGGATTTTACATAATTGTGACAAATGGATGTTTCCATGAGCCGGATATTGGACCGTAGTTTGTTCTAGTTGATTGGCCTGATAGATGGACCTGTAGGATGTGTACCCTGAACTATCATCATGACCATTGGGTTTGTTTAATTGTGGATATGGATTGAGCAACCATACCCACAAGGGGCCTTGTGTTCTTCGAACTGTAACCGAACCAAATGTGTTCTATTAAGGGATTCGACATCCAAATTGTGTAACGCCAAGGGGTCCTTTGTAGCCCAATAATGTTGAAATTCTTAATACTACCCCGAGTTGGACGGTGAAGAGCACGAGCGTTCCCAAGACCGTAGGCTTGGCTTGAATTACATCTTGACTCCATATATGATCTATATGTACATGCATTGCATTCCGTTTCCAGTATTCTAGTATGACTTGATCATGCTTCTGTTCAGTTATGTATTTCTGTTACACATCTGTTATATTATATTTATTTCTTGCTTTGTTCAGTATATTTCAGTAAGTTCTAATTTTTTTTATTTATATGACTTGTCCTGTAAATGTCCTGTATCTGATTAACACTATTCCGTACCTGATCTATTAATTTTTGTTGCACTCTATGAGTCAGCGCCACTTAGCTTCAACCCTATCTAAGTCGGACCCGGCTAAGTGTGAGTTTAGTAAATACTTCTGGCCCTCTGCAGATGGAAAAATTATTCTGAGGATTTACCGGCACCCTAGGTCTACGATGGAGAATTCTGGGCACCTCTGTCTCCTAGTAGCACCGCCCTGTTCTGTCCTCTTCTGATATTCTGCTCTCATTTTATTTCATGTTATATGATTAACTTGAGGGAACATAGCTTATGTGGATGTGCCAACTAGTACTGTTAATATATTTATCTGTTATCTATGACTCGTATGTCTCATGCTAATTCATGTACTGATATGCCTAGTGATCATTCCTTGAGATCTTATAATTTACCCCAGTCTGACTATTCATTTGTTACATGTTATATGGATTGTGTATGTTTGTCTTGCTTAGCTTAGTCTAATGGTGCTACACTTGGTGTTACAGGTGAATACATCGACGCCACTGCCCCGGAGATCCTTGAGGAAGAGGAATCTCTCCATAACGTAGCAGAATGGACTCTTGATGATGTCTTCTAGACATCCGTACGATGAGATTGGATGTTAAATGACCCATGGACCGTGGCTAGGGTTGCCACATCTTTTGTAGTAGCTTTAATGAAATTGTCTAGTTTTGGGATTGTAATTTAATTAACTTACTTCTTCTCTTTCTATCTCCTGAACATGAAATTAAATTTATGCTCATGAACCTTATGCTCTATATCTTGATGATTATGTGTTATGTTAATTGGATATCTATTTGACAGATTCATACAGGCATATTGAGAAATATAAACCTCACACGTGATATCCTGTGGGTAAATTCCGTACGTGGGGACCTAGAGTCAATGGGGACCTAGAGTCAATGAGTTTGACTCGTACTGGGTAAATTCCGTACGTGATATCCTGTCGCGCCTCGGGATGTGCGAAGTCTCAGGCTCGGGGCGTGACAGGTGGAATGTCCACTGCTAGCTTTCCCCCCTCACGCCTCCTCTTTACAAGTGTAGTGTTCCTGGTCTTCCCTCATCCTTTCTTCCCGGACATGCATGACCCTGTTCACTTAGAAATTCAATTAAACTTATTAGCTTCCGTCAACATGAATTTATATATATAATGCATAAACTATAAAAAAGTACATGCACTAATTTAAATTAATAGTTAACATACCGGTGTTGCTGATGGAAATCTCATCTTGAGCAAATGCCTCAACCTGTCTGGGGTCTGAGGATCCTACCTCTAATGTAGGCTGCCCATCTGTGAGGGTTGGCCTACCCGAGCTCCTCCTCGTCTACGTGCACCTCGGCCTCTATTGGCTATATTTGTGTTCTATCTTGCAACACTATACATTAAATTGATTATTCATTAAGCATATGTATACACATCAAGCACACGTATCACATCAAAAAAATGATTAATGTATAAAAAAAATAATATAAGCTTTCCTTAATGTCTTAGTTCATCAAAAATGATAATGAACATATCATATAAATTACATTAAGTCATTGGTATCACCATCATCATCAGTATTCATTTCATCTTCCTCAGTATCATCATCAATGGAGGCACCATCCTCCTCACTTTTATCATTAATGAAGGTGTTAACATCCTCATCTTTCCTTTCCTCATTCATTACAGGATTTGCATCAATAAGAATTGGAGGAATATCATCTCTTTGCCACGAACATGAAGTCGTCGTTACTAACTCCCGATGTGTCAGCTACACTATATGACTCATTTTGTAGGTGTGGCTCGTCATCACCAATCGACTCTTCATCTTCATCTTTCGGCACATCGTACAAGTCTCGAGCTTGTGTCTTCACCACGACCTGCCAATTATTGCCTAATTTGGAATCTTTTACATAAAAAACTTGTTCTGCTTGAGATGTTGGCACAAATGGCTCAGTTGGTATTTCATTTCTTTGTGAAATCGACACTGGTATAGTTGTGTTTATCTTTTTGGATTCCTCTACCGTCTTTGCCGACGTCCCACTAATCGCACTTGAACAAAAAAACATTATTGTCCCCAAAATAATCCGATTGAATAATGTCTATCAGGACACCATAGTAATCTTGGTTTCCTATTTTGTCATCTCCCTTTACAATCACGCTACTATTCTGACTTTTTTCAAAACATATCACGATCTTTTGTGTGAAATCGTAGGCCATTAATGATACAACCCTTGTATCATGTCACTCTTCTGTCAGGACCTCGTGCTAACTCTAGAAGATGCTTATTGACACGTGCCTTCCCTTGATTGTACAATTGTGTAACTTGTTCATACTTGGGAGTGAGATAAATATAATATGATAGAAGTAATGTGTGATGTAAAAAAGATTTATGTTGCATGACACTTACACGTTCTTCAAACCATTTAGGAAACTTCTCTTCGTGCCTCTTTACTACATTCCTTAGACTCTCTCTCTCCAGTTGTTCCTTGTGTTCACTATACAAAAAGACATACAATTATAGCCCCAAGGAAATACATTAAAAGAGGGGAATTTTACCAAAAAAGTGTCTCTATACTTGTATTATATGTATTTAACTACAAATACACGAAAACGTCCATTTTGGTGTTCGTACGTCGATTTTTGACTGTTTTTCCCCTCCCTTTATCGAACGACATCGTCATCTATATCAAACTTAGCAAACAAAAAGAACCCTACATCATTTTTCTGTTATTCACTCCTCTCAATTTCTCTGTCTCCCTAATCAACCCGTCTTCTTCCTGCGCCATATCCAGTCCCTCCACCAGGTTAAATCTCATGCCAGACCAAGGAAATATATGAAGCGCGTCGAAGACACTTCTTCCACGCAGGAGACCAATTTCATCTATGGTAAGGGTGCCAGACTGTCCATTCCCTTCTCTCCATCTCCTTCTTTTCATTTTCTTCTTCTTCTTCCCCCATCTCCTGTATCATCCACTACACCCACTTGTGCACGTTCTTTTTCATCTTCTCTTCCTCTTCTTTCTCATCTACTTCTTCCTCTACTACACCTACCTGTGCACGTTTTCCCTTTTCCCCATCTTCTTTTCTTTTTCTTCTTCTCTTCTTCTTCTTCCCCATCTCCTTCTTCCTCAACTACACCCACCTGTGTTAACTTTCAATATATGAGTCCTATGATTTGATGGTTTGCATTTAGACTGCTCCACTTTTATTTTGGTTATAAAATTTGTATCATGTAGAAGTTGGTGGAATGAGATTGAATGAGATAGATAGTGTTAACTATGATAGATGCATATCATCTTTTTTTATATAAGATTATGATCATTGTTTTCTAATGCTTTAGTGAACTGGTTCCTGACAAATTTGGTGTATTAATGTTTGAAATCATGAGTTAGAATGAAGGAATTGGTGAAATGGTTTTGTTGAAATCTTGTGTATTAATGTTTGAAATCATGATACCCATTCAGCCCTCAAATGGCCGCAGGTTATTGCCCTATTACTATTTTGATGTAGTTTAGCATACCATTCAGTATTTAGACATTGGTGTGTATCATAAGGTGAGAGTGTTGGTACTACTTTCTTAATAGGATGGGTATAATAACCCCCAAAGGATTCCCTACTGCATGACAAGATGATGTGGCACTGATAAATAAGAAGACTGCTGAACCAAAATAAGCAACCTTCAATAACAACACAATGTTTGCATTTCCTGATTTCTCGTCAGCAGGATTTGGATTTGGGTTTCTTATGCACAATGATGTTAAAAATACTGGAATGTTGAGAATTTAATGTTTGTCATGCCTACATCATAGGTAGGCCCAAAAATTACTCTTATTCCTTTAATGGCTTGGGGTCTCAAGTCTCCTTTGTCTCTCATGGTTATGGTTGATAGTAATAAGAATAGCCCCTTACATCCAAGAATATACCAACATGTTAAGAAATGCTTGATGAATAGGATTTTAAACATAAACCATCCTATCAACCCCTCTCTCTTAGGCTTTAAACATAGAAGGGGCTGATCTTATATTAGCTTTAGCAAGGACCATGTAAAAACCAAATAGTAGTTGGGATTGATAGGATGCAATATGATGCAATTCTTATCAGTGTCTCATCTCCAAACCTGTTGGTGCCTTGATTTTATTTATTTTTATTCTGTGGGCCAAAAAGAAAAGAAAAAAATTATAAGATTCATTGTATCAGTAAAAGTTCTTGTCATCACCATTGACCAATTAATCAGCACTGTTATTTACCATTATTCTCTTCATGATGATGAGAAGGAAAAAGACCACACCTTGATGAGTATTGATTACAATTGCTCATGGACCCAATGGGGTTGAATAAATCATCACCAAACTAAAGAAGAGTTTAGCCATACATGTGTCCATGGTTGAACATGACCAAATAAAATCTTTAAGAAGAAGGCCTGATTTCTTCTAGGCACCTCCCTTTATAACGAGGATGATGGCTTCCTATGAGAGGTCTAGAATAGAACCATTGACCATATTTACACTAATGCATTAAGGTGACTATTCCATCAAGGTTACCAAATAGGTAGAGGATGGATATTAACTAGGCTTGGAGTCTGAGTTTTCTTATATAGGGAAGTTAAAAATATTATAATGTTAATTGTATGAATCAAATGGGGCCCATACCTTGTAATGTGAAACCACCCAAAATAAGGATTAATGTTTCAATGTATTGAGGCAAACTGAGTAAATCAGGTGTTGTTCTCCTGTTTATGAAACTTGACTATGTTCACATTACTGTCTGCCTATACATTTAATCTTCTGATCATAATTCTAAGTTATTATTTGATCATCACATGGGCTCAAGAGCCTCTGAACTACCAGACCATTTTATGATGTTTTTCTACTGTACTCTGTTCTTTATTAGGGCATGGATTTCAAAGGCAATGGAGCCCACATCTACTTATCTTAATATTGCAAGAGATTTCTATTTTCACTACTTAATAATTAGGTACAGTTCAAAACAACTGACATTAGTGGATATGTGGGGCACTATATTACTCTAGTAGTTGGACATGTCTCTAACATATGAACAAATAAATATCATGCAAATGTCTCTAGTCTGCCATCATATGGTTAGCTCTATCTACAAATGCATGCATACAACAGACACTGTTTTAGTCCATTTCCTTTTTTTAGATCCAACTGCTGCGAAATGTGTTTAAACAAAGTGTACTTAATAGAATCATGAATATTTGTTTTCTGGAGATGGTTCATGCAAAGGAGATATTCCTACAATCTCTAATAACAGGATTGATAAGGTACAACTTCCGGTCATAGAAATTCCAAGAGGCCGCTTGACTTTCTATAAACCGAGATCTATTTGCAATTCCCATACTCTACTTGAAGAAGTTATTCCATGACAGAATAAGTAGGACTGGGTGGCATTACAGTTCCATGCAAAGAATGCACATTTATAAGTAATAAATTCTCACTTGAATGAGCACCATGATACAGGATTGTACATCAATGTTTGGGTGGTTCTTCTTTTATTTGGACTTGGGGTCCAAATTTTTTTTTTGCGCTAAACCCCTCAGTAAATCCAAGAGTGAAGTCCAAGTTTTGATTCTATCATTTATTTCTTATGTATGTCTGAAAAATATTCTATAAATGTACAGATGTGACTGTGGCATATTCGTGATGGCATTTATCGATTGCAACCCATAAGTGTCGACCATTGACCTTCACAGAAGCCAGGCACGTGGTACTGCAGGCAAAAGATTGTTGTTGGCATTTATGCTAGGCAATGTAAGCTAAATGACTCCAAAGTACCGGAGTCTGAAGAGAACTTGTTTTCGTGATAAAAAATGTTTAGAGGCCCCTCCCTTTTTACCACATGAATGTACACACTGAGATTTAGTGTTGTGAATTTAATGTAACCATCTTACGTTGTAAAGAGGTATTCATTTTGGATTGAAAATAAATGAATGGAATGCAATGTACTGAAATGGGAAGGCTATGGAATGGAATAAATGCATTGTGGAGTTCAGTAAATATCTGGAATGTATACCGCATGCATTGTGGACGTTATGAATGGGTTGTATGTTGGACTGGATATAACACTTTGTATCCAATTGTCGTGTCATGATTTAGAATTAATGTATGAAAATGAATGTTGTAGAAGTATAACATAATGGACTTTTGACCAATGTTACAAGTTTTTACAGTACAAGAAGAAATGGAATGAGGGGAATGGAATATAGGTTTCAGGTTTATACCATAGCCATTTTTTTGAAAGGACAAGTCTATACCATAGCCTTCACAGACCTGCTACCGAATCTAGCCTTCACAGTTACTACCTTTACAAGTAGATTGGCTTCAAAGGGGTTGTCTCCCTAATTAAAGGGTTGAGAAACCCTAAAGAGAATAAAGATTCTAATGGTGGTGATTCTAAAATTTTCATTGCAAAAACAAAATTCATGAGTCTTTCTCATTATAAAGCATTGCGATTTGGCCATTGCACACAAAAAATGGACCAAGAACCTATAAATAATAGTAACGATTTCGTTATCACAAAATGATGAAAATAAAATTATGGATGAGAATCATTAGTCTTTCTCCTTGTTTATGTTTCTCAATATAAAGTCACTGTCATTTGGTTCTTCGACACAAAAAATGGATGAAGAATCTATAAATAATGGTAACGATATCGTTACGAATATTTATAGTACATTCGTCGGTTTTTTGTGACATACAACCAAATTACAATGCCTTTATACCGAGAAGCATAAACAAGGACACAACCAAACGGCATTATTCCCCTTCATATTACTCTCTCCTTCAAAAATTTAGAAAAGACATCTCTTGTTATTTATATGTGGTTTGTAAGTCAACTGGATTTCTTTTTTTTGGAGTTGTGGCACAAAAAAGTAAACCTACACAATGTGAAGAAACAACGAACTGAGATTTCCATATCAACCTGATACGAAACTTGTTTCTCCTTTCATAAATACACATAGTGTTGACACCAAAAATGTCACGTTGCTTCTTCAAGAGCCAGAAAACTGCATGAAGTCGTAACCTGCCATAAATAGGCAATGCTACTTCCAAAAAATCAAATCTTGTCAGAATCAAACAAAAACTGCAAGATCCTTCAAGACAGCCAAAAGAGGAGTATACAAGAAGTTTCGGGCCATTTCAAAATCATTTGGCCTAACTTCGCTTCTCCGGCAGCTGAGAAGGAGCTCCCGGCGGTGAAAGCATCGGAGACACCAAATCTTCGATCAAAGCCGATGGATGGTCTCAAAATACATCCAAAAGGCTCCACGTCAAGTTCCGAGTCAAACCGACAGCGTTTGACCCTACATCAACCCTCGAACAGCTAAATCAGGCCTCTCGGCGGCAAAGCTCCTTGGGACCATGGTTTCCAAGACAGAGCCTATGGATCATCTTAAAATGACACCAATAGGTTCCCTGTCAAATTTCAAGTCAATCGGACAACGGTTGACCGCACATCAAGCCGCGACATCTTCATCGCGACAAAAACAAGTCTACTGGTGATAGGACCCTAAACAGCTTCAAAACTCAAATAAAAGCCTATGGTTGGTCTTATTTATTGCTCAGGAGGCTTCACACCAAATTTTAGGTCATTCCGACATCGTTTGACCCAGTTTTAGCTTCTGATGGAAAATCGGCAGCTCTGCGTGACAAAGTCTTCGGCTTTCTCAAAAAATTGGAAACTTTGCAAAACAAAATGCAAGGATTCTCATCAGGTTTTCTACAGGGAAATTAGGCCAATAAATGATCAAAAATGTCAAGGAAAAATACAGAAGAAAAAAGAATAAAAAAATAGCAAAAACGGACACAAAACAGGACAAAAGGGGGGAAAACCCCCCCAGGGTCGCCGGCCCCTGCGACCCTGGAGCCCGGGATCGCCGGGAGGGCCTCGGAAACCCCATTTCTCACCGTTTCTTCGTGATTCGAAGCATCTGACCTCTGGTATTTTCCAAAATTCATACTTTTGAGACACCAAATCGTCTGAATCCGTCAAAAACACGGGTCAATTATCAAGAGTATCGAAATCAACATTGATCGCCAACCGGTCAATCAAAAAAAAGTGTGCTTTCTACCCGACCGATCGAGGAATCGACAGGACAGATGGCACCGACCCGCTGTTGGCAACCAATACCTGAAGTTACGTGGTCATCCGATGTCGATCTACATGCAGATCCATCGTTGATCATCGCCAGAAGAATCCCAAAAGACGTGGCACGGCCCGCGACTCTTCAACTGCTTGGCGACCACTTAATGCGATTAATTGACTCGCTTTATTACAGTCATTAATCCATTTCTTTGGATGGCCCAATCAGAAGCAAGCATCCGGGAGTTACAAGTCAAGAGATTCATGGAATTTAACCCATGAAACTCCTCCCATCATGGCGATTAAAGGCGATTAAATGCACTCAATCTCCTCCGGCCAATCAGAAGCCAAGAAAAAGGAGTTACAAAATAAAGGAATTAAATCCTATAACTCCTCCCTTTATGTAACTTTATGATAATTAAAGCTCATAAATTCTCCTAAATGGATACCTAAAGGCCTATAAATAGGAGAGCATTCCAAAGAATTTCAGATCAGAAAAATCACAGAGATCAGAAAAACCACAGAGATCGGAAAAAAACAAGACAGATCCCAGATCAGAAAAAAGCACAGAAATCCAGAGAAAGAGAGAGAGAAAACTCTGCAGAAGTTCTACACCGACCACCGCTACAAGGTGACAAAAGTCCCTTGGGGGGTACCCCCCCCCAAGGTCCTTGCCTTCTCCTTCTGCCTCCAATGGCTTAGACGTGGCTTTTCAGCCCGTCTACTTAGTTTTTTTATTGGACATAGGACCTCCTTTTGGTCTTTGTCCTTTAAAAACCTGAGGTTATAGCCAAGCCAAGCGAATCAATAGCATCCTCTGTTCTCATCTGCATGGATGATGGCGAAGTCCACATATGGCTTGCGACCGTCAATCTGAACGGGTCCCCCACAATCTCCTGAGAAGTTAGATCCTCATTTTCTTGCTTTTCATTGTAGTTTGCATTTTTTTTTAAAAGAGACAAAAAAAACACAACTCTTGTCTTTCATTATTGATAAGGATTGTAAATCGGCTATAAACGCCAAAATCGGCTATAAACGCCAAAAATCGGTTATAAATGCCAAAATCGGCTATAAATGCCAAAAAATCGCCTTTCACGACAAATCAAGAAAATGTCTCTTTTTTTAAATATATGCGCAATGGAAAACTTGAAAGAAGTTGATTTCCTTTTTACTTACGAAGGTTGATCTCCGGATCACCACTTGCAATTCCAAGTAAAATAGAAAATCTGGCACACCCACACAAAAAAATATTGATGCACGCCTCTGCCCCCCGGTTACGAAAGGGTCGGACCCAAACGGACTCTCAGGTCTGCCGACCCCGGTAGAACCAAGCAGAAGCGCGGTCCATCACATAGAAAATTGATCCTGCCCTTATTGTGGAAAGATGGAACATTATTTAAAGGCTCTTCAGCTAATTTTTTTTTTTGTTGTTTGCCAGACAACAAATGACAATTCCTTTATATTGAGAAGCATAGGCAAGGAGAAAGACTACTCCTAAAGCCTATCCTACACTTAAAAAGAGTTCCATTCCTAAAGGCCCCTTTTTCAGCTCTTGATTAAGAAAGATAGGAAGGAGGTCAACTAAGTCTCAATATGCAAGTCTTCCACCAAGCTTATTTTATTGGTTAAAAGAGAAACCAATTGAATATGCTTTAGGAACTGAAAACTGGCAATAAGTGCAAGCGCCTGAATCTTCACACAGTGAACATAGTAAAGAACCAAAATCTTCAATAATTGCAGATGGGATGATCTATAGATGGTTTTTAGGGGGGGAATCTTTAAGAAATTGAATTCCTACTCATACGAACTTGAATTTTGTGCCTACATTATTTTTTATAACGATATCGTTACCATCTTTTATAGTTTCTTCATCCATTTTTTGTGTCCAACAAGAAAATAATGGTGACTTTATATTGAGATCATAAACAATAAGAAAGACTCACGATTTCACTCAAAATCTAGTTTTCAAAAATTTCTGATAGCGATATCATTACAATTATTTATTGGTTCTTCGTGCATTCTTTGTCTCCAATAACAAAATGAATCAGATTTTATAATGGGGTGCATAAACAATGAGAAAGGCTCACATATTTGGCTCATAAATGCTTTTTCCTAATAGGTGAAGTGAAGGTTTCAACCCTCAAAACGAGGGTTCGAACCTTCGGACTCTCTGGAATTTGGCCCAGGAAGGCAGTGAAGTGAAGGTTCGAACCCTCGAGATGAGGGTTCGAACCTTTGGACTCTCTGGAATTTGGCCCCAGGACCGCAAGGAAGTGAGGGTTCGAACCTTCACTTCACTGCCTTCCTGGGCCAAATTCTAGAGTCTGAAGGTTCGTACCCTCGTTTTGAGGGTTCGAACCTTCACTTCACCTATTAGGAAAATGCATTTATGAGCCAAATCCGTGAGCCTTTCTTCTTGTTTATGCACCCCATTATAAATCTGAGTCATTTTGTTATTGGAGATAAAAAAATGGGCGACGAACCAATAAATAATTATAACGATATCGCTATCAGAATTTTTTTTGAAAACTAGATTTTAAGTGGAATCGTGAGTCTTTCTTATTGTTTATGCATCTCAGTATGAAGTCACTATTATTTCCTTGTTGGACACAAAAAATGGATGAAGAAACTATAAAAGATGGTAACGATATCGTTATCAAAAAACAATGTCGGGCACAAAATTCAAGTTCATATGAGTACGAATTCAAGTTCTTAAAGATTTTCCACCCTAAGAACCATCTATAGATTATCCCATCTGCGATGCCAAAATGTTTTTTCTCATGTTTGTTGCTATTCTTAACCTTATTTATGGGATCTATGAATTGATTCGGTTCATCGTTAAATTAAAAAAAAAGTATTATAATAAAATGGGAGGTGTTACGTGAGAGAGACTCTCACCAACTGTATGAGAGAGCTCAATCTCGGCCCTCCATTTTTGTTTCAATTTCAGTGGCTGGATGCAAAAGTCAAAAAACACCCTTTTTTTGTTGAAACTCAAATACAAAATGGTAATGTATTTACATGCCTTTCCAATACATTTCTATGGACACATCTGAAACTCCAATGCAGTGTGGACATTCATTCAAATAGGTCCATCATTTAAAACAGGTCACAATTATTTTAAGAATTCATAATCATTTGAATTCTAGAAAAATAAATAAGGTCACAACTTCAGATTTCACACTCAAATTACTCATGTAGATTGACAGCTATCGGGAACATTTAGAATTCATTGGGAAAAAACCACCATTCCACCATCCAATATCGAGGAAAAAAAACTATCATCCCACCACCCAACATTTCAACATTCAACTGCTTTCATCTAGGGAAACTTTTTTTTAGTGCAAGTTTCAATTACAAATGTAGCATTCCAACATCCCAACATCATTATAACATCATTACATCCCAACACTAACATCCTAACATGTCTTTACAATGCATTCAATCCCATTACATCCAAACACAAATCACCCTTTTTACATGAGAACATTCCATGTGCAGCAGCAATCATTCTCATACAAATCACCCATGTATATGGAAACATCTAGTCTCAACCCATCACGTAAAATCCTTTTTCTCCATGGGCTACTCTTTCCCATGCACCATCACTCCATGTCTATAATGTAAATATCTACGAAATACATGGCAGAAGAAGTACACATTAGAAGATGGTTTATAATGATTCATTAAAATTATTGATTAACTATTACAAATGTATACCTGAAATGATAGAGTGGGTTTTTTTTTTTGGATTTAGGGATTCAGGAGTTTATGCTAACCCAAAAGGTGTAAATAAAGAGAGAGATTATTTATTGGAAAGAGAGATACTAACCAAAAAAGTGCAAATCGATAGAAACTATGTATTGGAAATTATAAGTGTTACATAAAGACACAGGATGATAGTCGAAATTAGATTTCAAAGAGGTCTGAATGAACATCAACAAAAAAAAAAGTCACGTTCCAATTATCTATCAAGGAACCATGGGAAAACCCCACTTCCCAACTGGCCTCAAAGTCCCAAACCAACAACATCACAGGGCATATACCAGATAGAAAGTAATAAAAATCCAACAATTTTGTTGGATGCAACTTTCACCTCCACAGCTTCACGACAACCACCATCATTTATGCTAATCTTATCAAACCAATATAAAATCCCCCATCCTTCTAACATAGTCCAGTAAAGCTACAACCATGACTCACATTCAAGTTTGAAGTAAATGGTAGTCTCCAAAAACATTCACGAAAATTGCTTCAGATTTGGTCTCAGTTCCCAATAAATCGAACACTAAATCAGCCCAGAACAACATTCCCACCACCATTCAGGGCCCCGTTTTAGCCATTTAAAACATAAAACAACCCAAAGTAATAAGCACATCAAGCCTGAAATTAAAATCTAAGGGGAGGCCTCATATGAGTTTAAGAAGGTTATGTACCAAGTGAGGTACAATAAATAGGCTTCTGGGGCAAATAAGTTGGAACCGGCCAAAGTAGGCTAAAAAGCAAAAAGTCCCAAAATGACATCCAAATGACCTGAAATTAATGATACCTTTCTAATATGTTGAAATAGGAATTTATGGGCTAAATGAGTCATTTTCATAGGATTAAGACAAAAAAATAGTCAACATTAGTTTTTGTGTCCCAAAGGATTGAAGGTCATAAAATGTCACCAAAATGACTGGAGAGTTCAAATCCAAAGGACAGTGAGACTGAAAACTCTAAAGGACGGTAATGAGGATTTGAACACTGAGGGCAGTCAAGTGAGAACTGACGCCTCTTACCACTGAGGTGAGGATGTAAACAGTCAAGCTGGTTATACCATATGAAGATGTAAAATGAAAAGAAAAAAACATAAAAACAAGTGAATATTAGAAGATACCTCTCTGAGATGCTACCTTTTTGAAGAGAATTAAGCTCTAAGAATTTCCTACCATCACTGGGTAAAAATCCGACCTAACCCAAGGAAACATTACACGAGTGGATTGAAACTCCATTTATTTAGGAGTCTTTCTTTATTAGGATTCAAACTTCAACACCCACCTACACCAATCTCCAATCCAACCTTCAAAACTCATCCAGACTGAACCCAACTTCCAAGTCAAACAACCCATTCAACATTCCACCACACTCGGCCTGCAATCCGATCAAGAAAAAAAATTGGAATATCTGCCCATTTCTATCATATTGTGGTTCAGGTTCCTAGGCCCATTTTTATCATATAGTTTCCAAATTTGCTATAATCAGTTATCTTATAAAGTGACAACACATATACTAAACAACACGGATGAGACTTGATATGTTGTAAGACTTGTAACTGGAGCAACACATGGACAATGCTTGTAACTGGAGCTACACTTGTAATTGGAGTTATCACACTGTAGAAGGTTGATGCACAATCCTTAAAAGTGTATTAGGCATTGGCTAATGTAATCCATGAGAAGTACAAGTGTTTTCTACATGACATAGGAAATCAGATCTTGGTAGTTGGCAACATGTTAAACCACCACCACATTTTCAAAATCGCCAATTAATTGGGGTCTATCAATGTAGACTCATCAGATGGTTCAAACCCATGAATTGGTCTACACCAGTTGATCTTCTAACATTTAAAAAAAAGCCACCACTGAAACCTTAAAAAAAAAAAACCCATCCTCCATCTATCCATTGCCACAATCACACCACCACCATCACAGTTTGCACAACACATACAAAAAGTAAATTAAAGAAATCTGCAGTCATACAAACAAATTTACAACCTACAGTTACATAAATAAAAAACAGTCATACCTGAGGTGGTTTAAAAATCCGTGAGCAGAGATAGGGTTGCAAAGACTGCAAAGAGAGGATTACAGACCTAAGGAAGAAGGGAAAAAAAAAACAACAATAATGAAAAGAAAAGAAAGAATAGAGATAAGGACTCACTGCGATTCGCTGCCTTAGCGAGATTGGGCAAATTTCTCCCCAAATCAGAGAAGAGATTAGGGAAGATCTTATTTTTCATTTTTTCCCAAAATACGAAAATTGAAAGATGGGAGAGAGAACTACTGCAGGTGCTATGGAAAACCTTAGAGAGGCCTTCACTTTTCTAACTAAATTCTCAAATGGAACCTCTTTTTTTTTTCTATCTCAATATTCCAACAACATATACATATAAACCCACCAAGGATCTCTCTAAAAAAAAAAGGAAAGTTTAACCCAATTTTTCAAACCCCAAAAGTATTCTTTCTGTAATTTCTTTCTCACAAACGAAATTTGGGTTATCAGTCTATTTGTGTTTTTGATTGCTCAAATATAACTAGAGCCAGAGAGGATTCTCTTTCTCATTTTTTTCAGCAAAGTGAAACCTACCTCTAAAAACCGGGAAAGATGGTGAGAAATGCCTTCACTTTTTTATCTGAAACCCAATGCTTAGGAAGGAAACTCTTAATATCCCAAGGTTTCAATCATATAACAAGGAAACCCAACAAGGATATCTCTCTGAAGTTTGAACAAAAAATTAACAATAGATTAGGCAGAATCCAATCTAAAAAAAAAAGTGAAGGCATTTCTCACCCACCTGGAAGCATGGCAATCATTGTGGGTAGGGGATTGGAAAGGTGACTAGCGTTGCGCAAGAAAATCATCCCCCATCAGATATCCCTATATTTATTGATTTTTGAAGGCCTCCAACTTGGAAGGTTATATGACTGTATAATTTTTTGCAGTTCAATCCAATGGTTAGTGTAGGTTGTATAATTCACAGATGGTATTGAGTATGACGGGGAGACTGATTAAAGGTAAACCAAGTTGTGCTGGACAACATAATAACAGTAAAAGTAATCCAGACTTAGTTGACTCTTTTTTTATTAATTCATTACTCAATTAAAACTCTCCAAGAGATAGTACAAGTTTACAACTACCATCTTTGTCGCTAATCTTTGAAAATGAGGTTATTGGTTAAACAAACTTCTTTTATTGATCATTTTAACTTGATTATCTTATTGTTACTGCTGTGGGCTTGTGCCCCAAATCAACTTCAAACATGAACAGGAGGCAAATGTGGGAATGCTCCCTTTTATAGAAACCAACTGATCCTTGCTTACCACATACTCCATCTCACAGATGACAGATCAATCACTTCTTTTCACTTCATATAGTTTACAAAGAGTCACTATCAGAAAGTTTGTGGGTAGATCACAACTTTAAAGATATGGGTTCTTTCTTATGATGGCAGTTGTAGAAGACATGTGGGTTGTATTGCAGGATTCTCTTTCATGTTGTTGTAAGTGAGAGTCTCTCTTCCTCTTTCTTCTTGTCTCCCTCTCTTTCGCTTTTATTTCATAGATCGAAAGCGATGGATTCTGGCAACAGTGGAAGTATGCAGTCATCAAGTGGTGGAGATGAAGAGCATGATTCAAGAGCAGAAGAATCCATCTTTGCCTTGTTGAAAATTTCAAATTATCATATCCACACTTCTACTATTGGTTTCCATCGCGCGTGGCATGGATGACATCATTATAAGTAGCTCGATAGCAGTCACTCAAAATCTAGTTTTCAAAATTTTCTGATAACGATATCGTTACAATTACTTATAGGTTTTTCGCCCATTTTTTATCCCCAACAATAAATATGACAATGAATTTATAATGGGGGTGCATAAACAATGAGAAAGGCTCACAGATTTGGTTCAGAAATGCATTTTCCTAATAGGTATGGTTTGCCGCTCGCATATTCTACACTTGGGTCACGAGTTCCATGGTATTGGTTCCAGTTTATGCACTACTGAAAGTCGTTAATTTACATTTAATCAGGGGGTTCAACTTCAACCATATTTTCAAACCCTCCATTCTGATTTTTAGGATTCCATGTTTTACATCTAACCAAGTTTGAAATGCAGAGAAACATATCGAAGTTTCCCCAAAATCTATCGAAGTATCGGCCAAAATCATCCACTTACTAAACTGGCACACTAAATAACCTAAAACATCCAAAAGATTCAAAGCATGAAAGTCTATTGTAGCCTATTAGAAAATGGGCAACAACTTCCTCTAAACTTGTCATAGTTGCAATACATGGCTCGTAAAAAAGGTTTGAATAATCCAAGCATTTGATCTTCAAAAACCATTTGACACGTGAATACAGCCTTCAACCACAAATAAGCTCTCAAAATTTATAGAATGCTTTCTTTACAACCAACATGCCTCGAATGTGCTACCTTCTCATTGCAACAATGAGAACCTTCCTACTTTGCGACATGCTCTTGTCAAGATTCCTCAATGGTTTCTAGTGAAACTTTGGGTTGGTCTACAAACGTTCCATAAAGTGGGTGTCCTTGGATTGCACTACCAAATGACTCATCCTTTGCCTCGCATAAGGTGCGGAGTTTAAAAACCTGTGTTTCCAACTCTTTAACTGACCATCCTGGCTTTCCAATAAAATAAAATAAAAAACAGGTTTGAAAGCTCTAACCATCCATAAATCCGCACTCTCAGTGTCACTCTCATCATGTTTGTGTTAGGAATTTTGTATATTGCAATTTGATGGATGCATTATTCATTTTATTCATCATTTGAATTTTTCACACATGCATTGTTTTAGAAACCTTGAAATCTTGATTTGCACATGCATTGTTTTAAATTTTGCAAATCATATGTTTTATGAATGTTTTGGTTTTTAAACTTGGATGCATTTTAATAAATCAAGCTAACCAATGGTTTTAAAGTTTCAAATCTTATTTGGCCTTTTATGTTACATGATTTTAAAACTCTTGGATTGATTTAAATCATGTTTCCATGCTTGGTTTAACGGCCCAAAAATCCCCACAAGGAAATACTTTTAAAAATACAAAAGTTGGGATTTTTCACAGGTTGTCGGTCAGGCGTCGGCTAACTTATAGTGCTGACCGAAAGCCATTTCGGCTAGAATTCCAGAGAGCTTGATTTTCAATCTATTTGAACTGTCGGTCAGAATTTCGGTCAGCACTCGGCTAACCGAAAAGGTTCAGTTAACCGACAGTGTATTCCTGGTCAACAAACTTTCAAAAAATATGACCGTTGGGATGACCGTTGGAGTGACCATTGGCTGTCAGCTAGCCGTTGGGCCAAAATTGCTATAAAAGCAAGTTCTTTCCTTAGCCCATGAAGATGATCTTGGAAGCCCTTCTTGAGGCATTTTGAGGCAAAAGAAAGGGGATCAAGCTAAGGAAGGCTAATGGTCATTTAAGAAAGCTAAAACTTGGATTAATGAAGTTAAACCACCAAGTAAGCTTTGCCTATTGATAATCATATGTTTTATGCTTTGACTAAATTATTGGTAAATGATTTTTAGCATATAAACTATGATGTGTTGAATTCTCTGCTTCTTTAATCTTTGATTTAAGTCTTTGGATTCTTCACCATGATTTCAAAACAAGTTTGTTTTAATACTTTATAAAACATGTTTTGTCAAAACCTTTGATTTGTGTTATAAACATGTTTCATTAACTTGTTTGAATCTTCTTTGTTGTTTTCATTCATTTAAACTTTAGTTAAACCTTGTTTTGAAAACAACATTGCACATGAATCACTTGATTAGTCTCAAACATTTTCATACAACTTGTGATCTTTAGATTTTCATATCATTCACAAATGTGTAGTTGTTTAAGTGATTTGCATTTAACTTCAATCAAATCTTTGTGTGCCTAAAACTTTTAAATGCTTTGAGCATATATCTTGATTGGACTTATTTTTAACTTGATTGAAGTTTTCACACACACATATCATGAGCATTCATCTTTGCATTTCATTGTGTTGTGTGAGTTAGATTTTCATTTTCATATTCGCTTAATTAAGAGGCAATTTTATTTGAGCTTAATTGTAATCTCTTAGAGTGTTTTGCGAAAACATTTGCTTTAAAGAAATCTTTGTTTGTAAGGTTATTGCTTAGCCATTGAAAAGCATAGTGTAAAGGTTCTTGCTTAGCCTAGAAAAGCATATTACATAGGTTGTTGTTAAGCCTTTAAAAACAACATTGTAGGTTATTGCTTAGTCTTGGAAAGCATATTGTTAAGGTTATTGCTTAGCCTCGGAAAGCATACATAGTGGAAATCCGGTGGGGTGTTGAGTCACAAGCCGGTAATGGATGTATGCATTGAGGCCGAACTATTGTATGTTAATCATCACATGTGACTAGTTTATTTTTAAGAAATTAAAATTGGACATAATTAGTCATTAAGTGTAGCTCACCCTATTCACCCCCCCTCCTCTAGGGTTAGGATCCCTTGGACTTTCAATTTGACCTTCAGATCAGAAACACCTCTCATGAATCACAATTGGCCTATGTACCGCTCAGATCATAGTGATATTCTCACGTTTTTTGAGTTATCTTTTTCACCCAAAGACTGAGAAAAAATATGTGAAATCAGATCCAACTGCAATTCACATGAGGTTCCAATTCAACATTCTATATTTCATCTACCCCACATTTATCGAGAAATATAACTATAAAAAAAAGAGCTAAGATGAACCAAACAAGATCCTCGTCTATAAAACTGATCCAATTATTCGAAAGAAAAGTGGCACAAAATAAAGGAAAATGTCATTAGATCTTTTCAGTTGAGGAGGAGAAATTGCAGACCTGATAAGATTCTTGGAAGTGATACGAGGGGCTTTGATTGCAGCACCAATCAGACTGCTTCCCGTTGTAAAAATACCCCTGATGATGTTACTAAGAGAAAAAAAAACTAATTCTCAGTACCCGAAATCCAAAAGAAAAGATTGGATAGAAATGAATTCATACCAAGCAGCTCCCAAGACCGATACGCCAATTGAGATGGCGATTCCAATGGCGGAGAAATTGTAGGGTGAGATCCGCACGATCGCCCACACCCATGAGCCAGAGTCTCCCATGCCCATCGATTCTTCCATATTGGATTTTTGTTATTCAGATGCCGATCTCTGCAGTGAGAATTAGGGCTAGGGCTTGGATCTAAAAGGATGCGTAGAGATTTTTTAGAGCTTCTCTCTCTCCAACTACTTGTAATACCGAACCCAGAGAGAAAAGATGATGGGAGATGAATGTGGGCTAGCCTGAGTTCGAGATGGAATCCATATTGCTAAGCTCGAGCCTGAGCCCAAATTTTAAAGTCTAAGCTTGATCCAGGCATTGAGCGGAGAGGGAAACAGAGAGTAGTGAGCAGAGAGGGAGAGGGAACGAGAGATCATCGAGCGAAGACGGAGAGGGAACGAGAGAGCTAGAGTTGCAATGCAGGGAGAGGGAAGGCAGTGGCGGGACAGGAAAAATTTTGGGAAAGAAATGAGAATAAAATCTTTCGAT
Organism: Litsea cubeba; assembly: GCA_012931725.1. NCBI lineage: Eukaryota > Viridiplantae > Streptophyta > Magnoliopsida > Laurales > Lauraceae > Litsea > Litsea cubeba. Next base: position 124,781,084 of record CM022946.1, read on the forward strand.
GGTTTTAGGGTAAACGGGTGGGATTGAAAACGATATCGTTCGACAAAGGGAGGGTAAAAGAGTATAAAATCACTGTACGGACACCAAAATGGGCATTTTCGTGTTTTCTGATTAAATCCGCCGCATTTGTGTATCAGGACACTTTTTTGGTAAAAATCCCTTAAAAGAGAGATAAAAATGGACAATTGGAAAATACTAAATATATATAAAAAAACTTTGGGATAAGTGTGATACGTAAGAAATGGCAGAAATTCGTCACAATTTTTCAATATGTAAATGCGAGCCTGCTCCCAAGCTCTATCATCAATATATCCATATTTTCCTTTCCCTAGTGGACAGCAATCCTTTGAAAAAAGGTATAAGTCTTGATCCATTTGTTTGTTACTTCCTACATAATTTCTTTCTACTCTATTGAACTTTGTCTTAACCTCATGCAAGTACATTGAGCAAAACGTCAAACATTCTGTGACAATGTAACCTTCTGCGATTGACCCTTCTGGAAAAGCTTTATTGCTCATATAATGCTTCAGTGTATATAAGTACCTAATGAAATATAAATTCAGGATGATAAACAAATGAGCAATATGATGTAAACATGATAAGTGCATAATTAACACTAAGAACAATAAAGTGCACTACCTTTCAATCGGATACATCCATCGATATTGTACCGGTCCGGCATGAATTGCCTCTCGCGTGAGATGAATGGGAAAGTGCACCATAATATTAAAGAATGACGGTGGGAATATCCTTTCCAGCTTACAAAGTGTTATAACAATCTCGCTTTCAAGACGTTCCAAGACATCTTTTGTTAATGTCCTAGAACACAACTCCTTAAAGAAATGGCTAAGCTCAATTAGCGCCTCACACACATCATCGCTTAAGGATCCATGTAGTGCAAGTGGAAGTAATCGTTGTAAAAATATATGGCAATCATGACTCTTCATGCCTACAATTCGGCATACTTTGATGTTTACACTATTTCAATGAAGCATCAGGACTCCTATACTACAGGTCATATGATGGAATACTGCTCAGGTGCCTCTTCGTCGTAGAAGGAAAAAGAACACTGATTGAAATGCATAGCAGCATGTGTGGAGCCCACCAACCTGGGCCAAAACTCTATGAAAGGGCAAGACGGCAGGGATACTACTGGCCAACAATGGTCCGAGATTCAATGGAACTTGCAAAAAAATGTAAAGTGTCAGAAACACACAAATTACATACATCATGCGCCGAAACCACTGCACCCAATTGTCCTATCATGACCTTTCGATATGTGGGGAATAGACGTCATCGGACCTATTGCCCCACCCTCTAGCCAAGGCAATTGGTTCATACGTGCCGCAACGGATTACTTCAGCAAATGGGCCGAAGCTATCCCGCTCAGCAAAGTAAAAGCAACCAACCTATTGGACTTCGAAAAGTAAAATCTGTTGTTCAAATTTGGAGTACCAAGAAGGATCATGCATGACAACGGCCCCCAATTCCGGGACTACCTTTTTCAGAGGTTGTGATGAAAATTTGGATTTGAAAGTCATCGCTCCACCCCATATAATCCGGCAACAAATGGCCCGGCGGAGGCTTTTAACAAAACTATATGCAAAATCCTCAAAAAAGTGGTATCCATGAACAAAAAACAATGGGGTGAACGACTCCCAAAAGCATTATTAGCATACCGCACAACTGTGAGAGGCCCCACACGTGCAACACCCTTCTACTTGGTATACGGAACAGAGGCAGTACTCCCTGTGGAAATACAGCTCCCATGCCTGCGCATAGCCGTGAATGATCGCTTGACAGAAGAAGCAAATGATCTGCTCAGGACTAGGGAACTGGAGTCCCTAGATGTAGCAAGACTGGAAGCCAAACAAAACATTGAACTGCACCAGGCCAAAATGTCCGCATCGTTTGACAAGATGTTCAAACAGAGGTCTTTCAAAAAAGGAGACATCGTCCTCACAGTCAGGTAACCCAAGAAAATCACATTCAAATCAATTGGGAAATTTGAAACCAAATGGAAAGGGCCTTACATAGTGGACACAGTCTACATGAATGGTGCCTACCACCTAATGGATGTAAGTGGAGTTAGGCAGGAGCTACCAATCAATGGCAGACTCCTAAAAAAATACTATTAGCAAAATAATGCATTTTAAAGAAAACACTCACTTGATATTTTCATTCATTTTGTTTGTGATTTTCATTTGCCATAGCATAATAGCTTCTTTACATAGAATTGACGGGTCAAACATACCCAATGTCACCTGAAAAAGGCAATCAGTCTGAAGAAGACAACCAAGCGGACAACACTAGATGATAAAGCTCCATTCGTGGATAACACTAAACATACCCCTTTTCTTAAGCGGATGACGCTAAACAAAGAGCGAACGCCGCTCGAATATAATAAAGCTCTTGCATAATTTTTTTTTTACGAAGCAAGGAAAGGCGGACAATGCAATCCACAAAAACAAAGAGGGGGGTGTAGAAAATGCCTTACAAAGGAGATGACCCAACTATCAAAATACAACCGAAATAGGCGAAGCCTGATAAGGGCACAAAAAAAAGAGAGAGAAGTGAGGGGAAATAGGTCACATTATGTCTTTTAGAGATGCCAGGAGTGCCTCCAACTGGTTCTTCGTAACAGACAAGGGCCAACCTGACGAAGGAAGGCCCAATCCACGGGGATTCCCCAGGACAGCACATGACACCGTCATCAACTCACCCCTAAGATAGATAGCCCTTCGACGCAAACCGTCGAGTTCCTCGGAGGCTTCTTTTAGCGCCATCTTCGCGCTAACAAATTTCAAAGAAGTTTTGATATTGGCAGACGATCTTTGGGCAAAGGAAGGTCGAGATCCAAAAGGGACCGGAATCTCAAACAAATCCACCTCAAAGCGAAAAATGGCCAGCCTCGCCTCATATTGTCAAATCAAGACATTCAAATCATATAGCTCCGACTGGATCATCACCGTCTTCGCCGCAACAACCTCCTCAAAAGAAACATCGCAATCGAGAACGGGCCCCGCATGGGTCAATACTTGTGCCCAATGCGAGACAAGACCCTGTAACAACTCGATTCGTCCCACTGGATACCCAGTATCTCTTAAAAGGTCCAAGTTTTCGGCGAGTCGCACTCGGATGTTACAAAGAAAATTATAAGGCCAAGATGGGATCTTGGCCAAAATAGTTCGCAGATGAGACAACAAATAACAATGTAGATGAAGGTTAATCATTGATTCAGAGGAAGCCTCACTATTCGAATCTCCCTCAGAGTTGTCATGATCAGTCCCACGATGGCAGCTGAAGTGTTGGAAGTAGGCGGGCCTCATGGTTAGGTTTCAAAAACTTTTGACCCACTTGATACAGGGATCAATTAGCCATAAAGCTACAAACCCAATCCAGGATCCAAGTCCTCAAACTCATCAACCATGATCGGTAGTAAAACTCTATCTAGAAGATAGAAACAACACCTAACAAGCAACCACAAAATTCTACAACATACAAGGAAGTAGATGTTTACCTTTGGAGCTTGGTAGTGCTCTAATGGAGAAGTTGATAATTCCCTTTGATGAAGAACTCTTTCACCAAGCAAATCAGAATCTCCAAGACGTAATTGTCTTCCACGCTATGACCTATATCGGATCTCTTTTCTCAAGGAGAAGGGTGAGTTCATCATAAGAAACCAACTAGAAGCTCTAAGGGAAACCGGAAGAGAAACTAGAAGAGAGGAGGAAGGGGAGTGCAACAACTTGCACTTGGGCGTGTAATGGGGATGATGGACGTCCAAGGGGGGCTCCCTTATTTATAACTACGGCAACCTCCACTTATTAATTAAAATTAGAAGTCCAACTTCTATAATAATTAGTAACTTTCTCTTCTTTCCTTTACCACAATTAGAAGTCTTACTTCCAATAGAATTAGTAACTTTCTATTTCCTTTCCTTTTGAGTTCAAGTAGAAATAGTAACTATCTAATAACTGGGCTAGCGTGGGGACCACTAGGGATTCCATAGAAAGCTGGCTCCAACTGGGACACCCTGACCCCACATCTCATGTGCAATCCAGACCCGCAGTTAATTGCAAATAACTCCTACTATATATATGCAATTGAACTCCAGCCTTAGGAATAAATTACATAAAGACCCTAAACTTCCCTATGACCACAAGTAGGCCCCTCCATCTATATCCATGGATCAATTGGATTAAACCTGTCCAACCAATTTAGATCCATATCTTATTATCCTTGAGACCCAATAAATTATAGTGATCATTGATGGACCGCGCTTCTGCTTGGTTCTACCGAGGTCGGCGGACGTGGGAGTCCATTGGGTCCGACCCTTTCGTAACCGGGGGGCAAAGGCATGCATCAACATTTTTTTTTGTGTGGGTGTGCCAGATTTTCTATTTTACTTGGAATTACCAGTGGTGATCCGGAGATCAACCTTCGCAAGTAAAACGGAAATAAACTTCTTTCAAGTTCTCCATTGCTCATATATTTAAGAAAAGAGACATTTTCTTGATTTGCCGTGAAAGGCGATTTTTTTTGGCATTTATAGTCGATTTTGGCGTTTATAGCCGACTTTGGCGTTTATAGCCGATTTTGGCGTTTATAGCCGATTTACAATTCTTATCAATAATGAAAGACAGAGTTGTAATTTTTGTCTCTTTTGAAAAAATACAAACTACAATGAAAAGCAAGAAAAGGGGGATCTAACTTCTCAGGAGATTGTGGGGGACCCATTCAGATTGACGGTCGCAAGCCATATGTGGGCTTCGCCATCATCCATGCAGATGAGAACAGAGGATGCTATTGATTCGCATGGCTTGGCTATAACCTCAGATTTTTAGAGGACAAAGACTAAAAGGAGGTCCTATGTCCAATAAAAAACTAAGTAGACGGGCTGAAAAGCCACGACTAAGCCATTGGAGGCAGAAGGAGAAGGCAAGGACCTTGGGGGGGGGGGGGTACCCCCTAAGGGACTTTTGTCACCTTGTAGTGGTGGTCGGTGAAGAACTTCCACAGAGTTTTCTCTCTTTGATGCCTTTTTCTGTCTGAGTTTCCGGATTTTCTGCAGTCTCTTGTGCTGCTGTCTGTGCTGTCCTCCTGTTGTCTTTTTCTTCTTGGAGTGCTCTCCTATTTATAGGCTTTTTGGTAGCCATTTAGGAGGGTTTATGGGCTTTTATTGTCATTAAGACGCATAATGGGAGGAGTTACAGGATTTAATTCCTTTATTTTGTAATTCCTTTTTCTTGGCTTCTGATTGGCCGGAGGAGATTGAGGGCATTTAATCGCCTTTAATCGCCATGATGGGAGGAGTTTCATGGTTTAAATGCCATGAATCTCTTGACTTGTAACTCCCGGATGCTTGCTTCTGATTGGGCCGTCCAAAGAAATGGATTAATGACTGTAATAAAGCTAGTCAATAAATCGCATTAAGTGGTCGCCGAGCAGTTGAAGAGTCGCGGGCCGTGCCGCGTCTTTTGGGATTCTTCTGGCGATGATCATCGATGGATCTTCATGTAGATCGACATCGGATGACCATGTAACTTCAGGTGTTGGTTGCCAACAGCGAGTCGGTGCCATCTGTCCTGTCGATTTCTCGATCGGTCGGGTGGAAAGCACACTTTTTTGGTTGACTGGTTGGCGATCAATGTTGATTTCGATACTCTTGATGATTGACTCGTGATTTAGATGGATGTCAAAGGAATTGGTGTCTCAAAAGTATGAATTTTGGAAAATACCAGAGGCCGGATGCTTCGAATTGAGAAAAAAAGGCGAAAAATGGGGTTACCGGGGCCCTCCCGGCGTCCCGGGCCCCAGGGTCGCAGGGGTCTGCAACCCTGGGGGGGTTTTCCCCCTTCTTGTCCCGTTTTGTGTCCGTTTTTGCTGTTTTTTTATTCTTTTTTCTTCTATATTTTTCCTTGACATTTTTTATCATTTATTAGCCTGATTTCCCTGTAGAAAACCTGATGAGAATCCTTGCATTTTATTTTGCAAAGTTTCCAATTTTCTGAGAAAGCCGAAGACTTTGTCGCGCAGAGCCGCCGATTTTCCATCAGAAGCTGAAACTGGGACAAACGATGTCGGAATGGCCTGAAATTTGGTGTGAAGTCTCCTAAGCAATAAATAAGACCAACCATAGGCTTTTGTCTGAGTTTTGAAGCCGTTTGGGGTCCTATTACCAGTAGACTTGCTTTTGTCGCGATGAAGATGTCGCGGCTTGATGTGTGGTCAACCGATATCCGATTGACTTGAAATTTGACAGGGAACCTATTGGAGTCATTTTAAGATGATCCATAGGCTCTGTCTTGGAAACCATGGTCCCGGGGAGCTTCGCCGCCGAGAGGCCTGATTTGGCTTCCGAGCGTTAAAGTCTGGTCAAATGTTGTCGAGATAGTCCTGAAATTTGACGTGTAGCCCTTTGTAAGCATTTTGAAGCCGTCCATGTGCTCTATCTGATGAGTGATGGCCTCAGAGGTTCTCGCCGGCGTGAGGCTAGATTTAGCTGTTCAAGGGTTGATGTAGGGTCAAACGTTGTCGGTTTGACTGGGAACTTGACATGGAGCCTTTTGGATGTATTTTGAGACCATCCATCAGCTCTGATCGAAGATTTGGTGTCTCCGATGCTTTCGCCGCCGGGAGCTCCTTTTCAGCTGCCGGAGAAGCAAAGTTAGGCCAAATGATTTTCAAATGGCCCGAAACTTCTTGTGTACTCCTCTTTTGGCTGTCTTGAAGGATCTTGCAGTTTTTAGTTTGATTCTGACAAGATTTGATTTTTGGAAGTAGCATTGCCTATTTATGGCAGGTTGCGACTTCATGTAGCTCTTTGGATCTTGAAGAGGCAAAGTGACATTTTTGGTGTCAACAAATGCCCCCTCGAGGTGCAGTGACGAGTTGCTTAACTTTTGTAGTCGATGTGCCTCGAAGAGATTTGTGAAGAAGAGCTTGTGATTTGACCAAGAGTTTTTGAGCAGTCTTTCTTTTGGTATTTGTAGCCTTTTGAGCTTCTAGGGGAATTTTATGGTAGTGAAAGGGATCACATACCATCTCGAGGCAATGTTTTGAAGATGACATCAGGGATGTGAATTTGGGTTTTAACCTTGTGACCTAACAGGCTGTATGTGGCAGGTTAGGGGGTCGGGTTTGGTTTTGACCGAGTGACCCAACAAGCTGTATGTGGAATGTTATGGGGTCAATTTTGGTTTTGATCTTGTGACCTAACAGGCTGTATGTGGCAAGTTAGGGGATCAGGTTTTTGGTTTTTGGTTTTGGTCTTGTGACCTAACAAGCAGTATGTAGCAAGTTAGGGGTCCAGGATTTGGTTTGGATTTTTGCGGAATGTCAATTTCAAGATTTTGGCTCAATTTGGTAGATGAGGCAGGATGGTTTGATTTTTGGAAGCTCATGGGGCTTGGAATTCTTTTTTGTATGTTCCATTCAACTCAAAAGAGGCATAGAACCATTTTTGTATGCTCTTGGTAAGAGGGATTTCTTTTTTACTAAAAGCCCAATTTTTTTTTTAAGTGCCTAGGTGGTCAAACCTGACTCATATGGGCTAACCCATGGGACCTTAAGCTTTTGAAATGGCTTAGATCTCATATGGTGTCATTTTTGTAAAGAATATCCAAAAATATCTCCTTTGGATAGAGAATATCTAAGAATATCTTTACTTGGAAAGAATCTCTCATGTTCCCTTTATTTTGGGAGAGAATATCTCAAGATATCTTCCTTTGGGAAAGAGTCTTTCATTGATCCTATCTTTTAGGAGAAAATCTCTCATTGATTTCTTTTTGGGAGAGAATCCCTCAAGATATCTTTCTTTTGGGAAAGAATCTTTCTAATTTCTTTTTTTTAGTAAGGTAACTAATTAGTAACACTTACCTCTTACTTCTTTCCTTCTTTGGTTTGCTCTCTTCTATAAAAGCAAGGAGGAGGTTGGATCTCTTGCTCTTATTGCTTTCTTTTGCAAAAATCCCAAGAGGGCTTCAAGACCAAGAGTTCTTCTTCTTCAAGATCTTTAAGACTTTTCTTCTTCTTCTCCATCAATGGCTTCAAGTAAGTTCCATTTTTCAAGAAAACCCCCATTGTAGGAAAAAAAGAGTTCTTTCTTTTTTTTTTTTGTTTCTTTCTTTTCTTTTCTTTTTTTTTCTTTTCCACGTGTTTGCTTCTATTTTATTTTATTTTTTTCACACGTTTTTTTTTTTTTTTGCTTTTTTTTTTTTTGCATGTGTTTTTTTTCCTTTTTGTGGGCCGTACGAACAAATCCGTACGGATCTGGCCGTACGGCCACGTGGCTTATGGGCCAGCCCCTTTTTCTCTCTCTTTCTTTTTTTTTGAGAAAGTTTCTTTTCTTTTTTTTTGTTCTTTTTCTTTCTCCTTTCTCCTTCTTTTTTTTTTTGAGAAAATTTCTTTTCTTTGTTTTTTTTTGCTCATCATGATAATGCATTTTTTTTTTTGCAAACCAAGATGTTCATGCATGTATATTTTATTGTAGCATGATGTGATAGCATACCTGGAAGTTTTTCGCAAATTTGGGAATTTGGAGCTCGCAGCGATGTTGAGCCCTTCCTGATTTTGCGGAGACTTTGAGGTTTCGAAAATTTGGAGTTTCGGAGCTCGCAGCAATGTTGAGCCCATCTTCAAGCTTTATATTTCTTTCGGAGTAGTTCATTTCTCTTCGGAATTGCCCCGGAGTCTTGTCAAAATTTCGCTAGATTTTTTTTTAGCGAAATTCTGTCATTTTGATGTTTGATCTTTTTATTTTCCATCCTTTGCAGGTGGTTTCTCCAGAACGAACAAGGGTAAAGAGCCTGCTACAAGCATACCTCGTCGATCTGCTAGATCTTCTAATGCGGCCGTTCAGCAGTCCTAGGAGAAGGTCCAGTATGTTGAGAGAAATCTGGAAGAGTGCGACTCCCTCAACAGAGATGAGATGAGGCAGCGACTGATCGCTCTCAAGGGAGAGGAATTCTATAAGATCATGGTAAGCAATCGTCCATGGGTGATGGAAGATCAGAGTGTTTTACCCAAGCCTACCTTCTTCTTTGGTGATGCCGTCCCTGATGACATGACATACCAGAGGAGATGTTTTCAGTTCTCTTTCACAGCAGATGGTGAGAAGAAGACTGTTGCTACCCGGTCGACGTTTGATCGCACTGTCTCGATCATGAGCCTTGCCCCACGTGCTCTAAGAGGGAAGATCCTCCAAGTTGGGTGAGAAGGACAAATGTAATCAAGAACGGGGTTTTTGTTGGCGGTTCTCCTGGATATATGGAGAGGTCAAATGCAAACTTTTGTTTGCCCGCATGAGGATCCGACGGTTCAGGGACGTCGAGATGGGGCAGTCTTCAATGAAGCTTTCTCTCTAGTTGCGGAAGAAGGCTTTTGATTTTGGTGCCTCCCGAGACTCTACCAGGGCGGGGTCGGGAAGGCATTACTCCTTGACGAACGCAGAGAAGGAGCGGCTTTTCAGCATACGTGTCGGCACGATGGTGTACCGTAGACATCTTTTCGTTGACATCCAGCCGTATGTACCCTCTTGCTTTTCCTTGCAATTGGGCTTTTCTCAAGGCATTGTCGGAGCGCCTTCAAGCATGGTGAAGCGCTTTGGAGGTTTACAGGACGGGAGAAATGCATGGGCTTTCTATAGTGCTGAAGACACTATATCCATGATCTCTTATCCTGTGTTGTTGACTTCCCGGACTGCCGGCTTTGCGAAGTGGTTCGCGGGCTTTTCGGCATATCGGGGGCTTTCCAAGAAGGAGCTTGATGTGAAGCTGGCATCTGGAAAGGACCTTGGAAAGTCGGATGGCGTCCGGCGAGAGGAAGTTTGGGCCTTCCTTTCTGGAGAGAAGCACAAGATATGCTTTCTCGGTGACCAGGGCGTCATTGGTTTTGAAGTTGTTTGAGAAATACCTGATGAGGCTTTAGAGTAGCTAGAACAGGAGGAAGCCGAACTTGGTGCTTGGATGCAAGCGGCACAAAGGCAAGCTTCCGTGGAGTCTATTGGCAAGAGTAGACCATCCAGTGAGGAGTCAAGTGGGAAACCTGACTCTGACAGCGGGGCAGGTTCCTCTAAGAAGCGAGCCCGCAGGAGTAAGAGGAGGAGGAGTCATCATCGCAGCAAGGGGCAATATGAGGACTCTCCTGACTTGGAAGTCCCTCTTACTATCAATGAGGAGGTGCCAGGGAATGCTGACGAGCCTCCAGAGAAGAGAAGCCGAGAAGAAGAGACCGTCGGTGAACGTATGATTCTTCCTTTTTCTCTTTCCATTTCTTTTCATGGGATTTTTCCATGTCTTGATTTGTTTTCTCTTCCTGCTGCTCCTCTTTTTTTTTAGAAGAGGAAGATTTGGCGATGCCTGAGGTTCCGACCGATGAGGTGGTGACAGATCCTGTCAGGGCACCTGAAGAAGAACCGAGGGACTCTGGAGTGAATCCAGAATCTCCAATTGGTATAACTTCTTTTGCTTTCTTTTTTTTTTGTCTGTGACTTGGTTTGCTAACATTTTTCTTGTCAGCTGACTTGCCTCAAGATTCCGATGACTTTGAACCATAGACGGACGCAAATGTTGATTATGCTTCCGATGAGTTCATGGAGGAAGAGAGTGTTCCGCCAATCGTCGAAGTATTTTGTAGTAATAACCCTGATAATGATTTTCAAACAAGATCATATTCATACCTTTTTGTGTTTTTTTGGCAGGTTTTGAAGTGACCGAGGAGAGTCTGTCGCTTCCTTCAGAACCAGAGCAAGAGATGCCAGAGGTCAATCTAGAGGTAGAGGCTCCTGGGACCAGTTCTGACACTGTTGACGAGATACCTCGTGCTGAGATTCCTTCCCGAGCAGCTCCGACTGGAAAGAGTTCTTTTGTTCCTCTTCCAACGGGGGAAGACATGGGCAGCCGACCGACGGAGCGGGGCGAGTCTTCAGCTGGGCCATCTCTTCTTTTTGCGAAGAAGGTGGCCGTGCGGGTTCTGAGCTCTTGGATTGAGACTCTCCTTTCTAGGCATTTGGATGCCAGATTTGGAATGATCCAGCATATGCAGGAGATTCTCAGTGATGCTGAAGAGGCTGGTCTGGATGTCATAGGTGCCAGGGCGATCGTTGATAGGATCATTGAGCTGGGTGACAAATGGTTTGCGACCATGGGTTTTCCTGACGACCAGTTCTTCAAGGAGATGTTCCTAGACCCTGTAGATAAGGCTCAGTCTAACCTGGATGAGGCTACACAAAGCAGGAAGCAGATAGTCCGAGAGAAGAACTTAGAAGAGCTAGCCATCATTGGGCTGACACATGACCTTAACATCCTTGATAGGGAAGTCGATGAGGCCAGGAAACGTCTTGAGCATCTGCAGGCACAAGTCGCTGCCAAGTGGGCTGCAATAACAGAGGCTCGCGACAGGGAGAGTGCTCTAATTCGCGAGGTTGCAGATGCCGATTGAGTTCTTGAAAGGAAGTCTCAAGAGAGCAAACGATGGCAAACTGCTCGGGATAAGCTTCCCGGTGTGAAATAAGGATTGCAGCATTCTCCAGCATCTCATGGCAGGTTCCTAAAGAAGCGTGCCTTGGAATCCCTGACGGCTGAGGCCAAAAGTTTGCTTGAGGAGCTGAACTCTTGGCTGGAGACCATTTTTGGCTGAGCTCCTGATTTTTGTAGTAGAAACTATCCTTTTTTTTTTGGTACCACATGTATTTTTTTGTACTCTCTTTTTTTGTAGTGCTTGTGAACACTTTCTTTTTTTTTGGTACCGCATGTATTTTTTTTTGGTACTCTTTTTTTCTTTTTATAGTGCTTGTGAACACTTTTTTTTTCTTTTGGTACCACATGCATTTTTTGGTACTTTTTGTTTTGTTTTCCCTACGCTCACTTAAATCTTTTTTTGATGAAAGTAATTGCTAAATGGGATTTGATCAAAAGCTTGTCATTTTGTGAAAATCTTTTGTCAAATGATTGTTTTGGCATGAAAGCCAGAATTTTGTTTGTAGCATGGAAGTCGATTTTGGCATGAGAGCCAGCTTTTTTGTTTTTGTGGCATTAATAGTCGATTTATGGCATTGATAGCCGGTTTTGGTGGCATCTATAGCCGAGTTTGTGGCATTAATAGCCGGGTTTTTTGAAAGCCATTTTTTTTTTGTTTTGTGGCATCGATAGCCGGTTTTGTTTTGTGGCATTGAAAGCCATTTTGTTTCGGTGGCATCTATAGCCTGTTTTGGTGGCATTTATAGCCTGTTTTGGCGGCATTGATAGCCGTTTTGTGGCATTTATAGCCGGTTTGGTTTTCAAAAATGCAAGTATCGACTAAAAGTCGCCTCCTTGCTAAATGTTTTTGCAAGTATCGATGGAATGTCGCATCCTTGCTCATTCGGTTGCGAGTATCGTTGGAATGTTGCATCCTCGTGGATTTGGGTGCAAGTATCGATGGAATGTCGCATCCTTGCTTTTCAAAAATTTTGGTTTTGCCGGTACTAACTTGATGTCGTTTCCCCACGATTTTTGAAATTTGTGGTTTTCTCGAACCTTTGGGTTATGGATATCAACTGCAATGTTGTATCTCCATGATTTCTTGGTTTTTTTGGAACCTTTGAGATTTGGGTTGTGGATATCAACTGAAATGTTGCATCTCCACGGTTTTGGATTTTGCAAGTATTGATGAAATGTCGCTTCCCTGCGATTTTGAAAGTGTCGAACGTGGTTCGCATGCTTCCTATTTGTGCGAGTATCGACTAAACGTCGCTTCCCCACAGTTTTTTGAAAAACATTTTTTTTTTGTTTAAAGACACGAGGGTCATAAGTTTTGACCTAAAACCATTTAGGCGGTAAAAGGTAGGGTGGACTAGGGTGGAAATCCTTGAATCCGGATTTTGTTTCAAGCCATGAATTTTGGGTTCAAGGGTTGAAAATTTTGATAAAGTTAGGGAAAGGTTCCTAAACTTAGATTTTTGAACAATGAAACGATGAAAGTAAGCATTGTTTAAATTTCTAGAAATTTCAACATTTGACATGAAAATTCTAAAAAGAGTAGGTTTAACGAGCGAGTACCTGGAAACCGGTTTTGGCCGTACAGGCATTGCTCTTACCCAGTTGGGTAAGTCTTCAAGGGTAGTACCGCTTTAAGAACTTGCGGTTGACGGGCAGCATACATCTGTCACCTTCCATGTTTAGGAGTGCGTATGCGTCGTTGGAGAAAACCTTGTCGATGACGTAAGGTCCCTCCCATTTTGGCTCAAATTTGCCTTTGGACTTGTGAGCGAAGACCATTGGTCTTTTTACCGCAAGAAACAAGTCACCCTTTTTGTAGGCGCGTTGCTTGACCTTTTTGTCGAAAGATCCTGCCATGCGTGCTTGGTAAAGTTCAATGCTTTGTTGAGCTTCGAGCCGTCTCTCATCGAGATTGTCCAGCTCATGGAGTCGCAATTTGACATTGCTTTCTTGAGTCATGTCATTTTACAAGGATACCCTCAAGGAAGGAATTTGTACTTCCAAGGGCACGACAGCTTCGCATCCATAGACCAAGGAGAATGGTGTGCTATGGGTTGGTCCTCGAACGGTGGTTCGATAGGCCCACAAAGCTTCAGACAGTTTGTCGCTCCAGTCTCTTTTGTGACTAGAGACCATTTTTTTTTAGGATTTTACAGAGCGTCTTATTGAAAGCTTCTGCTAATCCATTTACTGCCGGATTGTATGGAGTCGAAGGACAGCTTTGGATTTTGTATTTGTCACAGAACCTGTAGAATCAATGATCCCGGAATTGTGGTTCGTTATCATGGACGAACCTTTTGGGTATGCCGAAACGACAAATGGTGTTGGTGCGCAGGAACTGAAGGACTGATGAGGTCTTCATTTCGTTGAATGCAAATGCTTCTGACCACTTGGAGAAATAATCCGTAGCGGCGAAGATTAAGCGATGACCTTTGCTCGAAGGGGGAGAAATAGGACCTATGATGTCCATACCCCAGGCTTCGAAAGGCCATGAAATTGCTTGTAGGATGCAGCCATTCTGGAGGCATGTGAATGTAATCTCCATGAACTTGGCATTGTTGGCAGCGCTTAACAGATTTCATTGCGTCAGCTACCATGGTAGGCCAGTAATAACCTAACCTTTTTATCTGATCATAGAGCTTGGGACCAGCGTGATGAGCTCCGCAAAGACCAGCATGAACTTCTTTGAGTGTTTCTTCAGCCTCTTGTTGTGATAAACAGCGTAGAAGTACTCCGTTGAAGGATTTCTTGTAAAGGATTTTTGAAGGAATATCCAAATGAAAGCTTGGGGTTCGACTTTGGATGCTTACCCGTTCTTTTGGATCTTCAGGTAGGATTCCGAACATAATGTAATCAATGAACGGATCCCTCCTGTCGCCAATTGAAGTTTGAAGGATTGAAATCCGACTTCCAACCACTTGGTGGCATTCAGCAACTACTTGATGTGTGTTAAGAGGAGGAAGGATTCTTCCGGGTCAGAAGACCACGTGCCTGTGCCATCGGACAACCCGTCATCATTTTCAGAGAAATCGTGCCAATTGGATGAGCTTCCTGGATCTTTGTCAGGTGACTCATCAAAGAGATATCCAGGGAGATCGATGTCTTCATGGACTTGAGATGTTGAGGCTTGGTCAGTATATTGACTTTTAAGCCTTTGTGTCAACTGTCTCAGGGGAGTGTCGGGATCATACTCTAACCCGTGTGAAGACTTTTCTACATAGCCGTAGAGTCTCCAATCTTCTAGCTAGCTTTTGGCCAAGGCGGGCCCCAATGGCATGAGAATATCGCGTCCTTCTCCCGAACTGACTGGGTTTTGAGCATCATAGCCCATTTTCTTCATAATAGCTTGTGCCACAAAACTATATAAGGATAGTTGAGGCATACCATCATTTTGGAAAGGTTCAAGCATGGAGTTTGATGAAGAAGCATCCGATCTATGGAAGAAGATCGATTTTTCCTTTGCTGAAGTTGCTGGAACAACGAAGGAAGCTGATGTAGGATCTTCTATGTCAGGAGTTGTCTCCATTGGAGTAAGAGCAGGCTGGACTTGCTGAGTGTCAGCTTGGCTTGACGATGTGTCGTCTTCTGGCTCTAAATCCGAATCCATGTCTTACATGATAGACTCGAAAGAGACAACGAATTTGCCCCCAGGCTTTTGCTTTGCCTTCCTCACTTTAGTTGTGATGACCAAAGGCTTTTGAGGGAGATGATGAAGGGAGTTTGAATGCTCTCTTCAGATTTACCGGATGATTTGTTTTCTTCCGGTGATTGTTGAGGAGCTTTGCCTTTATCTTTCTGGAGATTTTCTGCAAAGGATATTGTGTGCTTCTCCTCTTCTTCTTTTTCACCTTCATACATCTGTGAGTCTGCAAAGTGGACTTCTTTACCTTTGAAGGGTTTTCTGTCTGCAAAGACTCGATGTATCATGCCGTCGTCGCCAACAAACTTAATGTATTGATGTAGAGTTGAAGGGACAACACCATTCTCGTGGATCCAAGGGCGTCCGAGAAGGATGTTGTAGCATGAAGGGGTTTTTATTGCATAGACTGTGACCTCAGAGATAAGATCACCAATCTGCAACTTGAACCTGATTCTACCGATAGGCCTTTGAGTACTCCCACCGTATCCAAAGATAGATATAGATGTGTGGCTCAGCTTGCTGGGTGGGATGCCCAACTCTTCGAGAGCCGAAGTGGAGATGAGATTGAGTGCAGATGCTGGGTCGGTCTGAACTCTGTGCATGGGCATTTCCTTGATGTACCCTGTGAAGTACATGGGTCGGTTGTGCCTGGTTTCGCCAAGTAGGAGGTCGTTATTTGTGAAGGCGATGGTTGCACTCGCTGCTTTTTTTAACCGAGAGGCATTCAATGCATGATCCCTCAGTTTTCTTCTTTTCTCCCTTTGAGGAAGCTTCTGAGTTTTTGACCCGGTAATCCATTTCAATTTGAAGGACTTGCGGGGCATGTTTGTCGACATCCTCATTCAGCTTTTGTAATTCTGAAATGAGATTACCACGAGTGTGCGGAGACATTCGTAACAAATCTAGGATGTGCAGACGTGCAGGTATGTGCTTGAAGTGTTCAATCAAGTCATACTTGAAAGCCTCCTTAGGGCCTGCATGTTCATCATTGTTGCCACTAGGGGCGCTTACTGTTGGAATTGATGTATGCCCTAAAGCCCACTAGCTCACTCTCATCTATTGTTACTGGATATTTACTGGTTATTTAATGGAACGACTCTTTTATGCTTAAACATGTATATATGTATGGTTGTGTAAGGCCCATTGTTTCTACTAAATGAATTAGGTGTGTAGTGTCTACACACAGATAGGTCTAATTCATGGACACAGGAAACATCATATTTGTTCATAACTGAAAGATGGAGCTGGGCACTTCATCTTGGTAGAAGTTATAATGAGAGATTCTCCTGTATTCAGGGTGACTTACCTAAGTCAAGGGAGGGCTTTCCCGGATTCATCTCATTAGTGTATATGCTATGCACTGAACAGGACCATGGTAGGTGTGATCTCTAAAATAGTACTATCACAGAGAGAGATCAAGTCACCTCATGCTACTGAGTGACCGGTGCTCTTAATCTTGAGCATTTGTGGATGAACTGATGAAGTCAAGTTCTTGTGCTTTAATTCACTATGGGTGAGATTCTTTTCATGGGTCAACAGCTCTGTGTTTTGGGTACTCGGACTTGATCAGTTGGGACGTGCAGATGCAATATAGAATCTATGCCATCTGATGATGGAATAATCGTCCCCTTAGAATTATCCGATTAATCATCAAAATCAAAGATCTTAGTATATGGATGTTCCATATGGATATTGAACTTGTGGGTCGCTCCCTGGATCAAGAGAATGATATTCGAATGATGATTATGTTAGGGTTATGAAGTTCTAAGGTTTAGATGTAATCGGGAAGGTTGATAGTACATGTGATAACCTGACTCGATTATGGATGTTACATAGAGGGGCATTCAGGTCATTACACTTAGTAGGTCGAAGACAACCGTCATTTTATGACGAGCTTATTATAAGATATATTTGTCCTTGGAGTTCAACCATAACTCTTTAGTGGAATGAGTTAAGGTTAAAAATGGTCTTTATGTTGCTATGGGTTTAGCATGGACATTTTGGTCATTTTGGGAGCCAATGACAAATATGTCTTTTGGTCCCTTCTCTAGTCACTTTCCAAGATTGGCATGGTTTCCTAAAATGTTTAGATAACATTTGGATGAATTATTTTAGTGGAAAAATAATTTTGAGTTTAAATTCAAATAGGCCTTTGATGGCATACATTAATTTAACTCTAGATAAATTGTATGTGGGCCATGGTGTGCATTGTCATGAGGGACGTCCATAATAAGATTTCCATGGGTAAGGTTTCCAACTTTGAGTAGGACTCTCTACTTGGAAAGTTGGATTCCTCTTTGGATAAGTATTCCTATGAGGAAGTTTCCTTTTTGGATTAGGAACTTAAAATTAGTAAGTGTTGTACAACTAGGATTACTAATTGCATGGGAAGTTCCTTTTAGTTTCATTTTCTAATTGGAGTGTTTCTTAAATGAAATAAGTCTTTCCTTTTAGGACATCCATGAGAATTAGGAGAGATAAACTTTTAGGAAAGGTTTCCTCAAAGTTTCTATAAAAGAAACCCATCCCCTCTTTGGACGTCCAACACTTTGTGAGCTAAAAGGAGAGCCACACGTCCAGCCCTTTGGAGGTTCTCTTCTTGATTGAAGAAGGCTTAAGGTCTGAGATTTTCCATTAGAGAAATAGTTCTTAACTCCTAGATTAAGATCCCACCATCTTAGCCAATCAGATTTGGAAGTGAGATAGAGGAGAAGATCAAAGGCAATACTAGTGCAGAAAATTCCAGCAACTTGTTTGCTATTTACAAGTCTGAATTCGGGCCTTTGGATCTATTTTTTCAGAGATTTGAAGTCTACAAATCTTCGAGGTAATAGTCTTCTTCATTCTCCTTTAATTATACACTTGTTGGTCATGAATTCATGGAGTTCTCATACGATCTATATGGCTATTTGCCCAAATCAGATTTTTTTAAAATCTGTCATGTTACAAATTAGCCATGAATCTCTTCCGCTTATTCAGATCTGAATCGCAGTTTCTTTCAGTGGTATCAGAGCCACTCCATGTGAAATCATGATCCCATGTTGTGTATAATTAATCCTAGATTGATTATGGGTATGGTGGCACCCTATTAAAGTTATGTTGTGATGCATGTTGTGTACAAGTTTCATTAACATTGCTGGAATTTATTTTCCAGATTTGTTTAATGATGCACATAGTGTGTTTTCATGAACTAACCTCTTTGTTTGCAGCCATGTATTACATCCTTGATGGTTCGCATGATTGTTATGTGGATTTGGATGTTTTTTCATTAGTTGGAAAGTGTACGATTGCGCGTTTAGCAATCATAGGAAGTTGTAATTCTTTCTTTACTTTTTCCAACTAGTCTTGATGTAAGCTTTCTTGAAAAGCATAGGTATCTCCAATGTAATTTGGGTTTTGTTTTTTATGGGTTTGCTTGTATAAATTTAATTTATTGGAACAAGCAAGAAGAAGAAAGTTTCAAGAAAGGTTGCAAGTAACCGGATTCCTTAGTGGTGGAGGAGACAAGACTTCTTGGTGAAAGATGAGACCTATTCTTGATGTCCTAGTTCGATAAGGATTAGAAGTCCGAAGAGCAAGGAGCCATCAAGGATTGCATACTTTTATTTGCTTTTATATATGGAATGCATGGATGAGTGCTTTATATAATTGCTATGATTGTCACCTAGAAACATGGCCACCATTAGGTTCTAAAATTGGCATCCTTATTGTATTAGATTGTTTTTAGTTTGGCAAATTATTTTAAATGGAACTTAGACCAGCACCTTCTATTTGTCTAAGGTTTAAAATTGGATAGGGTTTAGTTCATCTTGGTACCCTTGGTTTCCAAAGAAGGCTAAACTAAAATCTAATTAGATGCTACCTATGGGTTTTCATAACCCAAGATAGGTTTTTGACTCTTTGAAGGGATTTGCTCAAATGTTTTAAAGCAAAGGTTATTTATTTTTAAGATGACTTAAGTCATAGATTTAATTAACCAAGTTTGCTAGATTTAAAAAGAGCTTTTGAGTAGAACAATGTAAAGGTCAAAAAGTATAAACCCTAGTGATAAATAATCAAGTGGGAGAGGGGTTTTAGGAAAGACCCCACGGCCTTCCATTTTCAGTTCATGTTATCCCATTAAAGTGTTAGTAGGAGCGGCCATCCCTTCGGTGGAGTTCTTTACTAAAGACTGCTTTGATGGGTTAATGGGTGAACTAATGTGAATATTCGTAATGAGGTGTTAGTAGGAGCGGCCATCCCTTCGGTGGAGTTCTTTACTAAAAATCACTTCTATAGAATGTCAATGAAGTGTTGGTGGGAGCGGCCATCCCTTCGGTGGAGCTCTTTACTAAAGGTCACTTCTAGAAAGGATAAAAGTCTCTTCCCTTCGGAGGACTTAATCATAGACATTCTGGAAAATTTCATAAGAGATGGTTATACACTTGACATAAGACGGTGATGACCTCTCCTTAGGAGTTAAAGGGTTATTTGTCATATGAGGCCAAACCAATCAGTGATTGGACTACCACTGTATATGTGTCCAGATAGTGATAATCCAAATAAGTCTGCCTTAATTCAACGTGACTGTAGGCTCGGCCATCCCTTCGATGGAGGGTCTATGAGGAGGTTGAAACACTGATACATTATAATTGGGGTTGAATAATGTAAAAAGTTTTTGTGCTTTGTTTTTCCTTCTGTAACAAGCACCATACGCATATTACATATATAATGCATGTCTAATTATAAACCGTTTCATATCCAAAAAGAGATGGGTAAAGACTCTTTTAGTCCGTTGATGTGCATTCTTCGTGAGAATAAACTGACTGGCCCTAACTACGTAGATTGGAAAAGAAATCTTGACATAGTACTCACAGCTGAGGAGTACAAGTATGTCTTGTTGGAAAACTGTCCCAATATTGATGCTAATTCTACTGATGACCAGCGAGAGGCTGAAAGGAAATGGAAGAAAGCGAATAGCATGGCTAAATGCTACATGCTCGCTTCCATGTCCAATGTGTTGCAAACACAGCACGAGCATATGGACACAACCTATGAAATCATGATGTCCTTGTCTGAGATGTTCGCAGACAAGAGCAGGCCAGCTAGGCAAGCTGCTATGAGGACCATCATGAATGCTAGGATGGCTGAGGGAACACCTGTCAGAGAGCATATGCTCAAGCTGATGGATTGTTTCAATGAAGCTGAGATTCTAGGGGTTGAGATTGATGCAGGGAGTCAAACTGACATGATTCTTGAAACTCTGCCGGACTCTTTCAATCAGTTCAAGCTCAATTTCAATATGAGCAAGATGGACATGACTCTACCTGAGTTAATGAAAGAACTCCAGGCGGCAGAGGCCATCATGAAGCCCAAAGCCCAAGCTCATTTTTTCCAGTCTTCCTCTAAACTAAACCGAAAGGGAAGAAGTTCAAGAAGAAGCAGAATAAGGGAAAAGGGCAGAAAAGGGACAATGCTGGTAATAAGAAGGACAAGGGTACAGATGGAAAGCCCAAAGGGAAATGCTTCAAGTGTGGCCTCATAGGTCATTGGAAGAAAGATTGTCCCAAGTTCCTGGCCTCAATTAAGAAAGGTACATCTTTTTCATACTACATTGAAACTTGTCTAGTGGTTGATTCTACTGACTCATGGATAGTAGACTCAGGAGCCACTAATCATATCTGCAATTCATTGCAGGGGTTTCAGATAATGCAGAGAATTGAGAAAGGAGAGTTAGCCTTTAGAGTCGGAACTGGATCTAAAGTTTGGGCAGTTGCAGTAGGAGTTGTTACCTTACATTTTCCATGCGATAGGATATTAGTTTTAAATAATGTTTTCTATGTTCCGGATATGAGGAAGAATTTAATTTCAGTTTCCAGACTCATTGAATTTAATTATTCAGTTTCTTTCCATTCTGGTATTGATATCAGTAGAGATGGAAATATTATATGTTCCGGTAGAGTACATGACAACTTATTTTATATATATCCTATTGCTCCCACACTGCATAATGTACAACAAGAAAGTTCAACTTTCCTTAAGAGGAAGGTATCTTCAATCAATGACACATATCTTTGGCACTTACGTTTGGGTCACATTAACCTAAAATGGATTCAGAGGTTGGTAGAAGATGGGCCCTTAAGCTCATTGGATTTCAAACCTTTTCCTCAGTGCGAATCTTGTCTCAAGGGAAAGATGACCAAAAGGTCATTCTCTGGAAAGGGACTAAGGTCAAAGGAGTTGTTAGAATTGATTCACACTGATGTGTGTGGTCCTATGAACAAACCGGCTCGAGGAGGGTATGAGTATTACATCACTTTCACCGATGACTACTCTAGGTATGGATATGTATACTTAATGCGACGCAAGTCTGAGGCGTTTGATAAGTTCAAGCAATTCAAGGCTGAGGCGGAGCTACAACTAGGGAAACATATCAAAGCCCTTCGATCTGATCGAGGTGGCGAGTACCTCCTGGGTGAGTTCAAGGAGTACCTCACACAACATGGGATTGTGTCTCAGTTGTCTGCACCGGGTACACCCCAGCAAAATGGTGTAGCGGAGAGAAGAAACCATACCCTTCTTGATATGGTAAGGTCCATGATGAGTCATGCAACCCTACCTATATCTTTTTGGGGATATGCCCTAAAAGCAGCAGCATACATTTTAAATCTGGTACCTTCTAAATCAGTACCTAGGACACCCCAAGAAATGTGGACAAGTCGAAAACCTAGTTTCAGACATATTCACATTTGGGGTTGTCCAGCCTATGTACTGAATGATAAAGCTACCAAGCTGGAACCCAGATCAGAAATGTGCTACTTCATTGGGTATCCTAAGGGAACGAGAGGTGGCATCTTTTATCATCCAAAGGAGCAAAAAGTGCTCATCAGCACTCATGCTAGGTACTTGGAGGATGATTGTATGATGCACCAAGAGCTTAGTTGTAAAGAAACCCTTGAGGAGATTCTTCAGGGATCTCCTATAACATCTGTACCAGATCCTGAGGCAGTAGATGAACAAGATATTCCTTTAAACACTCCGGAGCCTCGTCGTAGTGGGAGAATTTCTAGACAGCCAGAAAGATATCTAGGAGTGTCTTTTAAGACGGACTCTGAAAATCTGGTTGAGGATCCTACTAGTTATGATGAAGCAGTAACGGATATAGCTGCTGACATGTGGCAGCAAGCGATGAAATCTGAAATGGATTCTTTGTATTCCAATCAAGTCTGGGAACTTGTAGATGCACCTGAAGGGATTAAACCCATAGGGTGCAAGTGGATCTACAAGAGAAAGAGAGGAGTGGATGGGAAGGTGGAAACCTTCAAAGCAAGACTGGAGGCGAAAGGATATACTCAGAAAGAGGGTATCGATTATGAGGAAACCTTTTCACCAGTGGCTATGCTTAAGTCCATAAGGATTCTCTTGGCCATCGCATGTCATTATGACTACGAGATATGGCAGATGGATGTCAAGACAACTTTTCTTAATGGAAGTCTTGACGAATGCATCTATATGATGCAACCAGAGGGCTTCATTGCTAGTGGCCAAGATAACATGGTTTGTAAACTTAAGAAGTCCATTTATGGACTCAAGCAAGCAACTAGAGCATGGAACATCAAGTTTAATCAGACAGTCAAATCTTTTGGCTTTGATCAAAACATTGATGAACCGTGTGTGTATAAGAAAGGAAATGGGAAAGCAGTTGCATTTTTGGTTCTGTATGTAGATGACATATTACTCATAGGAAATGATGTAGGTTTATTGTCATCCACAAAGGTTTGGTTATCCTCTCAATTTCAGATGAAGGATTTGGGTGAGGCCAGCTATATCTTAGGGATCAAGCTTTTGCGTGATCGCAAGAATAAGATGTTAGCCCTATCTCAATCTTCTTACATTGAGAAGATATTGGTCAAGTTTAACATGCATGACTCCAAGAAGGGCCTCCTACCTTCTAGACATGGAGTACCACTGTCTCGAGATCAATGTCCGAAGACATCTGAAGAGATAGAGAGCATGAGGAGAGTTCCATATGCATCCGCTGTTGGAAGCCTCATGTATGCTATGTTATGTACTAGACCAGATATTTGCTTTGCCGTTGGCATGGTTAGCAGATATCAGTCAAACCCTGGACCTATGCATTGGACAGCTGTTAAGCATATATTCAAGTATCTTCGGAGAACGAAAGATTATATGCTAACCTTTCGAGCAGATGATCTAACACCATTGGCGTATACAGACTCTGATTTCCAATCTGATAGTGACGCCAGAAAGTCTACCTCAGGGTACGTCTTTACTTTGTCAGGAGTGGATATATCATGGAGAAGTATCAAGCAATCCTGTATAGCTGATTCTACCATGGAAGCAGAGTATGTGGCGGCATCAGAAGCTGCGAAGGAAGCGGTATGGCTCAGAAAACTCCTGTTGGAATTGGGAGTTGTTCCTGCAGTGCATAAACCGATTGTCATGTACAGCGATAACACTGGTGCTGTAGCACAGTGCAAAGAGCCCAGGAATCACAAAAAAGGAAAGCACATTCAGAGAAAGTACCACTTGATCCGGGAATTCATTCAGGATGGAGAGATAGTGGTGGAGCATATTGCTTCAGCAAATAACTTAGCTGACCCATTCACTAAGACTCTTACTGAGAAAGTCTTCACTTCTCATGTTGAGTCTTCACTTCTCATGTTGAGTCTATGGGTGTTAGGTTAGGAACTAGTGATCTTTAGTGCAAGTGGGAGTTTGTTGGGATTGATGTATGCCCTAAAGCCCACTAGCTGCACTCTCATCTATTGTTACTGGATATTTACTGGTTATTTAATGGAACGACTCTTTTATGCTTAAACATGTATATATGTATGGTTGTGTAAGGCCCATTGTTTCTACTAAATGAATTAGGTGTGTAGTGTCTACACACAGATAGGTCTAATTCATGGACACAGGAAACATCATATTTGTTCATAACTGAAAGATGGAGCTGGGCACTTCATCTTGGTAGAAGTTATAATGAGAGATTCTCCTGTATTCAGGGTGACTTACCTAAGTCAAGGGAGGGCTTTCCCGGATTCATCTCATTAGTGTATATGCTATGCACTGAACAGGACCATGGTAGGTGTGATCTCTAAAATAGTACTATCACAGAGAGAGATCAAGTCACCTCATGCTACTGAGTGACCGGTGCTCTTAATCTTGAGCATTTGTGGATGAACTGATGAAGTCAAGTTCTTGTGCTTTAATTCACTATGGGTGAGATTCTTTTCATGGGTCAACAGCTCTGTGTTTTGGGTACTCGGACTTGATCAATTGGGACGTGCAGATGCAATATAGAATCTATGCCATCTGATGATGGAATAATCATCCCCTTAGAATTATCCGATTAATTATCAAAATCTAAGATCTTAGTATATGGATGTTCCATATGGATATTGAACTTGTGGGTCGCTCCCTGGATCAAGAGAATGATATTCGAATGATGATTATGTTAAGGATATGAAGTTCTAAGGTTTAGATGTAATCGGGAAGGTTGATAGTACATGTGATAACCTGACTCGATTATGGATGTTACATAGAGGGGCATTCAGGTCATTACACTTAGTAGGTCGAAGACAACCGTCATTTTATGACGAGCTTATTATAAGATATATTTGTCCTTGGAGTTCAACCATAACTCTTTAGTGGAATGAGTTAAGGTTAAAAATGGTCTTTATGTTGCTATGGGTTTAGCATGGACATTTTGGTCATTTTGGGAGCCAATGACAAATATGTCTTTTGGTCCCTTCTCTAGTCACTTTCCAAGATTGGCATGGTTTCCTAAAATGTTTAGATAACATTTGGATGAATTATTTTAGTGGAAAAATAATTTTGAGTTTAAATTCAAATAGGCCTTTGATGGCATACATTAATTTAACTCTAGATAAATTGTATGTGGGCCATGGTGTGCATTATCATGAGGGACGTCCACAATAAGATTTCCATGGGTAAGGTTTCCAACTTTGAGTAGGACTCTCTACTTGGAAAGTTGGATTACTCTTTGGATAAGTATTCCTATGAGGAAGTTTCCTTTTTGGATTAGGAACTTAAAATTAGTAAGTGTCGTACAACTAGGATTACTAATTGCATGGGAAGTTCCTTTTAGTTTCATTTTCTAATTGGAGTGTTTCTTAAAGGAAATAAGTCTTTCCTTTTAGGACACCCATGAGAATTAGGAGAGATAAACTTTTAGGAAAGGTTTCCTCAAAGTTTCTATAAAAGAAACCCATCCCCTCTTTGGACGTCCAACACTTTGTGAGCCAAAAGGAGAGCCACACGTCCAGCCCTTTGGAGGTTCTTTTCTTGATTGAAGAAGGCTTAAGGTCTGAGATTTTCCATTAGAGAAATAGTTCTTAACTCCTAGATTAAGATCCCACCATCTTAGCCAATCAGATTTGGAAGTGAGATAGAGGAGAAGATCAAAGGCAATACTAGTGCAGAAAATTCCAGCAACTTGTTTGCTAATTACAAGTCTGAGTTCGGGCCTTTGGATCTATTTTTTCAGAGATTTGAAGTCTACAAATCTTCGAGGTAATAGTCTTCTTCATTCTCCTTTAATTATACACTTGTTGGTCATGAATTCATGGAGTTCTCATGCGATCTATATTGCTGATTTATGCTGCCCAAATCAGATTTTTTTAAAATCTGTCATGTTACAAATTAGCCATGAATCTCGTCCGCTTATTCAGATCTGAATCGCAGTTTCTTTCACTTACAACATCTTTTCCCGAAGGATTTACATATGTAAAGGAAGATTGGTGGTAATTTTTGTGGAAGTCCCGGCCAGAGCGCGTGCCTCTACCAACTTCGAGAGCTTCTTGAGAAGGGTCTTCATTTGGAAGATTGTCTTCAGGATCAAGAGGCTGTCATTTTTCATTTACTGAGGATGTATCAGCAGCAGAGTTGCCATCCTCAGTGATTGTGTTGCACGGAGCATTTTCTGGGAACAAGTCCTGAACAGCATCCAGCAACCTTTCTTCTTCGTTGACCAATTCATCGTCCCAAGCATCAATAGCTGGGAATTCTTCAGTCAGGAAGGGTGTGAACTTTGAAGTCACAGTCTCAGGAGAAGAAACCTGAGAGGGTGTCATCTCAGTGAAAGTCACGTGAGATGAGGTGGCTCCCCAGAAGATACATTACTAGGCGTCGCCGGAGTGTAAGTGCTCTCATCAGACGATGCTTCGGAATAGCTATAATCCCGAATTATCACATTACAGGAAGCTCTGACAGGAGACGTTGCTTGACCGGAGTCAGACTCATCCTCGGATGTAAGAGGATCGTCTATCCAGCAATTTTCTCCATTTTCAGGAGTTAAGGGAGGATGTACCTGATGGTCTTCAGGGACTTCAGGCTTCGGATTGCGAGGAAGCTCGTTGACGCGGTCTTGCTCTGGTTCTAGAGCGAGACGCTGCAAGGTCCTTACATATTCTTCAAGATCAGGCATGGGAGCCAAATCTTCTTCTTCATCGACTCTTTGTGGCTCAAGATTGTTGATTTCCACTAGAGCAATAAGGGGTGCTGGTTCAACAGCATTTTCTTGTACAACCTCTTGGTCTTCTTCATCATCAGACCAGGATCCTTGTGGCTATAGGGGGTTATACCAGATTACTGGCATAAGATGAGTCTCAGGAACCCATTCTTCATCGGAGAGATATTCTCCTGTTTCAAGGGATTCCTCCCACTCGTCGGTGTAGTTGGATTCGAATCCATCATCTGTGTCGCTGGACTCGTATCCATCAATGGAGAATCCAACTACCGAATTGCAAGAGTATGATGCCCCCTGCGTGGCTTCTTTGAATTGAGGTGGCATGAAATCACTGAGAGTGAATTTTCTTACCCCCTTTGAAGTCTCTGGAAGGGATGTTTTTGTTGCCTCCAGTGAAGCGGTAGAGGAAGCCTCTGCCTTTTCTTTGACTACTTGTTTTGGCTGGGTCTTCTCTTGCCTTTTGAGCTTGAGGAGATGTTTCCTAGCCTGCCTTCGCTGTTGAGCTGTAGGCTTTGTTTTCACGACCTCCTAATTTTCATCTGCCAGGAGATCAGGATGTACCCATATGGGTTGTCCGTCTAGTATCGAGTAAGGAACCAATTCCTCGGACCCTTGGATTGTGTTTATCACCTTGAAGGAAGTAGTGATCTTCTTCTTCGGTGATTTTGATGTTTGTCCACATGTCACCATATTGACGGAGGCAGACCCATAGTTTTGTCAAAGGTGATGACTCCATTTTTCCACATCTCGTTTATTTTCTCCCTCACAACGAAGCATTGATTGAGTGGATGCGAGATCATCTGGTGGTATGGACAGTACCGAGGATCGTTGGTTTTGCCAACATCACTCGGTCTTTTTGGTTCAGGCAAAGTGAGCTTGCCGTTTGCCACAAGAGCCCCGAAGATTTCATCAACATCTTCATCAAACGGGTATTTCTTCTCTACTCGTTCTTTGAAGGTATCTGAGAGTTCAGGTCTCTTACCAGCAGCTTTGTTTTCAGCTTTCTTCGGTGGCTGAGGAGCTGACTTGGTCTGTGTTGATGCCAAAAATGTCACTTTGCCTCTTCAAGATCGAAAGAGCTACATGAAGTCGCAACCTGCCATAAATAGGCAAGGCTACTTCCAAAAAATCAAATCTTGTCAGAATCAAACAAAAACTGCAAGATCCTTCAAGACAGCCAAAAGAGGAGTACACAAGAAGTTCGGGCCATTTCAAAATCATTTGGCCTAACTTTGCTTCTTCGACAGCCGAAAAGTAGCTCTCGGCAGCGAAAGCATCAGAGACACCAAATCTTCGATCAGAGCCGATGGATGGTCTCAAAATACTTCCAAAAGGCTCCACGTCAAGTTCCGAGTCAAACCGACAACGTTTGACCCTACATCAACCCTCGAACAGCTAAATCAAGCTCTCGACGGCGAGAACCACCGAGGCCATTACTCATCAGATAGAGCACATGGACGGCTTCAAAATGCTTATAAAGGGCTACACGTCAAATTTCAGGTCATTTCGACAACATTTGACCATAGTTTGACGCTCGGAAGCCAAATCAGGCCTCTCGGGGGCAAAGCTCTCCGGGACCATGGTTTCCAAGACAGAGCCTATGGATCATCTTAAAATGACTCCAATAGGTTCCCTGTCAATTTTCAAGTCAATCGGACATCGGTTGACCGCACATCAAACCGCGACATCTTCATCGCGACAAAAGCGAGTCTACTGGTGATAGGACCCCAAACGGCTTCAAAACTAAAAAAAAAGGCTATGTTGGTCTTATTTATTGCTCAAGAGGCTTCACACCAAATTTCAGGTCATTCCGACATCGTTTGACCCAGTTTCAGCTTCTGACGGAAAATCGGCAGCTCTGCGCGACAAAGTCTCCGGCTTTCTCAAGAAATTGGAAACTTTGCAAAATAAAATGCAAGGATTCTCATCAGGTTTCTTACAGGGAAATCAAGCCAATAAATGGTCAAAACTGTCAAGGAAAAATACAGAGGAAAAAAGAATCGAAAACAGCAAAAACGGACACAAAACGGGACAAAATGAGGGAAAACGCCCCCCCAGGATCGCAGACCCCTGCAACCCTGGCCCAGGGTCGCCGGCGACCCTGGAGCCCGGGGTCGCCGGGAAGGCCCCGGAAACCCCGGTTTTCGCCGTTTTTTCACGATTCGAAGCGCCCAGCCTCTGGTACTTTCCAAAATTCATACTTTTGAGACACCAAATCCTCTGACATCCGTCCAAAACATGGGTCAATCATCAAGAGTATCGAAAACAATATTGATCGCGACCCGGTCAACCAAAAAAAGTGTGCTTTCTACCCGACCGATCGAGAAATCGACAGGACAGATGGCACCGACCCGCTGTTGGCAACAAACACCTGAAATTATATGGTCATCTGATGTCGATCTACATAAAGATCCATCGATGATCATCGACAGAAGAATCCCAAAAGACGCGGCACGGCCCGCGGCTCTTCAATTGCTCGGCGACCACTTAATGCGATTAATTGACTAGCTTTATTACAGTCATTAATCCATTTCTTTGGACGGCCCAATCAGAAGCAAGCATTCGGGAGTTACAAGTCAAGAGATTCATGGCATTTAACCCATGAAACTCCTCCCATCATGGCGATTAAAGGCGATTAAATGCCCTCAATCTCCTCCGGCCAATCAGAAGCCAAGAAAAAGGAGTTACAAAATAAAGAATTCAATCTTGTAACTCCTCCCTTTATGTAGCTTTATGACAATTAAAGCTTATAAACCCTCCTAAATGGCCACCTAAAAGCCGATAAATAGGAGAGCTCTCCAAGAAGAAAGGATCATAAAAAAAAAGCACAAACACACAGACAGACAAAGCACAGAAATCCAGAGAAAGAAAAAAGAGAGAAAACTCTGCGGAAGTTCTACACCGACCACCGCAACAAGGTGACAAAAGTCCCTTGGGGGGTACTGCCCCCCAAGGTCCTTGCCTTCTCCTTCTGCCGCCAATGGCTTAGACATGGCTTTTTCAAGCCCGTCTACTCGGCTTTTCATTGGACATAGGACCTTCTTTTGGTCTTTGTTCTCTAAAAACCTGAGGTTATAGCCAAGCCAAGCGAATCAATAGCATCCTCTGTTCTCATCTGCATGGATGATGGCGAAGCCCACATATGGCTTGCGACCGTCAATCTAAACGGGTCCCCCACAATCTCCTGAGAAGTTAGATCCTCCTTTTCTTGCTTTTCATTGTAGTTTGTATTTTCTCAAAAGAGACAAAAATCACAACTCTTGTCTTTCATTATTGATAAGGATTGAAAATCGGCTATAAACGCCAAAAATCGGCTATAAACGCCAAAATCGGCTATAAATGCTAAGAAAATCGCCTTTCACTGCAAACCAAGAAAATGCCTCTTTTCTTAAATATATGTGCAATGGAAAACTTGAAAGAAGTTGATTTCCTTTTTACTTGCGAAGGTTGATCTCCGGATCACCACTTGCAATTCCAAGTAAAATAGAAAATCTGGCACACCCACACAAAAAAAGAAATGTTGATGCACGCCCTTGCCCCCCGGTTATGAAAGGGTCGGACCCGACGGACTCCCACGTCCGCCGACCTCGGTAGAACCGAGCAGGAGCGCGGTCCATCAAGCTGGCACACCCGGTGGGACTCGTTTATTTGAGAACACGATGCTAGAAATGAAATGTTTGCATATCATATATTTTGCTCTATGCTTATATTTCTTTTCTCAATTCCTTCGCTACTTTATTATTGGTGGCCTATGTTGGATTCCGCATCTAAAAAAAATGAGATGAGATTTTTTGGAAATTTTTAATTCTTTGAATTTATTTCCACTCTTTCTCTTTTCAAAAAAAAAACAAAAAAACAAAAAAAAATCAGATTTTTCAGTTTGGATTCAAAATTGAGAAACCTTGATCCGTTCCTATCGTTCATCGCGCTTGCAGAAATGTTGAGCCTGTTCGACTAAGGTTTTGGGCCATCGTTTCTCTTCGATGAGTTCATTAAAGATCTGAAAAATAAATAAAAATAAAAAAATAAAAAAATCAGATTTTTTCATTTTGAATTCAAAATTGAGAAACCTTGATCCGTTCCTATCGTTCATCGCGCTTGCAGAAATGTTGAGCCTGTTCGACTAAGGTTTTCGGCCATCGTTTCTCTTCGATGAGTTCATTAAAGATCTAAAAAAAATATATAAATAAAAAAATAAAAAAATAAAAAAATAAAAAAATTAGATTTCTCATTTTGGATTCAAAATTGAGAAACCTTGATCCGTTCCTATCGTTCATCGCGCTTGCAGAAATGTTGAGCCTGTTCGACTAAGGTTTTGGGCCATCGTTTCTCTTCGATGAGTTCATTAAAAAAAATATAATAAAATAAAAATATAATAAAAAAACAAAAAAAGACATAGACCACTACGGTTAAACCAACTGCGTTCTTTGATTATGATTGATTCAAGAAAAACCTTCTCCAGAGTGTGGAGGCAGCTTGACTGTTCTAGGCAAGGGTCCTCCAAACAGGTTCATTAAGTAATCCTACCCTTACCTGGGGGCAATTCTATCAATCAAGATTTCATAAGACCGGGTTAGGAGGCCTATGTGTACTCTCTCGTCTTTTAAATAAATTTTTTTTTAAAAAAAAATAAAAATTTTAAAATAAAAAATAAAAAATAAAAAAAATTTCAAAAAAAAATCTTAAAAAAAATAAAAAATAAAAAATAAAAAAATATAAAAAAAGGATTTTTTTTAAAAAAAATCTTCAAAAAAAAAACGTCATTTTGGGTTTAGATTGGAGAAATCTTGGTCTTCTCCTTTCTGAGCACAGGCGCTCGCGGAAATCGCTGAGCCCGTGTTCAGATTGGAGTGCCTTTTGCTCTCTTTGATGAACCCGATATTGGCCTTTAAAAAAAAAAAAACTCGTCATTTTTAGATTCAGATTCGAGAAATTATGGTTCATTTCTTTCTGAGCACTGGCGCTCGCGGAAATCGCTGAGCCCGTGTTCAGATTGGAATACCATCTGCTCTCTTTGATGAATCCAATCTTGACCTTTCAAAACAGAGAATCTCATCTCATGGATGCGGTCTCAAAACATTTGTGTCTAGCGGTACTAGTACGCCCTTTCAGGGTCTACTGTATTGCGACCGGCACATCTGTAACTCAAAACTTTATATTCTTCTTGTAAGATCCCGACCCCCAGTTCTTTTGTTTAGAATGGTTTTAATCATGGTTTGGCTTTTTAAGTGAGATTTGATTCAGTTTGACCTTGCTTTCGAGTTTGATTGGATTTTTCCATAGCCTTGAAGACTGTTGACTTTGGTTTGATCCGGTCTTTATGATATGTATTTTTATGAGAAATTACTTTTCATTTCTAAAAAATTCTGGATTTGGTGTATTTTGACTTATTTTATGAAGATTAACAACTTTCATGTTTTGATCATTTTGATTTGATACTCAGAAATCACGTTTTTCGAGGAAAAAGGGCAAAACTGACCTTTCACACTAAATCTGTCCATGAATTTCGAAAATTTCAGAATTTGGGGAAAATATACTTTTTGGAAAGTAGAAATTTCGCTGAGCATTTTTGTCTTCTTCATCGTTTTCATTCGGGACCCGCAAACATTAGTTTCAGCTTTGGTAAGTTTGGGGCCCATGGGGCCCAGCCCATTTGTTCTATAAAACCACCATTGGGTTTCTCCTCTCTCCCATTCTTCATTTTCCTGCAACAAAGGGGAGGAGATAGGGTTCTCCTCCCAGCCCCTTCCTCTCTCCTCTTGTGTCTCTTGTTCTTTGATGCTAAATGGAGGAATGAGCTCCTCATCTTCTTCCCCATCTTTCAAGCTTCCCTTAGATGCCATTTTTGAGATGTTTGAGCTAGAGAAGATCCATCTTTCAAGCTCTTCTTCTTGTTTGGAACACCCAAAGGTTAGCAATGGTCTTCTTTTCTTGAGATTCTTGTTTTCCTCTCCATTTGGAGTGTTTTAATCCCATATGCTAGGGTTTTCCTTGAAGATTTACAAATGTTGATTTTTAGGGTTTTCCTTGGGAAAATTTTGGGGTTTTTGTAGGTTTGAAGCTTGAGACACTAAAGCTTTGTTTGAAGAGTAATTTTACTCCTATCTTGACTAGAGGCAAGTGGATTTCCAATTAATATGATGTTTTCTCTCATTTGGTTCTATTTCATGATTTTCTTTTCTTTGTGTTAATCTTCTTTAATCTATGGGTTTATTTTGATGGAATGGATAATGTTACATTGATTTCAATTTATATTATTGTCTTACCATGCATTGGAAGTGTGTTTTCACTTTGGCTCTCTAAGAAATTTGGCTTCCTTGTATTAAAGATGGGTGCTTAAGGTAGAGGAGAAAAACTTTGATCTTTAAAAAAGTATTGTTTTGGGCTGATTTAGATGATTATGAATGGTGATTTGATGAATTTGTGAGGTCAAGGAAGGGCCCCAATGTTCTTGGAAAATTGTAGGAATGAAAAGGAATGGAAATGATCAAGAAAAAATGGAAAAAGGGATGAAGAAGACACTGCCGGGCTGGACTGGGCAGGCCCAGTCCGCTCGAGCGACCCACTGGGCCGCTCGAGCGACCCAGCCACTGTCTGGGCTCCGCTCGAGCGGACCTGGGTTCGCTCGAGCGAGCCCAGCCCAGCCTGGGGGGCTCGGGTCAGCCTGTTCTTGGCCCATTCAAAAATCTGTTTTGTGGGCCTGTTCAGGTTAGTTTTGGGCTGTGTTTAAAATCAGTTTTGTGGGCCTATTCAGGTTAGTTTTGGGCTGTTTTAAAAATCAGTTTTGTGGGCCATTAAAGGTCTAGTTTTGGTTGTTCTAAAAATCAGTTTTGTGGGCCATTCAAAGTTAGTTTTCAAGGGCTGTTTTAAGATATACTTTGTGGGCCATTCCAGGATTAGTTTTGGACTGTTTTAAAACTTGTTTGGTGGGCCATTCAAAGATTTGTTTTGGGCTGTTTTTAAGACCTGTTTTGTAGGCCATTCAAAGATTAGATTTGGGCTGATCTTAAGAATTGTTTTGTGGGCCATTCAAGGAATAGTTTTGGACTGTTTTAAGGATTGTTTTGAGCCATGTTCAAAGGGCTGTTTTGGGTTAAATGAGTAGACTGTTTGGGCTCGGTTTAAGGCCAGCTATGGGCCTGTTTTTAAGAGTTTTGACATTACTTTCGATACTTGGAAATTTGTGAAATGGGAATGATGTGAGAATGAGTGTATGTGAAATTACCCGGGAATCGTTCGAGTCTCAATGCGCACTTTATCATTTAAATATTATGGATTTTCATTGGCATCAAACGCACTTTTTATTAATCAATGTTTAAAGGTTAAATGTGCATTGAGATGGTTCCTTGGCAAGGCATTAAGTCATTCTCCACTATCCATTCCATTTCAAGTCAGAACATGTATTTGTATTTGTATTTGTATTTGTATTTGTATTCTTGGGTAAACTAATTTAAATAGCATCGGTGATTTGTTATAAAATCATGTGGTTTCCCATGTTCGAAAGGGTTGATCGTATGATTTTATACAAATCACTTTGATGTGTATTTGAACGGTTTACCATGGATATTCGTATGTTTTCTCCGATTCGATTTGAAAAGAGATTGGAGTATGTTCGTCACATTCGGGATTTCTTCGATGAGACTATTGTTTTGATAAGGCTAGTATTTGAAAATAAAAACCTCGAGGCAAGACGGGGCCAGAGCTTGTAGTGCGAGCCCATGAGCCAAAGAGGCTATGATTTCGAAAATAAAACCTCGAGGCAAGACGGGGCCAGAGCTATGTGGTGTGAGCCCCTGAGCCAAAGGGATTAGTATTATGGTTTGATTCGTATCGGTTCGAGTTTTGAAAACTAAAGGCACCACTAGGCTTAGGTCACCTTGTCGGGCTGATCACCCGGCTTGGGATCTTTAATTTGTCCGCCAGCTGCAGCTTGGATTCCGTCTGTACCGACCATGGCAACGGTTTTATCTGCCGGTCCCATTTGTATGGCTACGGTTCTGATTTTTGATCTGCCGGTCCCATTTGTATGGCTACGGTGCTGATCCTATTTCCGGTCCCACATTTAGTGGCTTCGGTTCTGTGTGCTCTTGTTACTTTCGGTAATAGGAGAATTTAGCTATGTGTGGTTGCCAGTGTTTTATCTGCATATTACTTTGTTTTACGATTCTTGTGGGTTATACTTTTTATGTTTTGATTTGGTTAATGTTTACGATATCAATCATTTATCGTATTGTCGCTATTATTCAGGATTTGAAATGTATTTCCGACGATTAAATGTTTTATGCAGGCTTTTATCTTTTCGAGATATTCGTACATCTGATATTGTTCTTTTACTTGTTTTGATATTTATGTTCGGTCTTTCGATCGTTTTAGCATGCTTTATTGTCATTATTGTTTAGCCTATTTATTCGATTTTACGATGATTTCATCAGGTTTTACGAGTGTGCTTTGCTTTCATATTATTTGTGTATTTGCTTGCCAGACCGTCGTGTCTGACCCTGTTTGTTTGGTGCCAGTTTCTTCTTTTCTGTTTTTAGGTGTTTGATCAGAGGAGGCGGTGGGACCGCCGGTATGACGTGAGAGGCTGCCCACTGATATCGTCCTGATGTCAAGTTTGGCACCGGAGTTCGTATCTAACACTTGGGGTAGTATTCTGTCTAGTTGGATATTTTGTATGGCTATGTTAGCCTTTTTCTTTGGGTTGTAATTAAGACACTTGTTAATTGTAATTTAAACATGTGGGAATTAATTAGTCTTGATACTACTAGCTCAGTGTGTTGTGATATATGACTTGTGCCAGTCTGATTATGTGATGGCTTTATGATATTGGCTGCGTGCGACACGGAACCCGATGGCCATGGATTCCGAGTCGTAACACCATGTTTAGCTTCCGCGAAAATATACTCTGATTATGATGGAATTTGATTATCCTCATTCACGCGGATCTTGGGAAATACAACAAAAAGTTTCAAATTATCCCAAAATTTCGCACTCCGGGATCGGTCCACTGCAGGGCCCGGTTTCGGGGTGTGACAGGTTTCGTATCAGAGCTGGTTAGTTTCTAGGAAATAAAATACTCTAGAGACATTAAGACGTGTGGTGAGGATTCGTTAGATTGTGTCGATTTGTTTTCTCGTGTCTTTGTTTCTTTGGATTTGAGTCGGCTTTTCTTTCAGTTCGGGAGATTTTGCTTGCCTTTCCTTTTTGTCATTGTTGTTAGGAGATTTGGATGACCAAATTTCCTCCTTAGTGGTGGAGAATTTAAAGTCTCCGTGCTCTTGTTTAGTGTCTTTTGTCGGTGCTTGTGTCGGGGACTGAGAACCTCGTGGATTCAGGATGTTGTTTTCGGAGAACCTCAGCAGACTTTCAGCCTTCAGCATCTTCGTTGTGGTTAATGAGAGAAGACATGTGCATTTGCCATCCAAAGTAGAACTCGAGCAGTATTTGAAGACACCCTCTCAGTTAATTGAAGATCACCATGCAGAGTACCAAGGTAAGTAAATGTGGATTTTTGGGTGAACTCGGACTATCTTTCCAAAACGAAGGACTGTAAAAGGCATGTTAGCTGTGGATTTTCTGAAGGGAGAAGTGATTCTTAGTTAGTAAGGTTGGAAGCTGGTGCCAGAAACTCAGGGATTTCCCGGATTCGACGAGCCTTGTCATGGTTTTTGGTTGAGAATTTCGGTAACTTGTAGCGTAGCCAGTGTAGTTTTCAGAGGCAATACCAAGTGGATGGTTCGTTGTGGTCAAGATAATTTTTGGCAGTAGAGGAAATCTTGTGGATTTCACCGACTTTCAGGGTATTGGATTAGACAACATACAGGTGCAAGAGTATACTTCAGTTTTGGTGTTGTTCCTTTTCTTGGTGAGAGTGATTTTCATGCTGTTTTCATCCTTGTTATGTTTTCCTTAATGTTTATGATTTATCCGTGTAGTGTTTAAACAATGGATTTATGTATCTTCTTTAAGGCTTATTTTGAATTATAAACTATATCATTATACTCTTTTCATGAGTCGCATGATTTTGTTTTCATAAGAATTTGTGTTTCGCATTCTTGTTTAATCTCCTTAAGATATTGTTTCACAATGATCTGGAAATTTTGCTCTTGTTGTAATTCTCTTAAATGTTGACATCTACATTTTTAAACCTTAAAGATTTCAAAATTTTGTATATGTTTGGTTGGAAATGGATTTCAATAAAAATTTAATGTATGGTCATACTACATGAATTTGATTTATTTTTGAAAATCCTAATTTGAGGTTGTTGAGTATTTCAAGGATTTGTGGGATTAAGAAGATATGAACTTCAAAACGAGTAATGTTGTTTCATGTTCAAATTTTGATAAACCTTATTTATTAAGCTTTACTTG
The DNA here is from genome assembly GCA_012931725.1 of Litsea cubeba. Classification (NCBI taxonomy): domain Eukaryota; kingdom Viridiplantae; phylum Streptophyta; class Magnoliopsida; order Laurales; family Lauraceae; genus Litsea; species Litsea cubeba. Next base: position 124,818,065 of record CM022946.1, read on the forward strand.
ACAATTTGGAAGTTCGGTTTCTACTATGTTTTTAAAGTGATGAGATTTAGCTAAGTAATTGTTTTAGTCATCATGTTTAAAATTTTAAGATTTGTTTTGCATCGAATGGAGTGAGTGGTAATAGCCTTTGGTTGGAGTTCAGAGGTGTATGAAGTGGGGAGTTGATGGATGTCCGGATGTGTACTAGTTCAGTTGAGGACAAAGTTGGATCCACGAGAGAATCAACATCATACAAGACTTGAATTGAAAGTTTCAGTTCTTCAGGGATTGACATTAGATTGGATTCCCAAGGTCGGCTTTAGATGTCAAGGGTAGGAGATTTGAAGAGTGAAATTTGGAGAGGCAAGCCATGCGAAGTTTCGACACAGAACAGCTCAACAGGTTATGGCAGTTTGACATCTGGTTTATGGTAGTGTGACACCTGGGTTATAGCAGACCAAGTCAGAGACAGTAGACCTATAGAATTTGGAGTTTGTAATTTCAGAACAAAGAAGGATTGACGGTATACTTGGAGGCCAGAAGCTGATTATGCATTCGAAAAACATAGTTAGAGCAAACATATGGAAATTTTAGAATTTTTCGGGATGAAGATTTTTCAGTGAAGGCATGTCTACGATCACATCTTCGTACAAGCATCAAGAGCACCGTGTACAACTTTGTAGGACTTAAGGCACAGAATTCCAAACTGATAGAAAGAGGCAGAAATTGCAGTTCTTGAACCGACAGCGACTGACAAGGTGAGTAAAAGAAATGATTTAGTGCTGGAACGACAGATGACACCAAGGAGGCTTAGAAGAATTGTTGCACACCAGTTTGGTCAGAGAAGTTTGTTTCCGAGCAGATATGTGGAATAGTGTGAAGCCTTCAACCGAATCAGAATGTTGTTTGCAGGCGCATCTCAACGTCAGGTTTGATAAGAGGATGTCTCAGTTGCCAAGGTCTAGCATAGGGTGTCAGTGTTTCGTTTGTCTTTTGGGTTTTTGATTTTTGATTTGGTTTAGACCATTTGGAGGACCAAATGGATTCTAAGGGGGGGAGGATGTAAGATCCCGACCCCCAGTTCTTTTGTTTAGTATGGTTTTAATCATGGTTTGCCTTTTTAAGCGAGATTTGATTCAGTTTGACCTTGCTTTCGAGTTTGATTGGATTTTTCCATAGCCTTGAAGACCGTTGACTTTGGTTTGATCCGGTCTTTATGATATGTATTTTTATGAGAAATTACTTTTCATTTCTAAAAAATTCTGGATTTGGTGTATTTTGACTTATTTTATGAAGATTAACAACTTTCATGTTTTGATCATTTTGATTTGATACTCAGAAATCACGTTTTTCGAGGAAAAAAGGCAAAACTGACCTTTCACACTAAATCTGTCCATGAATTTCAAAAATTTCAGAATTTGGGGAAAATATACTTTTTGGAAAGTAGAAATTTCGCTGAGAATTTTTATCTTCTTCGTCGTTTTCATTCGGTACCCGCAAACATTAGTTTCAGCTTTGGTAAGTTTGGGGCCCATGGGGCCCAGCCCATTTGTTCTATAAAACCACCATTGGGTTTCTCCTCTCTCCCATTCTTCATTTTCCTGCAACAAAGGGGAGGAGATAGGGTTCTCCTCCCAGCCCCTTCCTCTCTCCTCTTGTGTCTCTTGTTCTTTGATGCTAAATGGAGGAATGAGCTCCTCATCTTCTTCCCCATCTTTCAAGCTTCCCTTAGATGCCATTTTTGAGATGTTTGAGCTAGAGAAGATCCATCTTTCAAGCTCTTCTTCTTGTTTGGAACACCCAAAGGTTAGCAATGGTCTTCTTTTCTTGAGATTCTTGTTTTCCTCTCCATTTGGAGTGTTTTAATCCCATATGCTAGGGTTTTCCTTGAAGATTTACAAATGTTGATTTTTAGGGTTTTCCTTGGGAAAATTTTGGGGTTTTTGTAGGTTTGAAGCTTGAGACACTAAAGCTTTGTTTGAAGAGTAATTTTACTCCTATCTTGACTAGAGGCAAGTGGATTTCCAATTAATATGATGTTTTCTCTCATTTGGTTCTATTTCATGATTTTCTTTTCTTTGTGTTAATCTTCTTTAATCTATGGGTTTATTTTGATGGAATGGATAATGTTACATTGATTTCAATTTCTATTATGGTCTTACCATGCATTGGAAGTGTGTTTTCACTTTGGCTCTCTAAGAAATTTGGCTTCCTTGTATTAAAGATGGGTGCTTAAGGTAGAGGAGAAAAACTTTGATCTTTAAAAAAGTATTGTTTTGGGCTGATTTAGATGATTATGAATGGTGATTTGATGAATTTGTGAAGTCAAGGAAGGGCCCCAATGTTCTTGGAAAATTGTAGGAATGAAAAGGAATGGAAATGATCAAGAAAAAATGGAAAAAGGGATGAAGAAGACACTGCCGGGCTGGACTGGGCAGGCCCAGTCCGCTCGAGCGACCCAGCTACTGTCTGGGCTCCGCTCGAGCGGACCTGGGTTCGCTCGAGCGAGCCCAGCCCAGCCTGGGGGGCTCGGGTCAGCCTGTTCTTGGCCCATTCAAAAATCTGTTTTGTGGGCCTGTTCAAGTTAGTTTTGGGCTGTGTTTAAAATCAGTTTTGTGGGCCTGTTCAGGTTAGTTTTGGGCTGTTTTAAAAATCAGTTTTGTGGGCCATTAAAGGTCTAGTTTGGGTTGTTCTAAAAATCAGTTTTGTGGGCCATTCAAAGTTAGTTTTCAAGGGCTGTTTTAAGATATACTTTGTGGGCCATTCCAGGATTAGTTTTGGACTGTTTTAAAACTTGTTTGGTGGGCCATTCAAAGATTTGTTTTGGGCTGTTTTTAAGACCTGTTTTGTAGGCCATTCAAAGATTAGTTTTGGGCTGATCTTAAGAATTGTTTTGTGGGCCATTCAAGGAATAGTTTTGGACTGTTTTAAGGATTGTTTTGAGCCATGTTTAAAGGGCTGTTTTGGGTTAAATGAGTAGACTGTTTGGGCTCGGTTTAAGGCCAACTATGGGCCTGTTTTTAAGAGTTTTGACATTACTTTCGATACTTGGAAATTTGTGAAATAGGAATGATGTGAGAATGAGTGTATGTGAAATTACCCGGGAATCGTTCGAGTCTCAATACGCACTTTATCATTTAAATATTATGGATTTTCATTGGCATCAAACGCACTTTTTATTAATCAATGTTTAAAGGTTAAATGTGCATTGAGATGGTTCCTTGGCAAGGCATTAAGTCATTCTCCACTATCCATTCCATTTCAAGTCAGAACATGTATTTGTATTTGTATTTGTATTTGTATTTGTATTCTTGGGTAAACTAATTTAAATAGCATCGGTGATTTGTTATAAAATCATGTGGTTTCCCATGTTCGAAAGGGTTGATCGTATGATTTTATACAAATCACTTTGATGTGTATTTGAACGGTTTACCATGGATATTCGTATGTTTTCTCCGATTCGATTTGAAAAGAGATTGGAGTATGTTCGTCACATTCGGGATTTCTTCGATGAGACTATTGTTTTGATAAGGCTAGTATTTGAAAATAAAAACCTCGAGGCAAGACGGGGCCAGAGCTTTGTAGTGCGAGCCCATGAGCCAAAGAGGCTATGATTTCGAAAATAAAACCTCGAGGCAAGACGGGGCCAGAGCTATGTGGTGTGAGCCCCTGAGCCAAAGGGATTAGTATTATGGTTTGATTCGTATCGGTTCGAGTTTTGAAAACTAAAGGCACCACTAGGCTTAGGTCACCTTGTCGGGCTGATCACCCGGCTTGGGATCTTTAATTTGTCCGCCAGCTGCAGCTTGGATTCCGTCTGTACCGACCATGGCAACGGTTTTATCTGCCGGTCCCATTTGTATGGCTACGGTTCTGATTTTTGATCTGCCGGTCCCATTTGTATGGCTACGGTGCTGATCCTATTTCCGGTCCCACATTTAGTGGCTTCGGTTCTGTGTGCTCTTGTTACTTCGGTAATAGGAGAATTTAGCTATGTGTGGTTGCCAGTGTTTTATCTGCATATTACTTTGTTTTACGATTCTTGTGGGTTATACTTTTTATGTTTTGATTTAGTTAATGTTTACGATATCAATCATTTATCATATTGTCGCTATTATTCAGGATTTGAAATGTATTTCCGACGATTAAATGTTTTATGCAGGCTTTTATCTTTTCGAGATATTCGTACATCTGATATTGTTCTTTTACTTGTTTTGATATTTATGTTCGGTCTTTCGATCGTTTTAGCATGCTTTATTGTCATTATTGTTTAGCCTATTTATTCGATTTTACGATGATTTCATCAGGTTTTACGAGTGTGCTTTGCTTTCATATTATTTGTGTATTTGCTTGCCAGACCGTCGTGTCTGACCCTGTTTGTTTGGTGCCAGTTTCTTCTTTTCTGTTTTTAGGTGTTTGATCAGAGGAGGCGGTGGGACCGCCGGTCTGACGTGAGAGGCTGCCCACTGATATCGTCCTGATGTCAAGTTTGGCACCGGAGTTCGTATCTAACACTTGGGGTAGTATTCTGTCTAGTTGGATATTTTGTATGGCTATGTTAGCCTTTTTCTTTGGGTTGTAATTAAGACACTTGTTAATTGTAATTTGAACATGTGGGAATTAATTAGTCTTGATACTACCAGCTCACTGTGTTGTGATATATGACTTGTGCCAGTCTGATTATGTGATGGCTTTATGATATTGGCTGCGTGCGACACGGAACCCGATGGCCACGGATTCCGAGTCGTAACACCATGTTTAGCTTCCGCGAAAATATACTCTGATTATGATGGCATTTGATTATCCTCATTCACGCGGATCTTGGGAAATACAACAAAAAGTTTCAAATTATCCCAAAATTTCGCACTCCGGGATCGGTCCACTGTAGGGCCCGGTTTCGGGGTGTGACACTTCTTATCTCGAGCAAGCTTTGCTTCTCGATAAGTCGAATTTAAGTTCACAATTGCTTCTAGCAGTCACTGGGACGCTCATTCTGGGCTTACCATACCAGCGATCAGAACAATTGTACCCTCTATGGCATTTTGCCTTCCTCATATTGCTTGGGTCATCTCCCTCGAGCAATTTGAAAATACAAAACCAAAGAACTTCCCATTTATGATCATTATATTCTTGTGATTACTAATGGATGTGGTCTTGTTTCAGAAACTTTTCGAAAACTAACAATGGCAGCTTCACTAACCATTACTTTCGATGAAAACAAGCACCAACTCATGCTTCAACAGAAGCAAACCACGTGCACTTACAAGCGCCCCGTCAGCTGCCGAAGCATCAACTCCCTCGGCAATTCTCTGAACTCCGGGTCGACCTCGACTCCCCGGACTATCGTCTTTGGGACGTTGGGACCATTCCCACTTCCTGAGGAACAAACTGCTCCCTCCAAGAAGCAAAAACTCGCCTCTCAACGTGTCACTACCGTGACACCAAAGGCGAGCACCAGCAGGCCTGAAGCCCGTGGCACCCCCACGAAGCCTCGACCTGCAAGCAACCAGGTCTATCCCAAGACTTGGTCCCCAAGACCTTCACCAAAACAAAGAAGGTCCCAAACATCCACTAAGCCAGCATTCCTGGCCCCACTTAAGGAGAACCAGTTCTACCCTCTTGCCTACATGAAAGAGGAGAAACCTATCTCCAACCTGACTTCCAAGCCATCCCAGCATGAGCTGGCTTGTTCCTACAAGCCCAAAATCAAATCATGCATCACAAGGCCTCTGTAAGCACCCGCTAAGGCCTACAAACCTGCAGTTCGACCCTTCATCTCTACAGGGGCCGAACTCCAGAAATTCAAAGCTTCGCTGCAACAGGCGAAGGACAGGGTTCGCATCCTGTCCTTGCCCAGCTGCAAAGAAGACAGGCTTGGCTGATGCGCCCGAGGAAGCACATCCTTCATCGTCAAAGCCCAGCCAGAGCTGACCGAAGCTCAAATTTCCCGTCGCATACGCCGCCGCGCGTCATACCGGCAAAAGAGACTAGAGAAGCAAAGGACCCAGCTTCCTACACTCCAAGTCTCTCCCAAATTGGTCGAAAAAGAAAGACCCAACCAAGTTGCTGCCGTCCATATGGTTGGAAAAACCAGAAGGCGCCAAAAATCAGCAACAAAAATCCATGTCCGACGTCCGATGACCCGCAGCGTCTCAAGGACAAGAAGACATTCAGAAGAATCCCCTGCTCCTTCAAGCAAAGGACAGCAGAGTGATCCTTCCTCAAGCTCTTCTTCAAAAAGAATGAGCCCCAGCTCAGTCACCAGGACAGTTTTCTTCGTTCGAATCATGAAGGATGAATGTCTTGGCTACAAATTCTGAGCCACCACCCCGCAACCCACCTCCAGAAGATGCGATCACCCGCATCCAGCAGTTGGAACAGGGCCAGCAGAGGATTGAAACTCTGATGGAAATGATGGACCGCGCTCCTGCTCGGTTCTACCGAGGTCGGCGGACGTGGGAGTCCGTTTGGTTCCGACCCTTTTGTAATCGGGGGGCAAGGGATGCATCAACATTTCTTTTTTTGTGAGGGTGTGCCAGATTTTATATTTTACTTGGAATTGCAAGTGGTGATCCGGAGATCAGCCTTCGCAACTAAAAAGGAAATCAACTTCTTTCAAGTTTTCCATTGCACATATATTTAAGAAAAGAGACATTTTCTTGGTTTGCCGTGAAAGGCGATTTTTTTGGCATTTATAGCCGATTTTGGCGTTTATAGCCGATTTTTGGCGTTTATAGCCGATTTTGGCGTTTATAGCCGATTTACAATCCTTATCAATAATGAAAGACAAGAGTTGTGATTTTTGTCTCTTTTGAAAAAATACAAACTACAATGAAAAGCAAGAAAAGGAGGATCTAACTTCTCAGGAGATTGTGGGGGACCCGTTTAGATTGACGGTCGCAAGCCATATGTGGGCTTCGCCATCATCCATGCAGATGAGAACAGAGGATGCTATTGATTCGCTTGGCTTGGCTATAACCTCAGGTTTTTAGAGAACAAAGACCAAAAGACGGTCCTATGTCCAATGAAAAGCCGAGTAGACGGGCTTGAAAAAGCCATGTCTAAGCCATTGGCGGCAGAAGGAGAAGGCAAGGACCTTGGGGGGGAGTACCCCCCAAGGGACTTTTGTCACCTTGTTGCGGTGGTCGGTGTAGAACTTCCGCAGAGTTTTCTCTCTTTTTTCTTTCTCTGGATTTCTGTGCTTTGTCTGTCTGTGTGTTTGTGCTTTTTTTTTTTATGATCATTTCTTCTTGGAGAGCTCTCCTATTTATATGCTTTTAGGTGGCCATTTAGGAGGGTTTATGAGCTTTAATTGTCATAAAGCTACATAAAGGGAGGAGTTACAAGATTGAATTCTTTATTTTGTAACTCCTTTTTCTTGGCTTCTGATTAGCCGGAGGAGATTGAGGGCATTTAATCGCCTTTAATCGCCATGATGGGAGGCGTTTCATGGGTTAAATGCCATGAATCTCTTGGCTTGTAACTCCTGAATGCTTGCTTCTAATTGGGCCGTCCAAAGAAATGGATTAATGACTGTAATAAAGCTAGTCAATTAATCGCATTAAGTGGTCGCCGAGCAGTTGAAGAGTCGCGGGCCGTGCCGCGTCTTTTGGGATTCTTCTGTCGATGATCATCGATGGATCTTCATGTAGATCGACATCAGATGACCATATAATTTCAGGTGTTTGTTGCCAACAGTGGGTCGGTGCCATCTATCCTGTCGATTTCTCGATCGGTCGGGTAGAAAGCACACTTTTTTTGGTTGACCGGGTGGCGATCAATATTGTTTTCGATACTCTTGATGATTGACCCGTGTTTTGGACGGATGTCAGTGGATTTGGTGTCTCAAAAGCATGAATTTTGGAAAGTACCAGAGGCTGGGCGCTTCGAATCGCGAAAAAACGGTGAAAACCGAGGTTTCCAGGGCCTTCCCGGCGACCCCGGGCTCCATGGTCGCCGGCGACCCTGGGTCAGGTCGACCCTGGGGGGGTTTTCCCCCTTTTGTCCCGTTTTGTGTACGTTTTTTGCTGTTTTTCGATTCTTTTTTCTTCTGTATTTTTCCTTGACATTTTTGACCATTTATCGGCCTGATTTCCCTGTAGGAATCCTGATGAGAATCCTTGCATTTTATTTTGCAAAGTTTCCAATTTCCTGAGAAAGCCGAAGACTTTGTAGCACAGAGCTGCCGATTTTCCGTCATAAGCTAAAACTGGGTCAAACGATGTCGGAATGACCTGAAATTTGGTGTGAAGCCTCCTGAGCAATAAATAAGACCAACTATAGGCTTTTGTTTGAGTTTTGAAGCCGTTTGGGGTCTTATCACCAGTAGACTTGCTTTTATCGCGATGAAGATGTCGCGGCTTGATGTGCGGTCAACCGATGTCCGATTGACTTGAAATTTGACAGGGGACCTATTGGAGTCATTTTAAGATGATCCATAGGCTCTGTCTTGAAAACCATGGTCCCGGGGAGCTTCGCCGCCGAGAGGCTTGATTTAGCTGTTCAAGGGTTGTTGTAGGGTCAAACGTTGTCGGTTTGACTCGGAACTTGACGTAGAACCTTTTGGATGTATTTTGAGACCATCCATCGGCTTTGATCGAAGATTTGGTGTCTCCGATGCTTTTGCCGCCGAGAGCTCCTTTTCGGCTGTCGGAGAAGCGAAGTTAGGCCAAATGATTTTGAAATGGCCCGAAACTTCTTGTGTACTCCTCTTTTGGTTGTCTTAAAGAATCTTGCAGTTTTTGTTTGATTCTGACAAGATTTGATTTTTGGAAGTAGCATTGCCTATTTATGGCAGGTTGCGACTTCATGTAGCTCTTTGGATCTTGAAGAGGCAAAGTGACATTTTTGGTGTCAACAAATGCCCCCTCGAGGTACAGCGACGAGTTGCTTAACTTTTGTAGTCGATGTGCCTCGAAGAGATTTTTGAAGGAGAGCCTGTGACTTGACCAAGAGTCTTTGAGGAGTCTTTCTTTTTGGTATTTGTAGCCTTTTGAGCTTCCAGGGGAATTTTATGGTAGTGAAAGGGATCACGTACCATCTCGAGGCAAAGTTTTGAAGATGACATCAAGGATGTGGATTTGGGTTTTGACTGTTGGAATTTGAGATGACTTGAGAAGTCTTTTGATGAATTGAAGAATTAGTATCTCAAAGTATTGATTTGAGTTGGAATTATTGTCAACACATTGTCACAAGCATGATGATAGTAGGCTAGTGTTGATAGAGCTGAAAAGAAGTAACAGAATTGAAACAGTCAGGAATTCAGAATTCCTGAAGCAGAGCATGCGGTCGACCGGGCACCCCATGCGGTCGACCGAGCAAGAAGAAACCTGCAGAAACAGATTCAGGTAGCTCCCAGTTATTTTCATGACACAGTGTGTCTTCGGTCGACCGGGACCCCAGGATGTCGACCGAGCGCGATAATTGACTGATTCCAGACAGTGTATGATGTCGACCGAGAAAGCCAGGATGTCGACCGAGCACGGGAACCAGAGTTGCGCAGAATTAGAAGTTTTGCACGAAAATTCAACACTCTTATCTAATTTGTTTAGGACTCTTTCTAAATGAATTGTAGCCTGTTTTGAATACAATTAAGGGTTATTAAAACCTATAAAAAGGCATGTATGGGTCGTTCATAAATACACCAGAAGAGAGAAAGAATAGAGAAGAGTTTTAGAGAGTTCTTGAGAGAAAGAAGAAGCTGCTGGTGTGTGTTGCTGTGTGCTGATGTGGTGACGTTTTCTACAGCAATTGTGGACGAGATTATGCTCTAGAAGATGGTGATTCGTCCATGAGTTAGGTGTCTCTCTTTTATGCTTTAGATTTCAATTTGTAAGGGATTGAGAGAGAGAGAATTGTAGAGGGGAAGTGTAAGACCCCGACCCGAGAGACCTCGTTTAGAGTTGTTTGTGTTGTGTTTTAGTTTTAAGTGTGTTTAGTGGTTGTTGGATTAGTTGGGGATTAGAATAGCTTTTATGATAGCTTTGGGGAATTTGGAGAGCCTTTTTATTTGTGGGACCCTTTGGGGGTTCTTATTTCGAATTGTGTGAGATTGGGGGTTTACCGATGATTTCTAAGAATCGTGTTTTAACCCATTGAACTTATCTTGTTAACCCCTACAACTTTCATGTTGACATCGTTTTCATTTGAGGACCTTAAACCTGATTTTTCACTAATTGAGGGCAAAATGGTCTTTTTTACCCAAAATCTGGACACCGATTTCAATATCACCAAAATGTGCAAAATTTATACTTTTTGGAAACTAGAAATTTTGCCGATCAACTTTGTCTTCTTCGCCGAATTCGTTTGAAGCCCCGAGAACCATGTTTTGAGCCCGAGAAGTTCTTTAAGTTGTGGGCCCCATCCTCACTTACTATATATAGAAAGCTTCTTCTTCTTTTTCCCATTTCTGGCAAAAACCCTAGAGGAGAAGAGAAATCCCAGCCCTAAGGGTTTTCCCTTACCTTTTCTTGCCTCTTCATCTTCAATCACCCACTAAACTAGTGCTAATGGAGAATTAGTTGCTGCAATCTTCTTCCTCATCTCAAGGTCTTCATCTTGATACCATTTTTGAAGAAAACCGCCCACTCCAAGTCTTACTTTGGACAACACTTTACTTTTTGAAGAACTTCTTTGTAAGTGATTTTCCTAAAAGTTTTATAATCTTGTCTGTTTAGCCCTAGGGTAGCTCTATTTCAGTTATTGGAAGATTTCGTCTTGTTTTATTTGGATTTTGATAATCTAGGGTTTGGATTTGGGGGTTTTGTGTATAGGTGTTTGATTGGGAATCTAAGAGGTGATTAGAGCTCAATTTGAATTGCATTTGGACCCAAGGCAAGTGGATGAAATGATTCTCATGTGTTTTATCATGTTTTATGCAAAATCTTGAATTGTCTTCATTAATGGTTTTAATGATTTATCATGTTTGATGGTTTAGTCTTATTGATTTTGAATGATGATTTGATGTGATAATGAGGTCAAGGAATAGCCCAATTGTTTGTGAAAATATGTATGGAAGAAGGGGAAAGAAAGGAAATGGATTGGAGTTGGACAAGGGAAGAATTCAATCAAATGGGTTGAAATTCGCTACAGGACCGATCGATCGCCCGTCAGGCCCGATCGATCGGACTGTAAATAACTGAGAGGGTTCTCAGGACCGATCGATCGCCCATCAGGTCCGATCGATCGGACTGTAAATAACTGGAAGCAAATTCGGGACCGATCGATCGGCCAAGGGGTCCGATCGATCGGACTGAGATGAGATGAAGTATAAAATAGGAGAATTGTGGGATTATTTTCCAGATTCACCCCAAGTCCATACTCAAGTCCAATTCAGCTCTATCCCTTATCTTCTTATTTGAAGATATTGAACCTATAATGATGCATTCAAACCCATGAAAGATTGGGGTATATTGTGAAGGGCTGTAGTGTGGAAGTACTGTTTGGAGGCCCAATGCTATTCAAGGATGAGTAAGGCATTATATGAAGTCCGAAGGAAGGAAGAACCTCATCATGGAAACTCCATGAGGTTTTCTAGATTGATCAATGTGTATAAGGACCCGGAATGTCCCTAACTCTTAAAGAGTACCAAAATTTCATCATAACCGACATACGGGACCCTATTCGCACTGATTCAATCCTAGAAACCCCATTGTTGGCCTATAAAAGTATGGAAAACTAATTGTATCTAATTTTCAACCTAACTCTTATTTTGGGATTTCAAACCAACTTGATATGACTAGACCGTCCCAAGAGTACTAGAAGTGATGTGTTTAGCTTTTGCTAACTTGTATATGGTGACTTGAGATGGATGTGTATTTGTGCCTATGGCACCCCGTTCTTCATTATGCATATGATTTGATTTATCGTATTTGACCTATGAGTCGGCACCACTGAGCTTGGACGACCTCGTCGGTTTGATCTACCGACTTGGGGTTCCTTCCCCTCCTGATAGTCAGCTGCAGTCTGGAATGTGCAGAGTTTTTACCCGGTTCGCTACCGTGGTCCCGCAGAGTATATATATATGTATATTATAATATTTATCGTTGTTCCTCCTCACCTCGTGTGACTGAGGTCAATGATCCCGTTAGGGTATGCGCTCTCTTCACTTCGGTGAAGGGAGGATCTAGCTTGTGGGGTTGCCATCTTGACAGTTTCCAAATCCTTGCTACCTTACATGATTTATTGCATATGTACTTCTTTTGAAATGATACATTGTCTTTTATAAAGTTCATTGTTTATCCATAAGTTTTCTTAACTCTTGCATAGTATCATTGTTTTATTATCGTTATATCTTTTCACCCACCTGCCAGACCGTCGTGTCTGATCCATTTATTTTGGTACTCAGGTCCCGAGCTCTTTGCCATTGAGGAGGAGCCAGAGGAGGCGGTCGGTGAACCGCAACGAGTGATCGAGTGGCAAGCCGATGATGTCATGTAGACATTCGGCCTTGCCTTGAGGACGATACACTTTGGGAACTTGATATCTTTGTTTTAGGTTTCATTTGGTTGTACGGTCTTTGTTGACCGTTATTTTGGGGCATTAATCAACTGATATTTGTAAATATACTTAACTTTACTTTTGGGGAAATATGCTTATGAACATTGCTCATCCTGATACCTTATCATTTAACCATAAATCTGTCTTATTTATGAGATTGAATAGTACTCACATGATTTGCTACACGCTTCCGCAATCTTGAGAATGTGTTTGATATGGTTATATGTGAGATGATGTGTAAAGATAATCCTCACCGCGGAACCCTGTGGGAAATCACGCGCACGGATAAACGTTCTTTCAAATTCCGTGTGCGTTTTAGCCAAAGAGATGCACGTGGCGCGGCATCAACCCGACCCGTCCCGACCTCCCGGACTCGGATCCTTTTCCCCCTTTCGGTCCGGGGTCGCGACAGGACTGGTATCAGAGCGGGACATGTTTCAGGCAATTAAAAGAAACTAGAAACCTTAAGTACGTGGCGAGGATCCGTTAGATAGAATCGTGTGAGCAATGTGTGACCACCCTGTACTTGATTTATATGTGCTAACAATTTGTTTTGCAGCGTTATGCCACCTCGCAAAAGAACAGCAAACAGTAATCACATTGCCAGTAACAGCGAGAGTGCAGGGCTTAGTACAGAGGAACTTCAGGACAACAATATGCAGAACCAATTCCAACAGATGATGCAGGCTATGATAGACCAACAACGCCAGGCCAATGAGAATCAGGCTAGGCTCCAAGCACAAGCATTTGAGACACAGACCAGATTGCAAGAACAGATGCTTAAGAAAGACGAGGATCATGCTAGGGAGATAGCTCAAATGCAGGCACAGTTGTTGGGGATATTGGAGAGGAGACCGGAACCAATCCCAGTTGCACCACTTGGTCCGGTAAACATTAGAGGAAATGATCCTAATGTGTTGTATGAGCGGTTCAGGAAGAGAGGACCGAAAGAATTTTTGGGGACTGAAGACCCAATGGCAGCAGACGATTGGCTTGAGCACACCGAAAACATATTTGAGATATTCTTATGTACCGGTCTAGAACGTGTGCAGCTGGCAGCCTCTATGTTTGTGGGTTTAGCAGATATTTGGTGGAAGACCGTAAGGGCAGAATATAGGACAATGGCTGATGCAGAAGCCTGGACTAGCTTCAAGAGACAGTTTGGAGAGAAATATGTACCTACACATGTCAAGAGGCAAAAAGCAGTAGAATTTCAGCAACTTGTGCAAGGAAATATGACAGTCCTTGAATACCTCACCAAATTTGAGAGATTGTCAAGGTATGCACCGGAGTTGGTAGACACAGAGGAGAAGAAGATAACCAAGTTTCTTGAGGGACTTCACCCGATTATTGAGAGGGATGCTACCGGGGTTGTACCACCCGTTACCTTTGAAGAAGCTGTCAAGAGAGCATACAAATTTGAGAACTTCCACAACAAAATCATCAAGAACCAAGGAAAGGGTCAAGGCCAACAGCAGAACAATCAACAAAGAAACAATCAGAACAAGAGGCCAAGACAAGAGCAAAATGTGCAAAATCCGGGTGCTTGTATCCATTGTGGGAAACACCATGGGAATGCCCAATGTCGTACTATCACGGGAGCATGTTTTAGATGTGGTTCATTGGACCACCAAATGAGGGACTGCCCAAGGCCAGATAGACAGAATAGACAGCAACAAGGAGTACAGCATCAGGCACCACCTCAGAATGCATTGGTAGTTCAGAATCAAGCAAGGCCACTACAACAACAGGCGCCTCAGCCACAGTTTAGGCCACAACAACAACAGCAACAACAGGCCCGTCAGCAAGGGCAGAATCAGAATCAAAATCAGCGTCCTCAGAACCAAAATAGGAATGCACCACAAGGCAGGCAACAGCAAGGGCAGAACAGGCCACCACAAAGGGCACAACTCTATGCTGTCAATAGAGCTGATGTGGAGGCTGAAGGCAATGTAGTGGAAGGTACACTTCTCGTCTGTGGTTTTGATGCTAAGGTTTTGTTTGACCCTGGCTCTACTCACTCATTCCTATCTCCAAAATTTGCTATGTTGATTGATATGCATGCTAGAGAGTTGAGTTTCATTTTGACTGTGACTACCCCTTTAGGTAAGGAAGTTGTTTGTAGAACTTTTTACCCTAGTTGTCCAGTCGTGATAGGAGAAGTAGTATTACCGGCAGATCTCATTTTGTTGGAGATGCAGGATTTTGATGTCATCCTAGGGATGGATTGGTTAGCAGGATACCATGCTACTATGGATTGTTTCCATAAGACCCTAACTTTTAAGTTAGAGGAGACCCAAGAAGGGGTGTTGTTTCAGGGAGAAAGGAGTAATTCTGGTGCAGGATTTATTTCAGCATTGAAAGCTGATAGGCTTCTAAAAAGTGGTTGTGAGGGTTATTTGGCGTTTATCACGGAGGATAAACGGTCCCAAGGGGTGGAGGAGATTCCAATTGTTTGTGAGTTTCCGGATGTTTTCCCGGAGGAGATACCAGGATTGCCACCCATTAGAGAGATAGACTTCACTATTGAGTTGTTACCAGGGACTGCTCCGATATCTATCGCACCTTACAGAATGGCCCCGGCAGAATTGGGAGAGTTGAAGATGCAATTGCAAGAACTTTTGAACAAAGGTTTCGTGAGACCTAGTGTGTCACCGTGGGGAGCACCAGTTCTGTTTGTGAAGAAGAAGGATGGTTCTATGAGAATGTGTATTGACTATAGAAGATTGAACCAAGTGACCATCAAAAACAAATATCCGTTGCCAAGGATAGATGAATTGTTTGATCAGTTGCAAGGAGCTGCTTACTTTTCGAAGATTGATTTGAGGTCAGGCTACCATCAGTTGAGGGTTAGAGATTCAGATGTGCCAAAAACAGCCTTTCGGACAAGATATGGACACTATGAGTTTCTAGTGATGCCATTTGGTCTGACTAATGCACCGGCAGTTTTCATGGCATTGATGAACAAAATATTTGCGGAGTATTTGGATCAGTTTACAGTGGTGTTTATTGATGATATTTTGGTATATTCCAAGACTAAAGGAGAGCACGAAGAACATTTGAGGATAGCACTCCAGCTCTTGAGGGAGAATCAGTTGTTTGCAAAACTTAGTAAGTGTGAATTTTGGTTGGACCAAGTCACATTTTTGGGTCATATCATCTCCAAAGAAGGATTATCAGTGGACCCGTCCAAGATTGAGGCAGTCATGAATTGGGATAGGCCGAAGAATGCATCAGAAATCAGGAGTTTTCTTGGATTGGCAGGATATTATCGGAGGTTTGTGCAAGGATTTTCGTCGATTGCATCACCTCTGACGAAGTTGACAAGGAAGAATGCACTATATGTTTGGACAGACAAGTGTGAAGCTAGTTTCCAAGAGCTGAAGAAGAGATTGACTACGGCTCCAGTCCTTACTTTGCCATCTGGGAGCGGCGGTTTTACTATTTTTACCGATGCTTCCAATGTTGGACTTGGATGCGTGCTAATGCAAGATGGGAAGGTAGTTGCATATGGGTCGCGGCAGTTGAAAGATCATGAGAAGAACTATGCAACACATGATCTCGAATTGGCCGCAGTTGTTTTAGCTTTGAAGATGTGGAGACACTACCTCTATGGAGAGAAGTTTGAGGTTCACTCCGATCACCGTAGCCTACAGTACTTGTTTTCTCAGAAGGAGTTGAACATGAGGCAGAGGAGATGGATGGAATATATTAAAGACTATGATTTTCCAATCAAGTATCACCCGGGAAAAGCGAATGTAGTCGCAGATGCCTTGAGCAGAAAGTCAGCGAGCATGGCAACTCTTCGGGGGACTTATGTGGTACAGCAGTTAGAAGAGTTGGGTGTAGATTTTCAGCCACTAAGAGAAGGTGTCATGTTAGCAAACATGTCAGTGTCAGAGCCTTCTTTCATTCAGAAGATCAAAGAGAGTCAGTTGCAAGACCCAGAGTTGGCTAAGATTTCAGAACATATAGCAGATCGTCCGGATTTTCGTGTAGTAGATGGAGTTTTGTATTACCGAGACCGTCTGTGTGTGCCTAACTTGGAGGACTTGAGGAATGATATCATGTCTGAGGCCCATGATACCAAGTATTCCATACACCCGGGCAGCACGAAGATGTACCAGAATTTGAAGGACAGATTTTGGTGGAATAACATGAAGAGAGAGATAGCAGCTTTCGTCTCTCGTTGTATGACATGTCAGTTGATCAAGGCAGAACATCAGAAGCCTCCAGGGTTACTACGACCATTAGAAATTCCGGAATGGAAATGGGAGCACATTACCATGGATTTCATATCGGGTTTACCGAAGACTAGTAAGGGCAACGATGCTATTTGGGTCATAGTGGACCGTCTCACCAAGTCAGCTCATTTCCTACCGATGAGGACTGGGAAGAAAATGCATATGTTGCCTTTGGCACAGTTATTTGTCACAGAAATTGTCAGTCGTCATGGACAGCCAGTTTCCATCACATCCGATAGGGACAGCAGATTTGTCTCAAGATTTTGGAAGACATTGCATGAGTCTATGGGTACGAAGTTACAGTTCAGCACAGCCTATCACCCACAGACCGACGGTCAGTCAGAAAGGACAATTCAGACACTTGAGGATATGCTTCGAGCTTGTGTGTTAGATTTCAAGACTCAGTGGGATGAAGCCTTACCGTTGTGTGAGTTCGCTTACAACAACAGTTTTCACTCGAGTATCGGTATGGCACCTTTTGAGGCTTTGTATGGCAGAAGGTGTAGAACACCTGTTTGTTGGGAAGAAGTTGGTACTCGCAGTTTCCACGGACCGACCATTGTTAGTGAGACAAGTGACAAGGTCAAGTTGATTCAAGAACGTCTGAAAGTGGCTCAGAGTAGACAGAAGAGTTATGCAGACTCTCACAGAAGGGATTTACAGTTCAAAGAAGGAGATAAGGTTTTCTTGAAAGGGTCACCTACTCGTGGGACTTTGAGGTTTGGACAGAAGGGCAAACTGTCTAGGAGGTACATTGGACCGTATGACATTGTGAGTAGGATTGGTGATGTGGCTTACAGGTTAGCCTTACCACCTGAACTTTCCGGCGTACACAATGTTTTTCACGTGTCTATGTTAAAGAAATACGTCCCTGACAGACTACACATACTCCGTTATGAGCCATTAGAAATCCGAGAAGATGCGACATATGTTGAGAAGCCTAAGCAGATCATTGACACCAAAGAGCAAGAATTGAGAACTCGGACTATTCAGTGGGTCAAGGTACTTTGGGAGAACCATGGACCGGAAGAAGCAACTTGGGAATTACGGGATCAGGTTCAGAAGAAGTACCCACATCTTCTACCGGAGGTGAGTTTTAATTTCCATTTGGAGGACCAAATGTCCTAAGGGGTGGAGGATGTAAGACCCCGACCCGAGAGACCTCGTTTAGAGTTGTTTGTGTTGTGTTTTAGTTTTAAGTGTGTTTAGTGGTTGTTGGATTAGTTGGGGATTAGAATAGCTTTTATGATAGCTTTGGGGAATTTGGAGAGCCTTTTTATTTGTGGGACCCTTTGGGGGTTCTTATTTCGAATTGTGTGAGATTGGGGGTTTACCGATGATTTCTAAGAATCGTGTTTTAACCCATTGAACTTATCTTGTTAACCCCTACAACTTTCATGTTGACATCGTTTTCATTTGAGGACCTTAAACCTGATTTTTCACTAATTGAGGGCAAAATGGTCTTTTTACCCAAAATCTGGACACCGATTTCAATATCACCAAAATGTGTAAAATATATACTTTTTGGAAACTAGAAATTTTGCCGATCAACTTTGTCTTCTTCGCCGAATTCGTTTGAAGCCCCGAGAACCATGTTTTGAGCCCGAGAAGTTCTTTAAGTTGTGGGCCCCATCCTCACTTACTATATATAGAAAGCTTCTTCTTCTTTTTCCCATTTCTGGCAAAAACCCTAGAGGAGAAGAGAAATCCCAGCCCTAAGGGTTTTCCCTTACCTTTTCTTGCCTCTTCATCTTCAATCACCCACTAAACTAGTGCTAATGGAGAATTAGTTGCTGCAATCTTCTTCCTCATCTCAAGGTCTTCATCTTGATACCATTTTTGAAGAAAACCGCCCACTCCAAGTCTTACTTTGGACAACACTTTACTTTTTGAAGAACTTCTTTGTAAGTGATTTTCCTAAAAGTTTTATAATCTTGATTGTTTAGCCCTAGGGTAGCTCTATTTCAGTTATTGGAAGATTTCGTCTTGTTTTAATTGGATTTTGATAATCTAGGGTTTGGATTTGGGGGTTTTGTGTATAGGTGTTTGATTGGGAATCTAAGAGGTGATTAGAGCTCAATTTGAATTGCATTTGGACCCAAGGCAAGTGGATGAAATGATTCTCATGTGTTTTATCATGTTTTATGCAAAATCTTGAATTGTCTTCATTAATGGTTTTAATGATTTATCATGTTTGATGGTTTAGTCTTATTGATTTTGAATGATGATTTGATGTGATAATGAGGTCAAGGAATAGCCCAATTGTTTGTAAAAATATGTATGGAAGAAGGGAAAAGAAAGGAAATGGATTGGAGTTGGACAAGGGAAGAATTCAATCAAATGGGTTGAAATTCGCTACAGGACCGATCGATCGCCCGTCAGGTCCGATCGATCGGACTGTAAATAACTGAGAGGGTTCTCCGGACCGATCGATCGCCCATCAGGTCCGATCGATCGGACTGTAAATAACTGGAAGCAAATTCGGGACCGATCGATCGGCCAAGGGGTCCGATCGATCGGACTGAGATGAGATGAAGTATAAAATAGGAGAATTGTGGGATTATTTTCCAGATTCACCCCAAGTCCATACTCAAGTCCAATTCAGCTCTATCCCTTATCTTCTTATTTGAAGATATTGAACCTATAATGATGCATTCAAACCCATGAAAGATTGGGGTATATTGTGAAGGGCTGTAGTGTGGAAGTACTGTTTGGAGGCCCAATGCTATTCAAGGATGAGTAAGGCATTATATGAAGTCCGAAGGAAGGAAGAACCTCATCATGGAAACTCCATGAGGTTTTCTAGATTGATCAATGTGTATAAGGACCCGGAATGTCCCTAACTCTTAAAGAGTACCAAAATTTCATCATAACCGACATACGGGACCCTATTCGCACTGATTCAATCCTAGAAACCCCATTGTTGGCCTATAAAAGCATGGAAAACTAATTGTATCTAATTTTCAACCTAACTCTTATTTTGGGATTTCAAACCAACTTGATATGACTAGACCGTCCCAAGAGTACTAGAAGTGATGTGTTTAGCTTTTGCTAACTTGTATATGGTGACTTGAGATGGATGTGTATTTGTGCCTATGGCACCCCGTTCTTCATTATGCATATGATTTGATTTATCGTATTTGACCTATGAGTCGGCACCACTGAGCTTGGACGACCTCGTCGGTTTGATCTACCGACTTGGGGTTCCTTCCCCTCCTGATAGTCAGCTGCAGTCTGGAATGTGCAGAGTTTTTACCCGGTTCGCTACCGTGGTCCCGCAGAGTATATATATATGTATATTATAATATTTATCGTTGTTCCTCCTCACCTCGTGTGACTGAGGTCAATGATCCCGTTAGGGTATGCGCTCTCTTCACTTCGGTGAAGGGAGGATCTAGCTTGTGGGGTTGCCATCTTGACAGTTTCCAAATCCTTGCTACCTTACATGATTTATTGCATATGTACTTCTTTTGAAATGATACATTGTCTTTTATAAAGTTCATTGTTTATCCATAAGTTTTCTTAACTCTTGCATAGTATCATTGTTTTATTATCGTTATATCTTTTCACCCACCTGCCAGACCGTCGTGTCTGATCCATTTATTTTGGTACTCAGGTCCCGAGCTCTTTGCCATTGAGGAGGAGCCAGAGGAGGCAGTCGGTGAACCGCAACGAGTGATCGAGTGGCAAGCCGATGATGTCATGTAGACATTCGGCCTTGCCTTGAGGACGATACACTTTGGGAACTTGATATCTTTGTTTTAGGTTTCATTTGGTTGTACGGTCTTTGTTGACCGTTATTTTGGGGCATTAATCAACTGATATTTGTAAATATACTTAACTTTACTTTTGGGGAAATATGCTTATGAACATTGCTCATCCTGATACCTTATCATTTAACCATAAATCTGTCTTATTTATGAGATTGAATAGTACTCACATGATTTGCTACACGCTTCCGCAATCTTGAGAATGTGTTTGATATGGTTATATGTGAGATGATGTGTAAAGATAATCCTCACCGCGGAACCCTGTGGGAAATCACGCGCACGGATAAACGTTCTTTCAAATTCCGTGTGCGTTTTAGCCAAAGAGATGCACGTGGCGCGGCATCACCCCACTGTCTCGACCTCCCGGACTCGGATCCTTCCCCTTTCGGTCCGGGGTCGCGACAGGAAGGGCTGTAGACAGAGTTTGATCTTCTATTCTGTTTATACATCAAGTTGGTGCTTGATGTCTGGGGTTTGGTGATCCTATCTGTTGGTGCAGATAAATTGTAAAGGGAGTCGGTGCTTCCTAGATAGTTGGTGCTATCTGAAACTAAGGGTTGGTGCTCTTTGTCGTTGGTGCGACTAAATAAGATTCAGATCTGTCCCGGATTGGTGTTCGGACAGTCTTTGAACCGTGGACGTAGCCTTTCGGTGAACCACGTTAAATCTGGTGTCATTGTGTGATTTGACTTGTTTTGTTGTTGAATTGGACCTGTTTTTAGAATTCACTGATTCACCCCCCCCTCTCAGTGATCGCGGTATCCAACAATTGGTATCAGAGCCAAGTTCCCTTGATCAGTTTAATACGCTAAGGGTGATCTCTTGTCAAATCACATGGCAGTCAATACAGGGAATATGAAAGCACCTCTGTTCGATGGTTCTAATTACTCTTTTTGGAAGATTAGGATGCAAGCCTTCATCAAATCTCTTGGCTATGATGTTTGGGAGGCTGTCAGAGTCGGTTACAATACTGCCACCGTACCCAATGATACTGCATCAAAGAAGTTGGCAGACAACGACTCCAAGGCGCAGAATGCACTCTTTAGTGGCCTTATGGACAGCGAGCTTGTCAAAGTAATTGCATGCAAAACAGCCAAGGAA
Organism: Litsea cubeba; assembly: GCA_012931725.1. Taxonomy (NCBI): domain Eukaryota; kingdom Viridiplantae; phylum Streptophyta; class Magnoliopsida; order Laurales; family Lauraceae; genus Litsea; species Litsea cubeba. Next base: position 124,839,657 of record CM022946.1, read on the forward strand.
ATTTGGGACAAGTTGCAAAGCATACATGAAGGTGATGAGAAGATTAAAGAAGCCAAATTGCAAACTCATCGCTCTCAATTCGAGTCTCTTCGCATGGAGGAAAGCGAGAATGTTGACTCGTATATGCAACGAGTGAATGAAGTCACGAATGACATTTGTGGACTAGGGGAGGAGATTAAAGAGCCGGTCATCGTCAAAAAGGTTCTAAGATCTCTTCTTCCCCGGTTTGATTCAAAAGTCTCAGCCATCGAAGAAGCCAAAGATCTGAATGCATTTTCCATGGATGAATTACATGGTTCTCTAACTGCCTATGAGATGCGCATAGGAAAGACCTCTTCATCTGATAAAGAAGCGGCCTTCAAAGTTCAGAAAAAGGCAAAAGAGACTGCTGGTCATGATGTTGATACCGATGATGATGAGCTTGAGGCTCAATTTGTTAGAAAGTTGAAGAAAGGAAGCAATGGCAAGTACAAAGGGAAGCTACCCTTTAAATGCTTCAATTGTGGAGGTATTGGTCACTTTGCTGCGAAGTGTCCGCTAAAAGAAGACAATGATAATGACTCTTATGCTGAAAAGAGTAAAGGAAAGAGAAATTTCAGAAAAAGGGGCAAAGCTAAAAACTTTCTATGTCAACAAGATGACAGCACGTCTGAAACTTCAGACGATGATGAATCAACCGAAGCTCTCTTCATGGTCACTGTTGAAGAAGAAGAAGAGCTAGATCCGGAAGAGGAAGAGGAGGCTGAAGTCAATCTTGAAGAGGAACTCATAGCCGCACTTAAGGAGCTAAGCATGGAACGCAAATCAAGTAAGAAAAATCTGAAACTTCTCCATGAATCTGAAAGTTCTATTATTGCTTTGAAAACTCAAGTAGAAGAATATAAAAGAATGGTAGAAGTCCTTGAAAACCAAATAAGTATCAAAAAGGAAGAGGCTATGAAACTTGAAACTGAGATCGCTAGAGCAAAGGCTGAAAATTTGGAAAATAGCAAAAAACTCAAAGCGCTCCAAGCGATTGAAGGGACTATGAAACTCAATGAACTACTGAAAGTTCAAAGACCTGCCCACTTCAGATTTGGTCTAGGATTTGAGAAAGGTGAATCCTCTAAGATTGCACCTCCTGAAAAGAAAGAGCTTGTGAAGCAAGTCACTGCACCTTCTAACTCTATGAAGCCCACTCAACCTAGAAAGGAGTCCATTCCTGTTAGAAAGATAATGAAGACTAACCAGCCACAAACAAGATACAAATTCTATGGTTATTGCTTTCATTGTAATATGTTTGGACATAAAAGAGCTGATTGCAAATTCTATGTAAGAAACAGCCCATTTGTAACTAGGAATCCTTTTTCAATCCTAAACAGCCACAAAATTGAGTGCTATATGTGTCATAATTATGGACACTTGGCTAGGGATTGTAGGTTGCATATTGCTAACAAATTTCAGGTTGAAAAGAAACCCAAGTTAGTCAAGGCTTGGAGAGCAAAGCAAAGTGCAGAAAGTCCCAAAGAATCTCTCATTGTGCAAATGGCATTCAATGCACAAAAGAAGGCAGCACCATGGGTCCTTGATAGTGGTTGTTCAAGCCATATGACTGGTGATAAAGAGAAATTCATCAAATTACAGCACTATGAAGGCGGTTCAGTGAAGTTTGGCAACAATGATGGTGCCAAAATCTGCGGAAAAGGTGTTATTCAGCTTATGGCAAACAAGATCAGATCGGAAGAAGTCTTATATGTGTCTGGATTGAGACACAACCTGCTTAGTGTGAGCCAGATCTGTGACAAGGGTCACGAAGTTATCTTCACAAAGAATGGGTTTGCCATCAAGAAGAGTAGCAACGGCAAAACAGTGGCAACTGGATCAAGAACTGCTGGAAATCTCTATACATTGTCAGATGGAGCTGAAAAGACCTGCTTGATGAGTCGGACAGAGGAAAGTTGGTTGTGGCACAAATGCCTTGGGCATCTAAGCTTTGATAACATGTCAAAGATTTGCAATTCAAAGGCTGTAAGAGGCATGTCTAAAGTTGAAAAGCCTTCCAATCCCATTTGCGACTCTTGCCAAAAGGGAAAGCAAACGAGGGTTATGTTCAAGTCAAAGGAGCATCATTCCAAGAAACCTCTTGAGCAAGTGCACACTGATCTCTGTGGACCAATGCGAACTCAAAACACCAATGGAGATAAGTATTTCATGTTATGCATTGATGATTATACTCGTATGACATGGGTATTGTTTCTTAAGCATAAGCATCAAGCACTTGATCGTTTTAAAGTGTTTAAAGCACAGGTTGAAAATCAATTGGAAAAACGTATCAAGATTTTATGGTCTGATCGTGGAGGCGAGTTCACATCTGAAGAGTTCACTAAATATTGTGAACATCATGGCATTCAAAGACAGTACTCAGCCCCTAGAACTCCACAGCAAAATGGAGTTGTGGAACGGAAGAATCGCACCGTACAAGAGATGGCTCGTACGATGCTAAGTGAAAGCAAGATGGCTGACAAGTATTGGAAAGAGGCAATACATACGGCTGTATACATTCAAAATCGATGCTTGATCAGGCCACATGAAGTCAAAACTCCCTATGAGCTATGGTTTGGAAGAAAAGCAACAGTCAAGCACTTCAGAGTCTTCGGCAGCAAGTGTTACATCAAGCGGCTCGAACAAAATCCGGGCAAATTTGAAGAAAGAGCTGACGAAGGTATATTTCTGGGTTACTCCTCTACTAGCAAGGCATATAGGTGTCTTAACAAAAGAACCAGAAAAATCATAGAAAGTGCTGATGTGAGAATAGATGAGAATATTGAACCAAAGAATGCAACTCATAATGACAGTCCAGTTTATGAGGACTCGAGTGAGATTGATGATGAGATGGCTGAATCTAATGATTCTGAGCAATCAAAGGATGACTCAGAAGATACTAAGAAGCACAGCACTTGGGTAGAGCAACACCCTAAGGATCAAATCATTGGAGATCCTAAGGCAGGCGTTCAAACTAGACAAAGTGTAGTTAGCAATTACTCACTTGTGTCCACCATTGAACCCAAGACTGTGGCTAAAGCCAGTCTCGATCATAGTTGGTTGAAATCTATGCATGAGGAGTTGGAGCAAATTGAGAAGAACTCAACATGGGAACTTGTTCCTAGACCTACTGATAAGAATGTTATTGGTACTAAATGGGTCTTTCGGAATAAGCTGAATGAAGATGGTCAAGTCATTAGAAACAAAGCAAGGTTGGTTTGTAAAGGCTATGCTCAAGTTGAAGGCATAGATTTTGAAGAGACCTTTGCACCGGTGGCTCGTCTGGAAGCTATTCGTATGTTTCTTGCATTGGCAGCATACAAAACCTTCAAGGTATTTCAGATGGACGTAAAGTCAGCTTTCTTGAATGGTTTACTTGAAGAAGAGGTCTACATTGAGCAACCTGATGGTTTTCTTATTAGCAAAAATTCAGACCTAGTGTGCAAGTTGAAAAAGGCTCTTTATGGACTGAAACAAGCGCCAAGGGCATGGTATGCAAGGCTGGATCTCTATCTCCGCAAGATCGGTTTTGGAAAAGGAATGGTTGATAGCAATCTGTATGTCAAAACTGAGTTAAGCAAACAGCTAGTTGTCATTGTTTATGTTGATGACATAATCTTTGGTGGCAATGATGAGGAGATGTGCAGGAATTTTGCTGAAGAGATGAAGAAAGAATTTGAAATGTCGATGCTTGGAGAACTAAAGTTCTTTCTTGGTTTACAAGTTCAGCAGCTGAAACATGGCATCTTCATATCACAAATGAAGTACATTAAGGAAATGCTGAAACGGTTCAATATGGAAGACAGCAAGCCGGTGAGCACATCAATGTCAACGAACACGAAGCTTAGCAAAGATGATAAGGCCTCGTCCGTTGATCATACCACCTATCGCTCTATGATAGGAAGCTTGCTCTACTTAACTACAACAAGACCAGATCTTCTACAAACAGTATGTATGGTTGCACGTTTTTCAAGCAGCACCAACTGAAACGCACCTTACAGCAGTGAAAAGAATCTTTCGATATCTGAAAGGTACTATGGAGCTTGGTATCTGGTATCCCAAAGGCAAATCCTTCACTCTTGTTGCATATTCTGATGCCGATTGGGCTGGATGCGTAGATGATCGCAAGAGTACTAGCGGCGGCGCATTTTATCTTGGAGAAAGATTAGTTGCTTGGCATAGTAAGAAGCAAGACTCAGTATCCCTTTCGACAGCGGAAGCGGAATATATTGCAGCGGCAACTTGTTGTACGCAAGTGTTATGGATGCGGCAAATGCTCTCTGATCTAGGAGTTCCTACAACGGATTCTACGCCGATCCTATGTGACAACACGAGTGCAATTCATATATCTAAGAATCCTGTTCAGTACTCTCAAACAAAGCATGTAGCAATTCGTTATCATTTTCTTAAAGATAAAGTTGCTGATGGAGAGGTAAAGTTGGAATATGTTCCAACAACTGAGCAAGTGGCTGATATTTTCACGAAACCTCTGCCAAAGGAAGTCTTCGAGTAACTCCGGAAAAAGTTAGGAGTTACTCACTCTCCTAAACCGTAGGAGTTGTGCTTGAAAGGGGGAGCAATGCATTCATTGAATATCCTATTCGCTCCTCGGTTTGGTCCCTTTGGACTTGTTGTCAAAGGGGGAGAGATGTTATGCTATGATAGCAAGGAAAGATGTTATGCTATGAAAGCTAGGGGGAGATTGTTGACAGTGCATGGTTGTTTTTTCAGAATTTCAGAATTGGTTCCATGTGAGTGTTGAAGTTCCAATAGTGTTGCCAACAATTCCAAAGGGGGAGATTGTTGGAATTTGAGATGACTTGAGAAGTCTTTTGATGAATTGAAGAATTAGTATCTCAAAGTATTGATTTGAGTTGGAATTATTGTCAACACATTGTCACAAGCATGATGATAGTAGGCTAGTGTTGATAGAGCTGAAAAGAAGAAACAGAATTGAAACAGTCAGGAATTCAGAATTCCTGAAGCAGAGCATGCGGTCGACCGGGCACCCCATGCGGTCGACCGAGCAAGAAGAAACCTGCAGAAACAGATTCAGGTAGCTCCCAGTTATTTTCGTGACACAGTGTGTCTTCGGTCGACCGGGACCCCAGGATGTCGACCGAGCGCGATAATTGACTGATTCCAGACAGTGTATGATGTCGACCGAGAAAGGCAGGATGTCGACCGAGCACGGGAACCAGAGTTGCGCAGAATTAGAAGTTTTGCACGAAAATTCAGCACTCTTATCTAATTTGTTTGGGACTCTTTCTAAACGAATTGTAGCCTGTTTTGAATACAATTAAGGGTTATTAAAACCTATAAAAAGGCATGTATGGGTCGTTCATAAATACACCAGAAGAGAGAAAGAATAGAGAAGAGTTTTAGAGAGTTCTTGAGAGAAAGAAGAAGCTGCTGGTGTGTGTTGCTGTGTGCTGATGTGGTGACGTTTTCTACAGCAATTGTGGACGAGATTATGCTCTAGAAGATGGTGATTCATCCATGAGTTAAGTGTCTCTCTTTTATGCTTTAGATTTCAATTTGTAAGGGATTGAGAGAGAGAGAATTGTAGAGGGGAAGGGCTGTAGACAGAGTTTGATCTTCTATTCTGTTTATACATCAAGTTGGTGCTTGATGTCTGGGGTTTGGTGATCCTATCTGTTGGTGCAGATAAATTGTAAAGGGAGTCGGTGCTTCCTAGATAGTTGGTGCTATCTGAAACTAAGGGTTTGTGCTCTTTGTCGTTGGTGCGACTAAATAAGATTCAGATCTGTCCCGGATTGGTGTTCGGACAGTCTTTGAACCGTGGACGTAGCCTTTCGGTGAACCACGTTAAATCTGGTGTCATTGTGTGATTTGACTTGTTTTGTTGTTGAATTGGACCTGTTTTTAGAAATCACTGATTCACCCCCCCCCCCCTCTCAGTGATCGCGGTATCCAACATTGACCTTGTGACCTAACAGGCTGTATGTGGCAGGTTAGGGGGTTGGGTTTGGTTTTGATCGTGTGACCCAACAAGCTGTATGTGGAATGTTGGGGGATCAATTTTAGTTTTGATCTTGTGACCTAACAGGCTGTATGTGGCAAGTTAGGGGATCAGGTTTTGGTTTTTGGTTTTGGTCTTGTGACCCAACAAGCTGTATGTGGCAAGTTAGGGGACCAGGATTTGGTTTGATTTTTGTGGAATGTCAATTTCAAGATTTTGGCTCAATTTGGTAGATGAGGTTGGATGGTTTGATTTTTGGAAGCTCATGGGGCTTGGAATTTTCTTTGTATGGTCCAATCAACTCAAAAGAGGCATGGAACCATTTTTGTATGCTCTTGGTAAGAGGGATTTCTCTTTGACTAAAAGCCCAAAAATTATTTTTTTTGTTTAAGTGCCTAGGTGGTCAAACCTGGCTCATATGGGCTAACCCTTGGGACCTTAAGCTTTTGAAATGGCTTAGATCTCATATGGTGTCATTTTGGTAAAGAATATCCAAAATATCTCATTTGGATTGAGAATATCTAAGAATATCTTTACTTGGAGAGAATCTCTCATATTCCCTTTATTTTGGGATAGGATATCTCAAGATATTTTTCTTTTGGAAAAGAATCCTTCATCGATCTCTTTTTGGGAGAAAATCTCTCATTGATTTCTTTTTGGGAGAAAATCCTTCAAGATATCTTTCTTTTGGGAAAGAATCTTTCTAATCTCTTTCTTTTGGTAAGGTTACTAATTAGTAACACTTACCTTTTTCTTCTTTCCTTCTTTGGTTTGCTCTCTTCTATAAAAGCAAGGAGGAGGTTGGATCTCTTGCTCTTATTACTTTCTTTTGCAATAATCTCAAGAGGGCTTCAAGACCAAGAGTTCTTTTTCTTCAAGATCTTCAAGACTTTTCTTCTTCTTCTCCATCAATGGCTTCAAGTAAGTTCCCCTTTTTCAAGAAAACTCCATTGTAGGAAAAATAAAGTTCTTTCTTTTTTTTTTTTGTTTCTTTCTTTTCTTTTCTTGTTTTTCTTTTTTTTTTCTTTTCCACGTGTTTTCCTTTTTTTTTCACACGTTTTTTTTTTTTTTTGCTTTCTTTTCTTCTTCTTCTTTTTTTTGTTTTGTTTTTTTTTTTTTTTTTTGTTTGTGCGCCGTACGGACAGATCCGTACGGATCTGGCCGTACGGCCACGTGGCCTGTGGGCCATCTCCTTTTTTTTTTCTTTTTTTTTTTTTGTTTTCTTTCCGCCTTTTTTTTTTGAGAAAGTTTCTTTTCTTTTTTTTTTTCTTTTGCGCATCATGATAATGCCCCTTTTTTTTGGCAAACCTAGATGTTCATGCATGCATTCAATTGTAAATTAAATTTGTAGCATGATGTGATAGCGTACCTGAAAGTTTTCGCAAATTTGGGAATTTGGAGCTCGCAGCGATGTTGATCCATTCCTGATTTTGCGGAGACTTTGAGGTTTCGAAAGTTTGGAGTTTCGGAGCTCGCAGCGATGTTGAGCCCATCTTCAAGCTTTCTATTTCTTTCGGGATAGTTCTTTTTCTTCGGAATTGCCCCGGCATCATGTCAAAATTTCGCCAGATTTTTAGCGAGATTCTATCATTTTGATGTTTGATCTTTTTCTTTTCCATCCTTTTCAGGTGGTTCCTCCAGAACGAATAAGGGTAAAGAGCCTGCTACAAGCGTTCCTCGTCGATCTTCTAGATCTTCTAATCCGGCCGTTCAGCAGGCCTTTGAGAAGGTCCAGTATGTTGAGAGAAATCTGGAAGAGTGTGACTCCCTCAACAGAGATGAGATGAGGCAGCGACTGATCACTCTCAAGGGAGAGGAATTCTATAAGATCATGGTAAGCAGTCGTCCATGGGTGATGGAAGATCAGAGCATTTTGCCCAAGCCTACCTTCTTCTTTGGTGATGCAGTCCCTGATGACATGACATACCAGAGGAGATGTTTTCAGTTCTCTTTCACAGCAGATGGTGAGAAGAAGACTGTTGTTACCCGGTCGACGTTTGATCGCACCGTCTCGATTATGAGCCTTGCCCCCACGTGCCCTAAGAGGGAAGATCCTCCAAGCTGGGTGAGAAGGACAAATGTAATCAAGACCGGGGTTTTTGTTGGCGGTTCTCCTGGATATACGAAGAGGTCGCCTGCTGACATGGACCTGTTGATGCCATCCAGCGGCTACCAGGGCTCTGATTATCCGTCGGTCGATTTGAGACCGGTGGGCCTTGGTATTTTTGGCAGTGACGGCAGCAATTGGATCAAGCCTTTTCGACTTCGCGGCCGTTTCAATGCTGACTCCGAGTGGAAGTCGTGGACTGATCGCGTCCTGCTGATTGGTGGCGCTGTTTTGAAGGAAGCCGGGATTTTTGATGCGGTCCGTGCCTTTAGGGAGACCGTGGTCTTTTCCGACGAGGCCTTCATGGCTATGCTGGAATCATTCCTCCCACAAACCAATACCTTCGTTGTGACGAATGGTGAGATTGGTTTTTCTTTGAAGGAGCTGAGCGCCATTACTGGATTGCCCATCCTTGGCAAACTCTATGAGGAGTTTATGCCGATCGACAGCATCCTCGAGGGACAGTCTGAGGAGTTCAGGCTTCTGTACTTTCAGCTCGTCGCCTTCTATGATTTTTTGAAGGAGAAGGAGGGTTTGAAAGTTAGATCCAGTAGTTGGAAGAGTACTAGCTCTTCATTCCCCAACTTTGGCAAACTCTATGAGGAGTTTATGCCGATCGACAGCATCCTCGAGGGACAGTCTGAGGAGTTCAGGCTTCTGTACTTTCAGCTCGTCGCCTTCTATGATTTTTTGAAGGAGAAGGAGGGTTTGAAAGTTAGATCCAGTAGTTGGAAGAGTACTAGCTCTTCATTCCCCAACTTTTTTGATAGCAGGGAGTCTTCTGATAGCGTGACCCAAGAAGCCGGAGCTTCAAAGAAGATCTTGGCCATGCAAGAAGAGTTGAGAGATTTCTGTGCCAGTACAAACGCCATATGTCCTGACATTGCACTGCGGAGAGATCTCGCTATTTACCTCACTTATTGGCTTGGTGAGGCTATTTTTGCTGGAGGAGATGGAACGCACATCAGGCCGCATTGTATTTTTCCGGCTTGTCAGATGGCGTTTGGAGAGCAGCTTGCTTTGGTGCCGGCTCTTTACTCCTACCTGTGTACCGAACTGCAGGCTGCTGCTTTTTTGGTTCGGCTTGGGCTTCCCATGAATAGGGTATTTTCAGCCCACATCTTTTATTCGTGGTATGTATACCACTGTCCTGGCTTCCACCGGCTGGGTGCTGCACAGGATGATGATCCTTTGATGATTCGACTGGCTAAGGGCAAAGCCGTGTCCAAATCACTTTTGTTTGCCCGCATGAGGATCCGACGGTTCAGGGACGTCGAGCTGGGGCAGTCTTCAGTGAAGCTTTCTCCGGAGTTGCGGAAGAAGGCTTTTGATTTTGGTGCCTCCCGAGACTCTACCAGGGCTGGGTCGGGAAGGCATTATTCCTTGACGAATGCAGAGAGAGAGTGGCTTTTCAGCATATGTGTCGGCATGATGGTGTACCGTAGACATCTTTTCGTCGACATCCAGCCATATGTACCCTCTCGCTTTGCTTTACAGCTGGGCTTTTCTCAAGGCGTTATTGGAGCGCCTTCAAGCATGGTGAAGCGCTTTGGAGGCTTACAGGACGGGAGAAATGCATGGGCTTTCTATAGTGCTGAAGATACTACAGCCATGATTTCTTATCCTGTGTTGCTGACTTCCCGGACTGCCGGCTTTGCGAAGTGGTTCGCGGAGAGCTTTTCGGCATATCGGGGGCTTTCCAAGAAGGAGCTTGATGTGAAGCTGGCATCTGGAAAGGGCCTTGGAAAGTCGGATGGCGTCCGGCGAGCGTCCGGCGAGAGGAAGTTTGGGCCTTCCTTTCTGGAGAGAAGCACAAGATAGGCTTTCTCGGTGACCAGGGCGTCATTGGTTCTGAAGCTGTTCGAGAAATACCTGATGAGGCTTTAGAGCAGCTAGAATAGGAGGAAGCCGAACTTGGTGCTTGGATGCAAGCGGCACAGAGGCAAGCTTCTGTGGAGTCTACTGGCAAGAGTAGACCATCCAGTGAGGAGTCAAGTGGGAAACCTGACTCTGACAGCGGGGCAGGTTCCTCTAAGAAGCGAGCCCGCCGGGGTAAGAGGGGGAGGAGTCATCATCGCAGCAAGGGGCAGCATGAGGACTCTCCTGACTTGGAAGTTCCTCTTACTATCAATGAGGATGTGCCAGTGGATGCTGACGAGCCTCCAGAGAAGAGAAGCCGAGAAGAAGAGACCGTCGGTGAAGGTATGATTCTTCCTTTTTCTCTTTCCATTTGTTTTCATGGGCTTTTTCCATGTTCTAATTTGCTTCTTGTTTCTGCTTCTTTTTTTTTTTTAGCAGAGGAAGACTTGGCGATGCCTGAGGTTCCAGTCGATGAGGTGGTGACGGATCCTGTCGAGGCACCTGAAGAAGAACCGAGGGACTCTGGAGTGAATCCAGAATCTCCAATTGGTACGATTTCTCTTTTTTTTTTTTTTTTTGTCTGTGACTTGGTTTGCTAACACATATCTTGCCAGCTGACTTGCCACAGGATTCCGATGACTTTGAACCATCGATGGACGCAAATGTTGATGATGCTTCCGATGAGTTCATGGAGGAAGAAAGTTTTCCGCCAGTCGTCGAAGAAGGTATTTTGTAGTTATAACCCTGATAATGATTTTCAAACAGGATCATATTCATACCTTTTTGTGTTTCTTTGGCAGGTTTTGAAGTGACAGAGGAGGATCCGTCGCTTCCAGAGCAAGGGATGCCAGAGGTTGATCCAGAGGTAGAGACTCTTGGGACCAGCTCTGACAATGTTGAGGAGATTCCTCGTGCTGAGATTCCTTCCCGAGCAGGAGTAGCTTCAACTGGAAAGAGTTCTTTTGTTACTCTTCCAGCAGATGATGACATGAGCGGCCGACCAACGGAGTTTGGCGAATCTTCAGCTGGGCCATCTCTTCTTTTTGCGAAGAAGGTGGTGGTGCGGGTTCTGAGCTCTTGGATTGAGACTCTCTTTTCTGGGCACTTAGAAGCCGGATTTAGCATGATCCAGCATGTGCGTGAGATTCTCGGTGATGTTGAAGAGGCTGGTCTGGATGTCAGAGATGCCAGGGCGATCGTTGATAGGATCATTGAGCTGGGTGACAGGTGGTTTGAGACCATGGGTTTTCCTGATGACCAGTTCTTCAAGGAGATGTTCCTGGACCCTGCGGATAAGGCTCAGTCTAACCTGGATGAGGCTAAAGAAAGCAGGAAGCAGGCAGTCCGAGAGAAGAACTTAGAAGAGCTAACCATCATCGGGCTGACACATGACCTTAACATCCTTGATAGGGAGGTCGATGAGGCCAGGAAACGTCTTGAGCATCTGCAGGCACAAGTTGCTGCCTAGTGGACTGCCATAACAGAGGCTCGTGACAGGGAGATTGCTCTGATTCGCTGGGTTGCAGATGCCAATCAAGTTCTTGAAAGGAAATCTCAAGATAGCGAATGATGGCAAACTGCTCGGGATAATCTTCCTGGTGCGAAAGAAGGGTTTCAACCCACCCCAGCATCTCATGGCAAGTTCTTGAAGAATCGTGCTCTGGAATCCTTGATGGCTGAGCTGAACTCTTGGCTGGAGACCATTTTTGATTGAGCTCCTGTATTATTATTATTATTTTTTTTTACAGAAACCATCCTTCTCTCTTTTTTTTGTACCACTTGTATTTTTTTGGTACTTACTTTTTTTGTAGTGCTAGTGAACACTTTCTTTTTTTTTGGTACCACATGTATTTTTTTGGTACTCTTTTTTTTGTAGTGCTTGTGAACACTTTCTTTTTTTTTTGTTATCCCTACGCTCACTTGAATCTTTTTGTGATAAAAGTAATTGCTAAATGGGATGCCTTTTTTTTTTTTTTGTTATCCCTACGCTCACTTGAATCTTTTTGTGATAAAAGTAATTGCTAAATGGGATTTGATCAAAAGGTTGTCATTTTGTGAAAATCTTTTGTCAAATGATTGTTTTGGCATGGAAGCCAAGTTTTTGTTTGTGGCATGGAAGCCAATTTTGGCATGAGAGCCAGCTTTTCTTGTGTCATTGATAGCCGAGTTTTTTTTTTTTTGTGGCATCTATAGCCAGTTTTGGTGGCATTGATAGCCGGTTTGTTTTGTGGCATCTATAGCCGGTTTTTGGTGGCATTGATAGCCTGTTTTGTTTTGGTGGCATTGATAGCCGGTTTTTTTTTTTAAATCCAAGTTTTTGTTTGTGGCATTAATAGCCGGTTTTGTTTTGGTGGCATTGATAGCCGGTTTGTGGCATTTATAGCCTGTTTTGATGGCATTTATAGCCGGTTTGGTTTTCAAACATGCAAGTATCGACTAAAAGTCGCCTCCCTGCTGAATGTTCTTGCAAGTATCGATGGAATGTCGCATCCTTGCTCGTTCGGTTGCGAGTATCGATGGAATGTCGCATCCTCGCGGATCTTGGTGCAAGTATCGATGGAATGTCGCATCCTTGCTTTTCAAAAATTTTGGTTTTGCGGGTACTGACTTGAAGTCGTTTCCCCATGATTTTTGAAATTTGTGGTTTTTTCGAACCTTTGGGTTATGGATATCAACTGAAATGTTGCGTCTCCATGGTTTTTAAGGTTTTTTCGAACCTTTGAAATTTGGGTTGTGGATATCAACTGAAATGTTGCGTCTCCACAGTTTTTTAGGTTTTTTCGAACCTTTGAAATTTGGGTTGTGGATATCAACTGAAATGTTGCATCTCCACAGTTTTGGATTTTGCAAGTACCGACGAAATGTCGCTTCCCTGCGATTTTGGAAGTGTCGAACGTGGTTCGCTTGCTTCCGATTTGTGCAAGTATCGACTAAGCGTCGCTTCCCCGCGGTTTTTGAAAAACCATTTTTTTTTTTGTTTAAAGACACGAGGGTCATAAATTATGACCTAAAACCATTTTGGTGGTAAAAGGCAGGGTGGACTAGGGTGGAAATCCCTGAATCCGGATTTTGTTTCAAACCATGAATTTTGGGTTCAAGGGTTGAAAATTTTTGTCAAGTCAGGGAAAGGTTCCTAAACTTGGATATTTTTTTTTTGACAATGAAACGATGAAAGTAAGCATTGTTTTAAATTTCTAGAAATTTCAACATTTGATATGAAAATTCTAAAAAAGGGTGGGTTTAGCAAGCGTGTACCTGGAAACCGGTTTTGGCCATACAGGCATTGCTCTTACCCAGTTGGGTAAGTCTTCAACGGTAGTACCGCTTTAAGAACTTGCCGTTGATGGGCAGCATACATCTGTCGCCTTCCATGTTTAGGAGTGCGTATGCGCCGTTGGAGAAAACATTGTCGATGACGTAGGGTCCCTCCCATTTTGGCTCAAATTTGCCTTTGGACTTGTGAGCGAAGACCATTGGTCTTTTTACCGCAAGAACCAAGTCACTCTTTTTGTAGGCGCGTTGCCTGACCTTTTTATCGAAAGATCCTACCATGCTTGCTTGGTAAAGTTCAATGCTTTGTTGAGCTTCGAGCCGTCTCTCATCGAGATTGTCCAGCTTATGGAGTCGCAATTTGACATTGCTTTCTTGAGTCATGTCATTTTGCAAGGATACCCTCAAGGAAGGAATTTGTACTTCCAAGGGTACGACAGCTTCGCATCCATAGACCAAGGAGAATGGTGTGCTATGGGTTGGTCCTCGAACGGTGGTTCGATAGGCCCACAAAGCTTCAGACATTTTGTCGCTCCAGTCTCTTTTGTGACTAGAGACCATTTTTTTGAGGATTTTGCAGAGTGTCTTGTTGAAAGCTTCTGCTAACCCGTTTGCTGTCGGATTGTATGGAGTCGAAGGACAGCTTGGATTTTGTATTTGTCGCAGAACCTGTAGAATCGGTGATCCCGGAATTGTGGTCCGTTATCATGGACGAATTTTTTGGGTATGCCGAAACGACAAATGATGTTGGTGCGCAGGAACTGAAGGACTGATGAGGTCTTCATTTCGTTGAACGCAAATGCTTCTGACCACTTGGAGAAATAATCCGTAGCGGCGAAGATGAAGCGATGACCACTTGGTGGCATTCAGCAACTGCTTGGTGTGTGTTAAGAGGAGGAAGGATTCTTCTTTCGCACACTGTGATTTGCTTGTTTTCCCCTTCCTGGATTGCCATGGATGCGGCAAGTCCAGCTAGGGCATCTGCACGTATGTTTTCACCTCTACGAATGTGGGTGATGTGACAGATGTCAAACTTTTGCAGAAGTGATTGTGCCTTGTTGTAGTAAGGCAACAAATCTGGCTTCCTGACTTCAAATTTCTGATTCATCTGGTTGATGATCAGTTGAGAGTCTGCAAAGACTTCCAGCATGGTGATACCGGATTCGATGGCGAGTTCCAATCCTAAGATCAGAGCTTGATATTCAGCTGCATTGTTTGTGCATGGTTCCAGTAGCGAGAAAGCGTGTGGAATCATGTACTTGTCGGGGCTAACAAAGAGGATGCCAACTCCCGAGATCAGCTGTCTTTTTCATTCGTCCTGGTTGCACCGTCAAAGTACATGTCCCAGGAGGCACTTTGTGAGAAAGTCTCCACATTGTAGACTGGTTCGTCTGGGAGATCATCTCTGAGCGGAGAATCTTTAGGCAGTGGATGCTCTGCGAGGAAGTCCGCTAGAGCTTGCCCTTTGATTGCCTTTTGTGGTACATACCTAATATCAAATTGTGACAGAAGGATGGACCATTTTGCCAGTCGAGCGTTGAGAGAACCTGCCTTTGTGACAAGGACCTTCAAGAGGTTGACCCTCGAGACCAGGTATACTGTGTTGGAAAGCAAGTAGTGACGCAGCTTTTGTACGGTGAACATCACTGTAAGACATTCTTTTTCGACTGGAGAGTAGCGATGCTCTGCACCTACTAGCATGCGGCTGAGGTAATATAGAGCAGCTTCTTTTCTTTGATCATTTTCTTATGCAAGCAGAGCTCCCAAAGAGTGATCAAGGGCTCTTGTGTACAAGATGAATGGTTTTCCAGTGGTAGGAGCAGCTAACACTGGAGGTTTTGTCAGGTATGACTTGATGTCTTGGAAAGCAGCTTCACAGTCAGCATCCCAGACAAAGTTTACACCTTTTTTCATCAACCGGGAGAATGGACGGCATTTCCCCGAAAGATTGGAGATGAACCGTCTGATGTAGGCCAATCTCCCTTGAAGCCCTATGAGTTCTCTCAAGGTTTTTGGAGAGGGCATTTCTAGAATGGCTTTGACTTTTATGGGGTCAAGCTCTATTCCAGCTTTCCGAACTAAGAATCCGAGGAACTTACCCGACGAGACGCCGAAGAAGCATTTCAAAGGATTCATTCGCAGTTTGTGTTTACAAAGCCGGAGGAAGACTTCTCGAAGGTTTTCGAGATGATCTTCTTTTCTTTTGCTTTTGACGGCGAGGTCATCAACGTAACATTCAACCGTCTTGTGCTGGATATCTTGGAATATTTTCATCATAGCCCTCTGATATGTGGCACCAGCATTTTTCAGACCAAATGGCATGACAGTGTAGCAATACACGCCAAATGGGGTCCGAAAAGATGTATGTTTTTCATCTTCAGGATGCATCTTTATCTGATTGTAGCCAGAGAAACCATCCATGAATGTCATTCGCTCGAATCCACAGGTGTTATCAATCATTACATCTGGTATGGGGAGCGGAAATTCATCTTTAGGGCATGCGCCATTCAGGTCTCTATAGTCAATACAGACCCTGATCTGCCCGTTCTTCTTTGTCACGGGGACAATGTTGGCCAACCATTCAGGATGTTGTTCCTCACGGATGAAGCCGACGCTTTTGAGTTTTTGAACTTCTTGTTCAATTTTATCCATCACATCCGGACGGAATCTTCTTCGGCCTTGCTTGACAGGCTTGATGTCTTCTTGAAGATTGAGTTTGTGAACCGCTATTTTGGGGTCTAAGCCTGGCATTTCAGCATAAGACCATGCAAAGCAATCAACGAACTCACGAAGAAAGGCGATATACTCGGGTAACTCATCATCCTTTATATTCTTGCTTATGAATACAGGACGTGGGTTATCTGGTGTTCCCAAGTCTATCTTTTGAATAGGATCTTCTGTTGGAAGGTTCGAAGGTGGTTCCTCCACAATATTTTCGGAGGCTTCCAGCTCAACGAAACCTTCTGGGTTTTCAAAGGCATTTCCATACCAAGGTTTTGTTCCTTTCCACAGGCCTTCTTGATCGGTAATTTTCCCAAGGCTTGCTATGAGATGATCCCAATCGCCTGTTGAAACCGGGTCGAAGTAGGCTACTTCTTTTGGAGATGAGGGTTCTTCTGGGTCAGAAGTCCACACGTCTGTTCCATCGGACAACTCCTCTTCATTTTCGGAGAAATCGTGCCAATTGGATGAGCTTCCTGGATCTTTGTCAGGTGACTCATCAAAGAGATATCTAGGGAGATCGATGTCTTCATGGACTTGAGAAGTTGAGGCTTGGTCAGTATATTGACTTTTAAGCCTTTATGTCAACTGTCTCAAGGGAGTGTCAGGATCATACCCTAACCCGTGTGAAGACTTTTCTACATAGCCGTAGAGTCTCCAATCTTCCAGCTGGCTTTTGGTCAAGACGGGCCCCAATGGTGTGAGAATACCACGTCCTTCTCCCAAACCGACTGGGTTTTGAGCGTCATAGTCCATTTTCTTCATAATAGCTTGTGCCACAGAACTATATAAGGATAGTTGAGGCATACCTTCATTTTGGAAAGGTTCAAGCATGGAGTTTGATGAAGAAGCATCCGATCTATGGAAGAAGATCGGCTTTTCCTTTGCTGAAGTTGCTGGAACAATGAAGGAAGCTGACGTAGGATATTCTATGTTAGAAGTTATCTCCATTGGAGTGAGAGCAGGCTGAACTTGCTGAATGTCAGCTTGGCTTGACGATGTGTCGTCTTCCAGCTCTGAATCCGAGTCCGTGTCTTGCATGATAAACACGAAAGAGACAACAAATTTGCCCCCAGGCTTTTGCTTTGCCTTCTTCACTTTAGTTGTGATGACCAAAGGCTTTGAAGGTTTGAGGGAGATGATGAAGGGAGTTTGAATGCTCTCTTCAGATTTACCGGATGGTTTGTTTTCTTCCGGTGATTGTTGAGGAGCTTTGCCTTTATCTTTCTCGAGATTTTCTGCAAAGGATGCTGTGTGCTTCTCCTCTTCTTCTTTTTCACCTTCATACATCCGTGAGTCTGCGAAGTGGACTTCTTTACCTTTGAAGGGTTTTCTGTCCGCAAAGACTCGATGTATCATGCCGTCGTCGCCAACAAACTTGATGCATTGATGTAGAGTTGAAGGGACAACACCATTCTCGTGGATCCAAGGGCGTCCGAGAAGGATGTTGTAGCATGAAGGGGTTTTTATTGCATACACTGTGACCTCATAGATAAGATCACCGATCTGCAACTTGAACCTGATTTTGCCGATAGGCCTTTGAGTACTCCCATCGTATCCAAAGATAGATACAGATGTGTGGCTGAGCTTGCTGGGTGGGATTCCCAATTCTTCAAGAGCTGATGTGGAGATGAGGTTGAGTGCAGAACCTGGGTCGATCTGAACTCTGTGCATAGGCATTTCCTTGATATACCCTGTGAAGTACAGGGATCGGTTATGCCTGGTTTCGCCAAGTAGGAGGTCGTCCTTTGTGAAGGCGATGGTTGCACTGGCTGCTTTTTTAACCGAGAGACATTCAATGCATGATCCCTCAGTTTTCTTCTTTTCTCTCTTTGAGGAGGCTTCTGAGTTTTTGACCCGGTAATCCATTTCAATTTGGAGGACTTGCGGGGCATGTTTGTCGACATCCTCATTCAGCTTTTGTAATTCCGAGATGAGATTATCACGAGTGTGCGGAGACATTCGCAACAAATCTAGGATGTGCAGACGTGCATGTATGTGCTTGAAGTGTTCAATCAAGTCATACTTGAAAGCCTCCTTAGGGCCTGCATGTTCATCATTGTTGCCACTAGGGGCGCTTACAACATCTTTTCCCGAAGGATTTACATATGTAAAGGAAGATTGGTTGTAATTTTTGTGGTAGTCCCGGCCAGAGCGGGTGCCTCTACCAACTTCGAGAGCTTCTTGAGAAGGGTCTTCGTTTGGAAGATTGTCTTCAGGATCAAGAGGCTGTCGTTTTTCATTTGCTGAGGATGAAACAGCAGCAGAGTTGCCATCCTCAGTGATTGTGTTGCACGGAGCATTTTCCGGGAACAAGTCCTGAACATCATCCAGCAACCTTTCTTCTTCGTTGACTAATTCATCGTCCCAAGCATCAATAGCTGGGAATTCTTCAGTCAGGAAGGGTGTGAACTTTGAAGTTACAGTCTCAGGAGAAGAAACCTGAGAGGGTGTCATCTTAGTGAAAGTCACGTGAGACGAGGTGGCTTCAGATGATACATTGCTAGGCGTCGCCGGAGTGTAAGTGCTCTCATCAGACGATGCTTCGGAAGAGCTATAATCCCGAATTATCACATTACAGGAAGCTCTGACGGGAGACATTGCCTGATCGGAGTCAGACTCATCCTCGGATGTAAAAGGATCGTCTATCCAGCAATTTTCTCCATTTTCAGGAGTTAAGGGAGGATGTACCTGATGGTCTTCAGGGACTTCAGGCTCTGGATTGCGAGGAGGCTCGTTGACGCGTTCTTGCTCTTGTTCTAGAGCGAGTCGCTTCAAGATCCTTGCATATTCTTCAAGATCAGGCATGGGAGCCGGATCTTCTTCTTCATCAACTCTTTGTGGCTCAACATGGTTGATTTCCACTGGAGTAATGAGAGGTGTTGGGTCAGCAGCATTTTCTTGTACAGCTTATTGGTCTTCTTCATTATCAGACCAGGATCCTTGTGGCTGTAGGGGGTTATACCAGATTACTGGCATAAGATGAGACTCAAGAACCCATTCTTCATCGGAGAGATATTCTCCTGTTTCAAGGGACTCCTCCCACTCATCTGTGTAGTTGGATTCGAATCCATCATCGGTGTCGCTGGACTCGTATCCATCAATGGAGAATCCAACTACCGAATTGCAAGAGTATGATGCCTCCTGCATGGCTTCTTTGAATTGAGGTGGCATGAAGTCACTGAGAGTGAATTTCCTTACCCCTTTTGAAGTCCCTGGAAGGGATATTTTTGTTGCCTCCAGTGAAATGGTAGAGGAAGCCTCTGCCTTTTCTTTGACCTCTAGTTTTGGCTGGGTCTTCTCTTGCCGTTTGAGCTTGAGGAGATGTTTCCTAGCCTGCCTTCGCTGTTGAGCTGTAGGCCTTGTTTTCACGACCTCCCAATTTTCATCTTCCAGGAGATCGGGATGTACCCATATCGGTTGTCCGTCTGGTGTCGGGTAAGGAACCAGTTGCTCGGACGCTTGGATTGAGTTTATCACCTTGAAGGAAGTAGTGATCTTCTTCTTCGGTGATTTTGATGTTTGTCCACATGTCACCATGTTGACGGAGGCAGACCCATAGTTTTTGTCAAAGGTGATGACTCCATTTTTCCACATCTCATTTATTTTCTCCCTCACAACGAAGCATTGATTGAGAGGATGTGAGATCATCTGGTGGTATGGACAGTACCGAGGATCGTTGGTTTTGCCAACATCACCCGGTCTTTTTGGTTCAGGCAAGGTGAGCTTGCCGTTTGCCACAGGAGCCCCGAAGATTTCGTCAACATCTTCATCAAATGGGTATTTCTTCTCTACTCGTTCTTTGAAGGCATCTGAGAGTTCAGGTCTCTTACCAGCAACTTTATTTTCAGCTTTCTTTGGTGGCTGAGGAGCTGACTTGGTCTGCACATTGAGGACCTCTTTTTTCTTTGGTTTAGAGGTTGCAATGGCGGTCGGCTCTTTTCTTGATAATTTCTGACTGTTGAGGTCTTTAATCACCGTTTCAGCTTCCATGGAAGCTTCTAGGAGTTCTCCCAGGTTTTTTGATTTGTTGCCGATGATCATGGAGCGGATTCTGGCTCTCTTGTTGTTTCGGCAAATGTCGACTAGCGACGCTTGTGGCAATACATCAGAGCATTTGTATGCCATTGCTTTCCACTTGTGAATGAAGTCATATGTTGATTCATTCTCCCCCTGTTTTAGGCTGCACAGCTGAGCCATAGTAGCGGGATGATCTTCACCTTTGAAGTGAGTCAGGAAGCGTGTCTCTAGCATGGCCCAGTTTTGGATTGAGTCTCCGGCAGAGTGGAGTACCAATCGAAGGCCGTACCTTTTAGGGTACTTGCAAAGAGGCGGATCTTGAGTGCAACTTGATCCGCGATAGCTCCCGTCAGGATCTTGAAGTGGATGACGTGTTGTCTGGCTGATCCTTTCCCCGTATATGTTTGGAGAGTAGGATGCTTGAATTTGGTGGGGAACGGGACCGAGTCCATCCATAAGGGATATGGTGGCTTGATCCCATGCTCCTTGAGTATATCCTCTTCTTTTGCTTTGGTGAGGATACTGTCTACGTCCTTTTTGGTAAGGGCGCGTGACTCATTTTCTTCTCCATTTACCTCGTCGTTTTGATGATTCGGAGGAGGTTCATTGTTCGCCTGATTTTGGAAGGCGATGAGAAGGTTTTCCATCAGAATTTCAATCCTCTGCCGGCCCTGTTCCAACTGCTAGATGCGGGTGATCGCATCTTCTGGAGGTGGATTGTGGGGTGGTGGCTCATAATTTGTAGCCAAGACATTCATCCTTCGTGATTCGAACGAAGAAACTGTCCTAGTGACTGAGTTGGGGCTCATTCTTTTTGAAGAAGAGCTTGAGGAAGGATCACTCTGCTGTCCTTTGCTTGAAGGAGTAGGGGATTCTTCTGAATGTCTTCTTGTCCTTGAGACGCTGCGGGTCATCGGACATCGGACATGGACTTTTGTTGCTGATTTTTGGCGCCTTCTGGTTTTTCCAACCATATGGACGGCAACAACTTGGTTGGGTCTTTCTTTTTCGACCCATTTGGGAGAGACTTGGAGTGTAGGAGGCTGGGTCCTTTGCTTCTCTAGTCTCTTTTGTCGGTATGACGCGCGGCGACGTATACGACGAACAATTTGAGCTTCGGTCAGCTCTGGCTGGGCTTTGACGATGAAGGATGTGCTCCCTCGGGCGCAGCAGCCGAGCCTGTCTTCTTTGTAGGTGGGCAAGGACAGGATGCGAACCCTGTCCTTCGCCTGTTGTAGCGAAGCTTTGAATTTTTGAAGTTCGGCCCCTGTAGAGATGAAGGGTCGAACTGCAGGTTTGTAGGCCTTAGCAGGTGCTTGTAGAGGCCTTGTGATGCATGACTTGATTTTGGGCTTGTAGGAACAAGCCGGCTCATGCTGGGATGACTTGGAAGTCAGGTTGGAGATGGGTTTCTCCTCTTTCATGTAGGCAAGAGGGTAGAACTGGTTCTCCTTGAGTGGGGCCAGGAATGCTGGCTTGGGAGATGTTTGGGACCTTGTTTGTTTTGGTGAAGGTCTTGGGGACCAAGTCTTGGGATAGACCTAGTTGTTTACAGGTCGAGGCTTCGTGGGGCTGCCACGGGCTTCAGGCCTGCTGGTGCTCGCCTTTGGTGTCACGGTAGTGACACGTTGAGAGGCGAGTTTCTGCTTCTTAGAAGGAGCAGTTTGTTCCTCCGGAAGTGGGAATGGTCCCAGCGTCCCAAAGACGATAGTCCGGGGAGTCGAGGTCGACCCGGAGTTCAGAGAGTTGCCGAGGGAGTTGACGCTTCGGCAGCTGATGGGGCGCTTGTAAGTGCGCGTAGTTTGCTTCTGTTGAAGCATGATTTGGTGCTTGCTCTCATCGAAAGTAATGGTTAATGAAGCTGCCATTGTTAGTTTTTGAAAATTTCTGAAACAAGACCACATCCATTAGTAATCACAAGAATATAATGATCATAAATGGGAAGTTCTATGGTTTCGTCTTTTCAAATTGCTAGAGGAAGATGACCCAAGCAACATGAAGAAGGCAAAACGCCATAGAGGGTACAATTGTTCTGATTGCAGGTATGGTAAGCCCAGAATGGGCATCCCAGTGACTGCTAGAAGCAATTGTAAACTTAAATTCGACTTATCGAGAAGCAGAGCTTGCTCGAGGTAAGAAGAATATAAAGTTGGAGTTACAGATGTGCCGGTCGCAATACAGTAGACCCTGAAAGGGCGTACTAGTACCGCTAGACACAAATGTTTTGAGACCGCATCTATGAGATGAGATTCTCTGTTTTGAAAGGTCAAAATTGGATTCATCAAAGAGAGCAGATGGTATTCCAATCTAAACACGGGCTCAGCGATTTCCGCGAGCGCCAGTGCTCAGAAAGATATGAACCATAATTTCTAGAATCTAAATCTAAAAATGACGAGTTTTTTTCTTTGAAAGGCCAATATCGGGTTCATCAAGAGAGCAAAAGGCACTCCAATCTGAACACGGGCTCAGCGATTTCCACGAGCGCCAGTGCTCAGAAAGGAGAAGACCAAGATTTCTCCAATCTAAACCCAAAATGACAGAAGTTTTTTTTTTTTGAAGATTTTGAAGATTTTTTTTTTAAAAAAAATCTTTTTTTTTATTTTTTTTTATTTTAAGATTTTTTTTTGAAAAATTTTTATTTTTTGTTTTTTAATTTAAAAATTTTATATTTTTTTTAAAAAAATTTATTTTTGGAAAAAAAAATTTATTTAAAAGACGAGAGAGTACACATAGGCCTCCTAACCCGGTCTTCTGAAATCTTGATTGATAGAATTGCCCCCAGGTAAGGGTAGGATTACTTAATGAACCCGTTTGGAGGACCCTTGCCTAGAACAGTCAAGTTGTCTCCACACTCTGGACAAGGCTTTTCTTTGAATCAACCATGATCAAAGAACACGGTTGGTTTAATCTTAGTGGTCTATGTCTTTTTTTTTTTAATTATATTTTTATTTTTATATATTTTTTTTAATGAGCTCATCGAAGATAAACGATGGCCCAAAACCTTAGTCGAACAGGCTCAACATTTCTGCAAGCACGATGAACGATAGGAACGGATCAAGGTTTCTCAATTTTGAATCCAAAATGAGAAATAAAAAATTTTATTATTTTTTATTATTTTTATTTTTTTTAATATATATATATATATATTTTTTAGATCTTTAATGAACTCATCGAAGAGAAATGATGGCCCAAAACCTTAGTCGAACAGGCTCAACATTTCTCCAAGCGCGATGAACGATAGGAACGGATCAAGGTTTCTCAATTTTGAATCCAAACTGAAAAATCTGATTTTTTGTTTTTTTTTTTTTTTTTTTGTGAAAAGAGAAAGAGTGGAAATAAATTCAAAGAATTAAAAATTTCCAAACAAAAAATCTCATCTCATTTTTTTTTCTTTTTTTTTTTAGATCTTTAATGAACTCATCGAAGAGAAACAATGGCCCAAAACCTTAGTCGAACAGGCTCAACATTTCTGCAAGCGCGATGAACGATAGGAACGGATCAAGGTTTCTCAATTTTGAATCCAAACTGAAAACTCTGATTTTTTTTTGTTTTTTTTTTGAAAAGAGAAAGAGTGGAAATAAATTCAAAGAATTAAAAATTTCCAAACAAAAAATCTCATCTCATTTTTTTTTTTTTTGCGGAATCCAACATAGGCCACCAATTATAAAGTAACCAAGGAATCGAGAAAAGAAATATAAGCATAGAGCAAAATATATGATATGCAAATATTTCATTTCTAGCATCGTGTTCTCAAATAAACGAGTCCCACCGGGTGTGCCAGCCTGATGGACCGCGCTCCTGCTCGGTTCTACCGAGGTCGGCGGACGTGGGAGTCTGTTTGGTTCCGACCCTTTCGTAACCGGGGGGCAAGGGATGCATCAACATTTCTTTTTTTGTGAGGGTGTGCCAGATTTTCTATTTTACTTGGAATTGCAAGTGGTGATCCGGATATCAGCCTTCGCAAGTAAAAAGGAAATCAACTTCTTTCAAGTTTTCCATTGCACATATATTTAAGAAAAGATACATTTTCTTGCTTGCCGTGAAAGGCGATTTTTTTTGGCATTTATAGCCGATTTTGGCGTTTATAGCCGATTTTTGGCGTTTATAGCCGATTTTGGCGTTTATAGCCGATTTACAATCCTTATCAATAATGAAAGACAAGAGTTGTGATTTTTGTCTCTTTTGAAAAAATACAAACTACAATGAAAAGCAAGAAAAGGAGGATCTAACTTCTCAGGAGATTGTGGGGGACCCGTTTAGATTGACGGTCGCAAGCCATATGTGGGCTTCGCCATCATCCATGCAGATGAGAACAGAGGATGCTATTGATTCGCTTGGCTTGGCTATAACCTCAGGTTTTTAGAGAACAAAGACCAAAAGAAGGTTCTATGTCCAATGAAAAGCCGAGTAGACGGACTTGAAAAAGCCTTGTCTAAGCCATTGGCGGCAGAAGGAGAAGGCAAGGACCTTGGGGGGGAGTACCCCCCAAGGGACTTTTGTCACCTTGTTGCGGTGGTCGGTGTAGAACTTCCGCAGAGTTTTCTCTCTTTTTTCTTTCTCTGGATTTCTGTGCTTTGTCTGTCTGTGTGTTTGTGCTTTTTTTTTTATGATCATTTCTTCTTGGAGAGCTCTCCTATTTATAGGCTTTTAGGTGGCCATTTAGGAGGGTTTATGAGCTTTAATTGTCATAAAGCTACATAAAGGGAGGAGTTACAAGATTGAATTCTTTATTTTGTAACTCCTTTTTCTTGGCTTCTGATTGGCCGGAGGAGATTGAGGGCATTTAATCGCCTTTAATCGCCATGATGGGAGGAGTTTCATGGGTTAAATGCCATGAATCTCTTGACTTGTAACTCCCGAATGCTTGCTTCTGATTGGGCCGTCCAAAGAAATGGATTAATGACTGTAATAAAGCTAGTCAATTAATCGCATTAAGTGGTCGCCGAGCAGTTGAAGAGTCGCGGGGCCGTGCCGCGTCTTTTGGGATTCTTCTGTCGATGATCATCGATGGATCTTCATGTAGATCGACATCAGAATGACCATATAATTTCAGGTGTTTGTTGCCAACAGCGGGTCGGGTGCCATCTGTCCTGTCGATTTCTCGATCGGTCGGGTAGAAAGCACACTTTTTTTGGTTGACCAGGTGGCGATCAATATTGTTTCGATACTCTTGATGATTGACCCGTGTTTTGGACGGATGTCACAGGATTTGGTGTCTCAAAAGCATGAATTTTGGAAAGTACCAGAGGCTGGGCGCTTCGAATCGCGAAAAAACGGTGGAAAACCGGGGTTTCCGGGCCTTCCCGGTTGACCCCGGCTCCATGGTCGCCGGCGACCCTGGGCCAGGGTCGTAGGGGTCTGCGACCCTGGGGGGTTTTTTCCCCCTTTTTATCCCGTTTAGTGTCCATTTTTTGCTATTTTTCGATTTTTTTTCCTTCTGTATTTTTCCTTGACATTTTTGACCATTTATTGGCCTAATTTCCCTGTAGGAAACCTGATGAGAATCCTTGCATTTTATTTTGCAAAGTTTCCAATTTCCTGAGAAAGCCGAAGACTTTGTAGCGTAGAGCTGCCGATTTTCCGTTAGAAGCTGAAACTGGGTCAAACGATGTCGGAATGACCTGAAATTTGGTGTGAAGCCTCCTGAGCAATAAATAAGACCAACCATAGGCTTTTGTTTGAGTTTTGAAACCGTTTTGGGTCCTATCACCAGTAGACTTGCATTTGTCGTGATGAAGATGTCGCGGCTTGATGTGCGGTCAACCGATGTCCGATTGACTTGAAATTTGACAGGGGACCTATTGGAGTCATTTTAAGATGATCCATAGGCTCTGTCTTGAAAACCATGGTCTCGGGGAGCTTCGCCGCCGAGAGGCTTGATTTAGCTGTTCAAGGGTTGATGTAGGGTCAAACGTTGTCGGTTTGACTCGGAACTTGACGTGGAACCTTTTGGATGTATTTTGAGACCATCCATCGGATCTGATCGAAGATTTGGTGTCTCCGATGCTTTTGCCGCCGAGAGCTCCTTTTCGGCTGTCGGAGAAGCGAAGTTAGGCCAAATGATTTTGAAATGGCCCGAAACTTCTTGTGTACTCCTCTTTTGGCTGTCTTGAAGAATCTTGCAGTTTTTGTTTGATTCGCTCTAGAACAAGAGTAAGAACGCGTCAACGAGCCTCCTCGCAATCCAGAGCCTGAAGTCCCTGAAGACCATCTGGTACATCCTCCCTTAACTCCTGAAAATGGAGAAAATTGCTGGATAGACGATCCTCTTACATCCGAGGATGAGTCTGACTCCGATCAAGCAACGTCTCCCGTCAGAGCTTCCTGTAATGTGATAATTCGGGATTATAGCTCTTCCGAAGCATCGTCTGATGAGAGCACTTACACTCCGGCGACGCCTAGAAATGTATCTTCTGGAGCCACCTCGTCTCACATGACTTTCACTGAGATGACACCCTCTCAGGTTTCTTCTCCTGAGACTGTGACTTCAAAGTTCACACCGTTCCTGACTGAAGAATTCCCAGCCATTGATGCTTGGGACGATGAATTAGTCAACGAAGAAGAAAGGTTGCTGGATGCTGTTCAGGACTTGTTCCCGGAAAATGCTCCGTGCAACACGATCACTGAGGATGGCAACTCTGCTGCTGATTCATCCTCAGCAAATGAAAAACGACAGCCTCTTGATCCTGAAGACAATCTTCCAAATGAAGACCCTTCTCAAGAAGCTCTCGAAGTTGGTAGAGGCACCCGCTCTGGCCGGGACTACCACAAAAATTACAACCAATCTTCCTTTACATATATAAATCCTTCGGGAAAAGATGTTGTAAGCGGCCCTAGTGGCAACAATGATGAACATGCAGGCCCTAAGGAGGCTTTCAAGTATGACTTGATTGAACACATCAAGCACATACCTGCACGTCTGCACATCCTAGATTTGTTGCGAATGTCTCCGCACACTCGTGATAATCTCATCTCAGAATTACAAAAGCAGAATGAGGATGTCGAAAAATATGCCCCGCAAGTCCTCCAAATTGAAATGGATTACCGGGTCAAAAACTCAGAAGCCTCCTCAAAGGGAGAAAAGAAGAAAACTGAGGGATCATGCATTGAATGCCTCTCGGTTAAAAAGCAGCCAGTGCAACCATCGCCTTCACAAAGGACGACCTCCTACTTGGAGAAACCAAGCATAACCGACCCCTGTACTTCACAGGGTATATCAAGGAAATGCCTATGCACAGAGTTCAGATCGACCCAAGTTCTGCACTCAACCTCATCTCCACATCGGCTCTTGAAGAGTTGGGCATCCCACCCAGCAAGCTGAGCCACACATCTGTATCTATCTTTGGATACGATGGGAGTACTCAAAGGCCTATCGGCAAAATCAGGTTCAAATTGCAGATCGGTGATCTTATCTCTGAGGTCACAGTGTATGCAATAAAAACCCCTTCATGCTACAACATCCGTCTCGGACGCCCTTGGATCCACGAGAATGGTGTTGTCCCTTCAACTCTACATCAAGGCATCAAGTTTGTTGGCGACGACGGCATGATACATCGATTCTTTGCGGACAGAAAACCCTTCAAAGGTAAAGAAGTCCACTTCGCAGACTCACAGATGTAGAAGGTGAAAAAGAAGAAGAGGAGAAGCACACAGCATCCTTTGCCGAAAATCTCCAGAAAGATAAAGGCAAAGCTCCTCAACAATCACCGGAAGAAACAAACGATCCGGTAAATCTGAAGAGAGCATTCAAACTCCCTTCATCGTCTCCCTCAAACCTTCAAAGCCTTTGGTCATCACAACTAAGTGAAGAAGGCAAAGCAAAGCCTGGGGGCAAATTTGTTGTCTCTTTCGTGTCTATCATGCAAGACACGGACTCGGATTCAGAGCCGGAAGACGACACATCGTTAAGCCAAGCTGACACTCAGCAAGTTCAGCCTGCTCTCACTCCAATGGAGATAACTTCTGACATAGAAGATCCTACGTCAGCTTCCTTCATTGTTCCAGCAACTTCAGCAAAGGAAAAGCCGATCTTTCCATAGATCGGATGCTTCTTCTCAAACCCCATGCTTGAAACCTTTCCAAAATGAAGGCTTAGACCCCAAAATAGCGGTTTCAACCAATCTTCAAGAAGACATCAAGCCTGTCAAGCAAGGCCAAAGAAGATTCCGTCCAAATGTGATGGATAAAATTGAACAAGAAGTTCAAAAACTTAAATGCGTCGGCTTCAATCCGTGAGGAAACAACATCCTGAATGGTTGGCCAACATTGTCCCCGTGACAAAGAAAAATGGGCAAATCCAGGGTCTAGTATTGACTATAGAGACCTGAACGGCGCATGCCCTAAAGATGAATTTCCGCTCCCCATACCAGAGGTAATGATCGATAATACTTGTGGATTCTAGCGAATGACATTCATGGATGGTTTCTCTGGCTACAATCAGATAAAGATGCATCCTAAAGATGAAAAACATACATCTTTTCGGACCCCATTTGGCGTGTATTGCTACACTGTCATGCCATTTGGTCTGAAAAATGCTGATGCCACATATCAGAGGGCTTTGATGAAAATATTCCAAGATATGCAGCACTAGACGGTTGAATGTTACGTTGATGACCTCGCCGTCAAAAGCAAAAGAAAGAAGATCATCTCGAAAACCTTCGAGAAGTCTTCCTCCGGCTTCGCAAACACAAACTGCGAATGAATCCTTTGAAATGCTTCTTCGGCGTCTCGTCGGGTAAGTTCCTCGGATTCTTAGTTCGGAAAGCTGGAATAGAGCTTGACCCCATAAAAGTCAAAGCCATTCTAGAAATGCCCTCTCCAAGAACCTTGATAGAACTCAAAGGGCTTCAGATTGGCCTACATCAGACAGTTCATCTCCAATCTTTCGGGGAACTGCCGTCCATTCTCCCGATTGATGAAAAAAGGTGTAAACTTGTCTGGGGATGCTGACTGTGAAGCTGCTTTCCAAGACATCAAGTCCATACCTGACAAAACCTCCATGTTAGCTGCTCCTACCACTGGAAAACCATTCATCTTGTACACAAGAGCCCTTGATCACTCTTTGGGAGCTCTGCTTGCGCAAGAAAATGATCAAAGAAAAGAAGCTGCTCTATATTACCTCAGCCGCATGCTAGTAGGTGCAGAGCATCGCTACTCTCCAGTCGAAAAAGAATGTCTTGCAGTGATGTCGCCGTACAAAAGCTGCGTGCACTACTTGCTTTCCAAACAGTATTAACCTGGTCTCGAGGGTCAACCTCTTGAAGGTCCTGTCACAAAGGCAGGTTCCTCAATGCTCGACTGGCAAAATGGTCCATCCTTCTGTCACAATTTGATATTAGGTATGTACCACAAAAAAGCATCAAAGGGCAAGCTCTAGCGGACTTCCTCGCAGAGCATCCATTGCCTAAAGATTCTCCGCTCAGAGATGATCTCCCAGACGAACCAGTCTACAAGTGGAGACTTTCTCACACAAGTGCCTCCTGGGACATGTTACTTTGATGGTGCAACCAGGACAAATGAAAAAGACAGCTGATCTCGGGAGTTGGCATCCTCTTTGTTAGCCCCGACAAATACATGATTCCACACGCTTTCTCGCTACTGGAACCATG
>CM022946.1:124869346-124948312 GCA_012931725.1 Litsea cubeba
CCAAGAGTCTTTGAGCAGTCTTTCTTTTTGGTATTTGTAGCCTTTTGAGCTTCCAGGGGAATTTTATGGTAGTGAAAGGGATCACGTACCATCTCAAGGCAAAGTTTTGAAGATGACATCAGGGATGTGGATTTGGGTTTTGACCTTGTGACCTAACAGGCTGTATGTGGCAGGTTAGGGGGTCGGGTATGGTTTTGACCGTGTGACCCAACAAGCTGCATGTGGAATGTTGGGGGATCAATTTTGGTTTTGATCTTGTGACCTAACAGGCTGTATGTGGCAAGTTAGGGGATCAGGTTTTGGTTTTTGGTTTTGGTCTTGTGACCTAACAAGCTGTATGTGGCAAGTTAGGGGACCAGGATTTGGTTTGATTTTTGTGGAATGTCAATTTCAAGATTTTGGCTCAATTTGGTATATGAGGCTGGATGGTTTGATTTTTGGAAGCTCATGGGGCTTGGAATTCTCTTTTGTATGGTCGAATCAACTCAAAAGAGGCATGGAACCATTTTTGTATACTCTTGGTAAGAGGGATTTCTCTTTGACTAAAAGCCCAAATTTTTTTTTTTTTTTTGTGCCTAGGTGGTCAAACCTGGCTCATATGGGCTAACCCATGGGACCTTAAGCTTTTGAAATGGCTTAGATCTCATATGGTGTCATTTTTGTAAAGAATATCCAAAAATATCTCATTTGGATAGAGAATATCTAAGAATATCTTTACTTGGAGAGAATCTCTCATGTTCCCTTTATTGTGGGAGAGAATATCTCAAGATATCTTTCTTTTGGGAAAGAATCCTTCATTGATCTTATCTTTTGGGAGAAAATCTCTCATTGGTTTCTTTTTGGGAGAGAATCCCTCAAGATATCTTTCTTTTGGGAAAGAATCTTTCTAATCTCTTTCTCTTGGTAATGTTACTAATTAGTAACACTTACCTCTTTCTTCTTTCCTTCTTTGGTTTGCTCTCTTCTATAAAAGCAAGGAGGAGGTTGGATCTCTTGCTCTTATTACTTTCTTTTGCAACAATCCCAAGAGGGCTTCAAGACCAAGAGTTCTTCTTCTTCAAGATCTTCAAGACTTTTCTTCTTCTTCTCCATCAATGGCTTCAAGTAAGTTCCCTTTTCAAGAAAACCAGGTAAAAAAAATTTCTTCTTTTTTTTTGTTTCTTTCTTTTCTTTTCCTTTTTCTTTTTTTTTCCACGTGTTTTCCTTTTTGCTTTCTTTTTTTTATGGGGCTGTACGGACAGATCCGTACGGATCTGGCCTTACGGCCACGTGGCCTGTGGGCCATCTTTTTTTTCTCTTTTTTTTTCCTTTCTCCTTTTTTTTTGAGAAAGTTTCTTTTTTTTTTTGCTCATCATGATAATGCATTTTTTCGCAAACCAAGATGTTCATGCATGATATATTTTTTTGTGAAAATTGAATTGTAGCATGATGTGATAGCATACCTGAAAGTTTTCGCAAATTTGGGGATTTGGAGCTCGCAGCGATGTTGAGCCCTTCCTGATTTTACGGAGACTTTGAGGTTTCGAAAGTTTGGAGTTTCGGAGCTCGCAGCAATGTTGAGCCCATCTTTAAGCTTTCTATTTCTTTCGGGATAATTCCTTTTCTTCGGAATTGCCCCGTCATTATGTCAAAATTTCGCCAGATTTTTTTTAGCGAGATTCTGTCATTTTGATGTTTGATCTTTTTCTTTTCCATCCTTTTCAGGTGGTTCCTCCAACGAACAAGGGTAAAGAGCCTGCTACAAGCGTACCTCGTCGATCTTCTAGATCTTCTAATCCGGCCGTTCAGCAGGCCTTTGAGAAGGTCCAGTATGTTGAGAGAAATCTGGAAGAATGCGACTCCCTCAACAGAGATGAGATGAGGCAGCGACTGATCACTCTCAAGGGAGAGGAATTCTATAAGATCATGGTAAGCAGTCGTCCATGGGTGATGGAAGATCAGAGGGTTTTGCCCAAGCCTACCTTCTTCTTTGGTGATGCAGTCCCTGATGACATGACATACCAGAGGAGATGTTTTCAGTTCTCTTTCATAGCAGATGGTGAGAAGAAGACTGTTGCTACCCAGTCGACGTTTGATCGCACCGTCTCGATCATGAGCCTTGCCCCCACGTGCTCTAAGAGGGAAGATCCTCCAACCTGGGTGAGAAGGACAAATGTAATCAAGACCGGGGTTTTTGTTGGCGATTCTCCTAGATATACGGAGAGGTCGCCTGTTGACATGGACCTGTTGATGCCATCCAGCGGCTACCAGGGCTCTGATTATCCGTCGGTCGATTTGAGACCGGTGGGCCTTGGTATTTTCAGCAGTGACGGCAGCAATTGGATAAAGCCTTTTCGACTTCGTGGCCGTTTCAATGCTGACTCCGAGTGGAAGTCGTGGACTGATCGTGTCTTGCTGATTGGTGGCGCCGTTTTGAAGGAAGCCGGGATTTTTGATACAATCCGTGCCTTTAGGGAGACCGTGATCTTTTCCGACGAGGCCTTCATGGCTATGCTGGAATCATTCCTCCCACAAACCAATGCCTTCGTTGTGACGAATGGTGAGATTGGTGGTTTCTCTTTGAAGGAGTTGAGCGCCATTACTGGATTGCCCATCCTTGGCAAACTCTATGAGGAGTTTATGCCGATTGACAGCGTCCTTGAGGGGCAATCTAAGGAGTTCAGGCTTCTGTACTTTCAGCTCGTTGCCTTCTATGATTTTTTGAAGGAGAAGGAGGGTTTGAAAGTTAGATCCAGCAGTTGGAAGAGTTTTAGCTCTTCGTTCCCCAACTTTTTGATAGCAGGGAGTCTTCTGATAGTGTGACCCCGGAAGCCAGGGCTCAGGATCCGAGTTCAAAGAAGATCTTGGCTATGCAAGAAGAGTTGAGAGATTTCTGTGCAAGTACAAGCGCCATATGTCCTGACATTGCACTGCGGAGAGATCTCGCTGTTTACCTCACTTATTGGCTTGGTGAGGCTATTTTTGCTGGAGGAGATGGAATGCACATCAGGCCGTATTGTATTTGTCCGGATTGTCAGATGGCGTTTGGAGAGTAGCTTGCTTTGGTGCCAGCTCTTTACTCCTACCTGTGTACCGAACTGCAGGCTGCTGCTTTTTTGGTTCGGCTTGGGCTTCCATGAATAGGTTATTTTCAGCCCACATCTTTTATTCGTGGTACGTGTACCACTGTCCTAGCTTCCACCGACTGGGTGCTGCACAGGATGACGATCCTCTGATGATTCAACTGGCTAAGGGTAAAGCCGTGTCCGAAACACTTTGTTTGCCTGCATGAGGATCCGACGGTTCAGGGACGTCGAGATGGGCAATCTTCAGTGAAGCTTTCTCCAGAGTTGCGGAAGAAGGCTTTTGATTTTGGTGCCTCCCGAGACTCTACCAGGGCGGGTCGGGAAGGCATTGCTCCTTGACGAATGCAGAGAGAGAGTAGCTTTTCAGCATACGTGTCGGCACGATGGTGTACCGTAGACATCTTTTCGTTGACATCGAGCCGTATGTACCCTCTCGCTTTGCTTTGCAGCTGGGCTTTTCTCAAGGCGTTGTTGGAGCGCCTTCAAGCATGGTGAAGCGCTTTGGAGGTTTACAGGACGGGAGAAATGCATGGGCTTTCTATAGTACTGAAGACACTACAACCATGATCTCTTATCCTGTGTTGTTGACTTCCCGGACTGCCGGCTTTGCGAAGTGGTTCGCGGAGAGCTTTTCGGCATATCGGGGGCTTTCCAAGAAGGAGCTTGATGTGAACCTGGCATCTGGAAAGGGCCTTGGAAAGTCGGATGGCGTCCGGCGAGAGGAAGTTTGGGCCTTCCTTTCTGGAGAGAAGCACAAGATAGGCTTTCTCGGTGACCAGGGCGTCATTGGTTCTGAAGCTGTTCGAGAAATACCTGATGAGGCTTTAGAGCAGCTAGAACAGGAGGAAACCGAACTTGGTGCTTGGATGCAAGCAGCACAGAGGCAAGCTTCCATGGAGTCTACTGGCAAGGGTAGACCATCCAATGAGGAGTCAAGTGGGAAACCTGACTCTGACAGCGGGGCAGGTTCCTCTAAGAAGCGAGCCCGCAGGAGTAAGAGGAGGAGTCATCATCGCAGCCAGGGGCAGCATGAGGACTCTCCTGACTTGGAAGTTCCTCTTGCTATCAATGAGGATGTGCCAGTGGATGCTGACGAGCCTCTAGAGAAGAGAAGCCGAGAAGAAGAGACCGTCGGTGAAGGTATGATTCTTCCTTTTTATCTTTCCATTTCTTTTCATGGGATTTTTCCATGTTCTGATTTGCTTCTTGTTTCTGCTTTTCTTTTTTTTTTAGCAGAGGAAGACTTGGTGTTGCATTAGGTTCCAACCGATGAGGTGGTGACGGATCCTGTCGGGGCACCTGAAGAAGAACCGAGGGACTCTGGAGTGAATCCAGAATCTCCAATTGGTATAACTTCTTTTGCTTTTCTTTTTCTTTTGTGTCTGTGACTTGGTTTGCTAACACATTTTTCTTACCAGCTGACTTGCCACAGGATTCCGATGACTTTGAACCATCGATGGACGCAAATGTTGATGATGCTTCTGATGAGTTCATGGAGGAAGAGAGTCTTCTGCCAGTCGTCGAAGAAGGTATTTTGTAGTAATAACCCTGATAATGATTTTCAAACAGGATCATATTCATACCTTTTTGTGTTTCTTTGGCAGGTTTTGAAGTGACAGAGGAGGATCCGTCGCTTCCAGAGCAAGGGATGCCCGAGGTTGATCCAGAGGTAGAGACTCCTGGGACTAGTTCTGACAATGTTGAGGAGATACCTCGTGCTGAGATTCCTTCCCGAGCAGGAGCAGCTTCAACTGGAAAGAGTTCTTTTATTACTCTTCCAACAGGTGATGACATGAGCAGCCGACCAACGGAGTTGGGCGAATCTTCAGTGGGGCCATCTCTTCTTTTTGCGAAGAAGGTGGTGGTGCGAGTTCTGAGCTCTTGGATTGAGACTCTGCTTTCTGGGCACTTAGATGCCGGATTTGGGATGATCCAGCATGTGCGTGAGATTCTCGGTGATGCTGAAGAGGCTGGTCTAGGGGATCATTGAGCTGGGTGACAGGTGGTTTGAGACTATGGGTTTTCCTGATGACCAGTTCATCAAGGAGATGTTCCCGGACCCTGCGGATAAGGCTCAGTCTAACCTGGATGAGGCTACAGAAAGCAGGAAGCAGGTAGTCCGAGAGAAAAACTTAGAAGAGCTAAACATCATTGGGCTGACACATGACCTTAACATCCTTGATAGGGAGGTCGATGAGGCCAGGAAACGTCTTGAGCATTTGTAAGCACAAGTCGCTGCCAAGTGGACTGCAATAACAGAGGCTCGTGACAGGGAGAGTGCTCTGATTCGCCAGGTTACAGATGCCAATCGAGTTCTTAAAAGGAAGTCTGATGAGAACAAACAATGGCGAACTGCTCGAGATAAGCTTCCCGGTGCGAAAGAAGGGTTACAGCCCACCCCAGCATCTCATGGCAAGTTCCTGAAGAAGCGTGCCTTGGAATCCCTGATGGCTGAGGCCAAAAGTTTGCTAAGGAGCTGAACTCTTGGCTGGAGACCATTTTTTATTGAGCTCCTGTTTTTTTTTTTTTTTTTAAACAGAAACCATCCTTCTCTCTTTTTTTTTAGTACCACTTGTATTTTTTTGGTACTTTTTTTTTGTAGTGCTTGTGAACGCTTTCTTTTTTTTGGTACCACATGTATTTTTTTGGTACTCTTTTTTTTGTTTTGTAGTGCTTGTGAACACTTCCTTTTTTTTGGTACCACATGTATTTTTTTGGTACTACTTTTTTTTGTTTTCTCTACGCTTACTTAAATCTTTTTGTGATAAAAGTAATTGCTAAATGGGATTTGATCAAAAGCTTGTCATTTTGTGAAAATCTTTTGTCAAATGATTGTTTTGGTATGGGAGCCAGATTTATGTTTGTGGCATGGAAGCCAATTTTGGCATGAGAGCCAGCTTTATTTTTTTTGTGGCATTGATAGCCGAGTTTTTTTTTTGTGGCATCTATAGCCGGTTTTGGTGGCATTGATAGCCGGTTTGTTTTGTGGCATCTATAGCCGGTTTCTGGTGGCATTGATAGCCGAGTTTGTGGCACTGATAGCCGGGTTTTTTGAAAGCCAATTTTTTGTTTGTGGCATTGATAGCCGGTTTTGTTTTGGTGGCATTGATAGCCGGTTTGTGGCATTTATAGCCTATTTTGTTTTGGTGGCATTGATACCGGTTTGTGGCATTTATAGCCTATTTTGTTTTGGTGGCATTGATAGCCGGTTTGTGGCATTTATAGCCTGTTTTGTTTTGGTGGCATTGATAGCCGGTTTGGTTTTCAAAATGCAAGTATCGACTAAAAGTCGCCTCCCTGCTGAATGTTCTTGCAAGTATCGATGGAATGTCGCATCCTTGCTCATTCGGTTGCGAGTATCGATGGAATGTCGCATCCTCGCGGATCTGGGTGCAAGTATCGATGGAATGTCGCATCCTTGCTTTTGAAAAATCTTGGTTTTGCGGGTATTGACTTGATGTCGTTTCCCCAGGATTTTTGAAATTTGTGGTTTTCTCGAACCTTTGGGTTATGTATATCAACTGAAATGTTGCATTTCCATGGTTTTTTAGGTTTTCTCGAACCTTTGAAATTTGGGTTGTGGATATCAACTGAACTGTTGCATCTCCACGGTTTTTGGGTTTTTTCGAACCTTTTAAAATTTGGGTTGTGGATATCAACTGAAATGTTGCGTCTCCACGGTTTTTGAATTTTGCAAGTATCGACGAAATGTCGCTTCCCTACAATTTTGGAAGTGTCGAACGTAGTTCGTATGCTTCCGATTTGTGCGAGTATCGACTAAGCGTCGCTTCCCTGCGATTTTTTGAAAAACCATTTTTTTTTTTTTAAAGACACGAGGGTCATAAGTTTTAACCTAAAACCATTTTGGCGGTAAAAGCCAGGGTGGACTAGGGTGGAAATCCCTGAATCCGGATTTTTTTTCAAACCATGGATTTTGGGTTCAAGGGTTGAAAATTTTGGTCAAGTTAGGGAAAGGTTCCTAAACTTGGATTCTTTTTTGAACAATGAAACGATGAAAGTAAGCATTGTTTAAATTTCTAGAAATTTCAACATTTTATATGAAAATTCTAAAAATGGTGGGTCTAGCGAGCGTGTACCTGGAAACCGGTTTTGGCCGTGCAGGCATTGCTCTTACCTAGTTGGGTAAGTCTTCAAGGGTAGTACCACTTTAAAAACTTGCCGTTGATGGGTAGGATACATCTGTCGCCTTCCATGTTTAGGAGTGCGTATGCGCCATTGGAGAAAACCTTGTCGATGACGTAGGGTCCCTCCCATTTTGGCTCAAATTTGCCTTTGGACTTGTGAGCGAAGACCATTGGTCTTTTTACCGCAAGGACCAAGTCACCCTTTTTGTAGGCGCGTTGCCTGACCTTTTTATCGAAAGATCCTTCCATGCGTGCTTGGTAAGAGGAGGAAGGATTCTTCTTTCGCACACTGTGATTTGCATGTTTTCCCCTTCCTGGATTGCCATGGATGCGGCAAGTCCAGCTAGGGCATCTGCACGTATGTTTTCACCTGTACGAATGTGGGCGATGTAACAGATGTCAAACTTTTGCAGAAGTGATTGTGCCTTGTTGTAGTAAGGCAGCAAATCTGGCTTCCTGACTTCAAATTTCTGATTCATCTGGTTGACGATCAGTTGAGAGTCTCCAAAGACTTCCAGCATGGTGATACCGGATTCGATGGCGAGTTCCAATCCTAGGATCAGAGCTTGATATTCAGCTGCATTGTTTGTGCATGGTTCCAGTAGCGAAAAAGCGTGTGGAAGCTGTCTTTCTTCATTTGTCCTGGTTGCACCGTCAAGGTACATGTCCCAAGAGACACTTTGCGAGAAAGTCTCCACATTGTAGATTGGTTCGTCTGGGAGATCATCTCTGAGTGCAGAATCTTTAGGCAATGGATGCTCTGCGAGGAAGTCCGCTAGAGCTTGCCCTTTGATTGCCTTTTGTGGTACATACCTAATATCAAATTGTGACAGAAGGATGGACCATTTTGCCAGTCGAGCATTGAGAGGACCTGCCTTTGTGACAAGGACCTTCTAGAGGTTGACCCTCGAGACCAGGTATACTATGTTGGAAAGCAAGTAGTGACGCAGCTTTTGTACGGCGAACATCACTGCAAGACATTCTTTTTCGACTGGACAGTAGCGATGCTCTGCACCTACTAGCATGCGGCTGAGGTAATATAGAGCAGCTTCTTTTCTTTGATCATTTTCTTGTGCAAGCAGAGCTCCCAAAGAGTGATCAAGGGCTCTTGTGTACAAAATGAATGGTTTTCCAGTGATAGGAGCAGCTAACACTGGAGGTTTTGTCAGGTATGACTTGATATCTTGGAAATCAGTTTCACAGTCAGCATCCCAGGCAAAGTTTACACCTTTTTTCATCAACCGGGAGAATGGACGGCATTTCCCCGAAAGATTAGAGATGAACCGTCTGATGTAGGCCAATCTCCCTTGAAGCCCTTTGAGTTCTCTCAAGATTCTTGGAGAGGGCATTTCTAGAATGGCTTTGACTTTTATAGGGTCAAGCTCTATTCCAGCTTTCCGAACTAAGAATCCGAGGAACTTACCCGACGAGACGCCGAAGAAGCATTTCAAAGGATTCATTCGCAGTTTGTGTTTGCGAAGCCGAAGGAAGACTTCTCGAAGGTCTTCGATATGATCTTCTTTTCTTTTGCTTTTGACGGCGAGGTCATCAATGTAACATTCAACCATCTTGTGCTGCATATCTTGGAATATTTTCATCATAGCCCTCTGATATGTGCCACCAGTATTTTTCAGACCAAATGGCATGACAGTGTAACAATACATGCCAAATGGGGTCCGAAAATATGTATGTTTTTCATCTTTAGGATGCATCTTTATCTGATTGTAGCCAGAGAAACCATCAATGAATGTCATTCGCTCGAATCCACAGGTATTATCAATCATTACCTCTGGTATGGGGAGCGGAAATTCATCTTTTGGGCATGCGCCATTCAGGTCTCTATAGTCAATACAGACCCTGATCTGCCCGTTCTTCTTTGTCACGGGGACAATGTTGGCCAACCATTCAGGATGTTGTTCCTCACGGATGAAGCCGACGCTTTTGAGTTTTTGAACTTCTTGTTCAATTTTATCCATCACATCTAGACGGAATCTTCTTTGGCCTTGCTTGATAGGCTTGATGTCTTCTTGAAGATTGAGTTTGTGAACTGCTATTTTGGGGTCTAAGCCAGGCATTTCAGCGTAAGACCATGCAAAGCAATCAACGAACTCACGAAGAAAGGCGATATACTCGGGTAACTCATCATCCTTTATATTCTTGCTTATGAATACAGGACGTGGGTTATCTGGTGTTCCCAAGTCTATCTTTTGAACAGGATCTTATGTTGGAAGGTTCGAAGGTGGTTCCTCCACAATATTTTCGGAGGCTTCCAGCTCAACGAAACCTTCTGGGGTTTCAAAGGTATTTCCAGACCAAGGTTTTGTTCCTTTCCACGGGTCTTCTTGATCGGTAATTTTCCCAAGGCTTGCTATGAGATGATCCCAATCGCCTGTCGAAACCGGGTCGAAGTAGGCTACTTCTTTTGGAGATGAGGGTTCTTCTAGGTCAGAAGACCACACGTCTGTGCCATCGGACAACTCCTCTTCATTTTCGGAGAAATCGTGCCAATTGGATGAGCTTCCTGGATTTTTATCAGGTGACTCATCGAAGAGATATCCAGGGAGATCAATGTCTTCATGGACTTGAGATGTTGAGGCTTGGTCAGTATATTGACTTTTAGGCCTTTGTGTCAATTGTCTCAGGGGAGTGTCGGGATCATACCCTAACCCGTGTGAAGACTTTTCTACATAGCCGTAGAGTCTCCAATCTTCCAGCTGGCTTTTAGTCAAGACGGGCCCCAATGGCGTGAGAATATCGCGTCCTTCTCCCAAACCGACTAGGTTTTGAGCATCATAGCCCATTTTCTTCATAATAGCTTGTGCCACAGAACTATATAAGGATAGTTGAGGCATACCTTTATTTTGGAAAGGTTCAAGCATAGAGTTTGATGAAGAAGCATCCGATCTATGGAAGAAGATCGGCTTTTCCTTTGCTGAAGTTGCTGGAACAACGAAGGAAGCTGACGTAGGATCTTCTATGTCAGAAGTTGTCTCCATTGGAGTAAGAGCAGGCTGAACTTGCTGAGTATCAGCTTGGCTTGACGATGTGTCATCTTCTGGCTCTGAATCCGAATCCGTGTCTTGCATGATAGACACGAAAGAGACAACAAATTTGCCCCCAGGCTTTTGCTTTGCCTTCTTCACTTTAGTTGTGATGACCAAAGGCTTTGAAGGATTGAGGGAGATGATGAAGGGAGTTTGAATGCTCTCTTCGGATTTACCGGATGATTTGTTTTCTTCCGGTGATTGTTGAGGAGCCTTGCCTTTATCTTTCTGAAGATTTTCAGCAAAGGATGCTGTGTGCTTATCCTCTTCTTCTTTTTCACCTTCATACATCTGTGAGTCTGCGAAGTGGACTTCTTTACCTTTGAAGGGTTTTCTGTCCGCAAAGACTCGATGTGTCATGCCGTCGTCGCCAACAAACTTGATGCATTGATGTAGAGTTGAAGGTACAACACCATTCTCATGGATCCAGGGGCGTCCGAGAAGGATGTTGTAGCTTGAAGGGGTTTTTATTGCATACACTATGACCTCAGAAATAAGATCACCGATTTGCAACTTGAATTTGATTTTGCCGATAGGCCTTTGAGTACTCCCATCGTATCCAAAGATAGATACAGATGTGTGGCTCAGCTTGCTGGGTGGGATGCCTAACTCTTCAAGAGCCGATGTGGAGATGAGGTTGAGTGCAGAACCTGGGTCGATCTGAACTCTGGGCATAGGCATTTCCTTGATATACCCTGTGAAGTAGAGGGGTCGGTTGTGCCTGGTTTCGCCAAGTAGGAGGTCGTCCTTTGTGAAGGCGATGGTTGCACTGGCTGTTTTTTTAACCGAGAGGCATTCAATGCATGATCCCTCAGTTTTCTTCTTTTCTCCCTTTGAGGTGGCTTCTGAGTTTTTGACCCGATAATCCATTTCAATTTGGAGGACTTGCGGGGCATGTTTGTCGACATCCTCATTCAGCTTTTGTAATTCTGAGATGAGATTATCACGAGTGGGCGGAGACATTCGTAATAAATCCGGGATGTGCAGACGTGCAGGTATGTGCTTGAAGTGTTCAATCAAGTCATACTTGAAAGCCTCCTTAGGGCCTGCATGTTCATCATTGTTGCCACTAGGTGCACTTACAACATCTTTTCCCGAAGGATTTACATATGTAAAGGAAGATTGGTTGTAATTTTTGTGGTAGTTCCGGCCAGAGCGGGTGCTTTTACCAACTTCGAGAGCTTCTTGAGAAGGGTCTTCGTTTGGAAGATTGTCTTCAGGATCAAGAGGCTGTCGTTTTTCATTTGCTGAGGATGTATCAGCAGCAGAGTCGCCATCCTCAGTGATCGTGTTGCACGGAGCATTTTCCGGGAACAAGTCCTGAACAGCATCCAGCAACCTTTCTTCTTCGTTGACTAATTCATCGTCCCAAGCATCAATAGCTGGGAATTCTTCAGTCAGGAAGGGTGTGAACTTTGAAGTCACAGTCTCAGGAGAAGAAACCTGAGAGGGTGTCATCTCAGCGAAAGTCACGTGATACGAGGTGGCTCCAGAAGATACATTGCTAGGCGTCACCAGAG
Organism: Litsea cubeba; assembly: GCA_012931725.1. Taxonomy (NCBI): domain Eukaryota; kingdom Viridiplantae; phylum Streptophyta; class Magnoliopsida; order Laurales; family Lauraceae; genus Litsea; species Litsea cubeba. Next base: position 124,881,121 of record CM022946.1, read on the forward strand.
TGTAAGTGCTTTCATCAGACGATGCTTCAGAAGAGCTATAATCCCGAATTATCACATTACAGGAAGCTCTGACGGGAGACGTTGTCTGATCGGAGTCAAACTCATCCTCGGATGTAAGAGGATCGTCTCTCCAGCAATTTTCTCCATTTTCAGGAGTTAAGGGAGGATGTACCTGATGGTCTTCAGGGACTTCAGGCTCTGGATTGCGATGAGGCTCGTTGACGCGGTCTTGCTCTTGTTCTAGAGCGAGACGCTGCAAGATCCTTGCATATTCTTCAAGATCAGGAATGGGAGCCAAATCTTCTTCTTCATCAACTCTTTGTGGCTCAACATGGTTGATTTCCACTGGAGCAATGAGGGGTGCTGGGTCAGCAGCATTTTCTTGTACAGCCTCTCGGTCTTCTTCATCATCAGACCAGGATCCTTGTGGTTGTAGAGGGTTATACCAGATTACTTGCATAAGATGAGACTCAGGAACCCATTCTTCATCGGAGAGATATTCTCCTGTTTCAAGGGACTCCTCCCACTCATCTGTGTAGTTGGATTCGAATCCATCATCGGCGTCGCTGGACTCGTATCCATTAATGGAGAATCCAACTACCGAATTGCAAGAGTATGACGCCTCCTGCATGGCTTCTTTGAATTGAGGTGGCATGAAATCACTGAGAGTGAATTTTCCTACCCCCTTTGAAGTCTCTGGAAAGGATGTTTTTGTTGCCTCCAGTGAAGCGGTAGAGGAAGCCTCTGCCTTTTCTTTGACCTATTATTTTGGCTGGGTCTTCTCTTGTCGTTTGAGCTTCAGGAGATATTTCCTAGCCTGCCTTCGCTGTTGATCTGTAGGCTTTGTTTTCATGACCTCCCAATTTTCATCTTCCAGGAGATCGGGATGTACCCATATGGGTTGTCTGTCTGGTGTAGGGTAAGGAACCAGTTCCTCGGACGCTTGGATTGAGTTTATCACCTTGAATGAAGTAGTGATCATTTTCTTCGGTGATTTTGATGTTTATCCACATGTCACCATGTTGACGGAGGCAGGCCCATAGTTTTTGTCAAAGGTGATGACTCCGTTTTTCCACATTTCCTTTATTTTCTCCCTCACAACAAAGCATTGATTGAGAGGATGCGAGATCATCTGGTGGTATGGACAGTACCGAGGATCGTTGGTTTTGCCAACATCACCCGGTCTTTTTTGTTCAGGCAAGGTGAGCTTGCCGTTTGCCACAAGAGCCCCGAAGATTTCATCAACATCTTCATCAAACGAGTATTTCTTCTCTACTCGTTCTTTGAAGGCATCTGAGAGTTCAGGTCTCTTACCAGCAGCTTTGTTTTCAGCTTTCTTTGGTGGCTGAGGAGCTGACTTGGTCTGCACATTGAGGACCTCTTTTTTCTTTGGTTTAGAGGTTGCAATGGCGGTTGGCTCTTTTCTTGATGATTTCTGACTGTTGAGGTCTTTAATCACCATTTCAGCTTCCATGGAAGCTTCTAGGAGTTCTCCCAGGTTTTTTGATTTGTTGCCGATGATCATGGAGCGATTCTGGCTCTCATGTTGTTTCGGCAAATGTCGACTAGCGACGCTTGTGGCAGTACATCAGAGCATTTGTATGCCATTGCTTTCCACTTATGAATGAAGTCATATGTTGATTCATTCTCCCCCTGTTTTAGGCTGCACAGCTGAGCCATAGTAGCGGGATGATCCTGAAAGAAACTACGATTCAGATCTGAATTAGCGGAAGATATTCATGGCTATTTGTAACATGACAGATTTTAAAAAATCTGATTTGGCCAGCATAAATCAGCCATATAGATCGCATGAGAACTCCATGAATTCATGACCAACAAGTGTATAATTAAAGGAGAATGAAGACGACTAATACCTCGAAGATTTGTAGACTTCAAATCTCTGAAAAATTATATCCAAAGGCCCGAACTCAGACTTGCAATTAGCAAACAAGTTGCTGGAATTTTCTGCACTAGTATTGCCTTTGATCTTCTCCTCTATCTCACTTCCAAATCTGATTGGCTAAGATGGTGGGATCTTAATCTAGGAATTAAGAACTATTTCTCCAAGGAAAAATCTCAGACCTTAAGCCTTCTTCAATGAAGAGGAAAACCTCCAAAGGCTGGACGTGTGGGACTCTCCTTGTGCTCACAAAGTGTTGGACGTCCAAGAGGGGTTTGGGTTTCTTTTATAGAAACTTTGAGGAAACCTTTCCTAAAAGTTTATCTCTCCTAATTCTCATGGATGTCCTAAAAGGAAAGACTTATTTCCTTTAAGAAACACTCCAATTAGAAAAGGAAACTAAAGAAACTTCCCATGCAATTAGTAATCCTAGTTGTAGAACACTTACTAATTTTAAGTTTCTAATCCAAAAAGGAAACTTTCTCATAGGAATACTATTCCAAAGAGGAGTCCAACTTTCCAAGTAGAGAGTCCTACTCAAAGTTGGAAACCTTACCCATGGAAATCCTATTATGGACGTCCCTCATGATAATGCACACCATGGCCCACATACAATTTATCTAGAGTTAAATTCATGTATGCCATCAAAGGCTTATTTTGAATTTAAACTCAAAAATTATTTTTCCACTAAAATAATTCATCCTTATGTTATTTAAACATTTTAGGAAACCATACCAATCTTGGAAAGTGACTAGAGAAGGGACCAAAAGACATATTTGCCATTAGCTCCCAAAATGACCAAAATGTCCATGCTAAACCCATAGCAACATTAAGACCATTTTAACCTTAACTCATTCCACTAAAGAGTTATGGTTGAACTCCAAGGACAAATATATAATATAATAAGCTCGTCATAAAATGACGGTTGTCTTCGACCTACTAAGTGTAATGACCTGAATGCCCCTCTATGTAACATCCATAATCGAGTCAGGTTATCACAAGTACTATCAACCTTCCCGATTACATCTAAACCTTAGAACTTCATATCCTTAAACATAATCATCATTCGAATATCATTCTCTTGATCCAGGGAGCGACCCATAAGTTCAATATCCATATGGAACATCCATATACTAAGATCTTAGATTTTGATGATTAATCGGATAATTCTAAGGGGACGATTATTCCATCATCAGATGGCATAGATTCTATATTGCATCTGCACGTCCCAACTGATCAAGTCCGAGTACCCAAAACACAGAGCTGTTAACCCATGAAAAGAATCTCACCCATAGTGAATTAAAGCACAAGAACTTGATTTCGTCAGTTCATCCACAAATGCTCAAGATTAAGAGCACCGGTCACTCAGTAGCATGAGGTGACTTGATCTCTTTCTGTGATAGTACTATTTTAGAGATCACACCTACCATGGTCCTGTTCAATGCATTGCATATGCACTAATGAGATGAATCCGGGAAAGCCCTCCCATGACTTAGGTAAGTCACCCTGAATACAGGAGAGTCTCTCATTATAACTTCTACCAAGATGAAGTGCCCAGCTCCATCTTTCAGTTATGAACAAATATGATGTTTCCAGTTGTCCATGAATTAGAACTATCTGTGTGTAGACACTACACACCTAATTCATTTACTAGAAACAATGGGCCTTACACAACCATACATATATACATGTTTAAGCATAAAAGAGTCTTTTTATTAAATAACCAGTAAATATCCAGTAAGAAAAGATGAAAGTGCAGCTAGTGGGCTTTAGGGCATACACCAATCCCAACAAACTCCCACTTGCACTAAAGATCACTACTTCCTAACCTAACACCCATAGACTCAACATGAGAAGTGAAGACTTTCTCAGTAAGAGTCTTAGTGAATGGGTCAGCTAAGTTATTTGCTGAAGCAATATGCTCCACCACTATCTCTCCATCCTGAATGAATTCCCGGATCAAGTGGTACTTTCTCTGAATGTGCTTACCTTTCTTGTGATTCCTGGGCTCTTTGCACTGTGCTACAGCACCAGTGTTATCGCAGTACATGACAATCGGTTTATGCACTGCAGGAACAACTCCCAATTCCAACAAGAATTTTCTGAGCCATACTGCTTCCTTCGCAGCTTCCGATGCTGCCACATACTCTGCTTCCATGGTAGAATCAGCTATACAGGATTGCTTGACACTTCTCCATGATATAGCCCCTCCTGACATAGTAAAGACATACCCTGAGGTAGACTTTCTGGCATCACTATCAGATTGGAAATCAGAGTCAGTATACGCCAATGGCGTTAGATCATCTGCTCGAAAGGTTAGCATATAATCTTTCGTTCTCCGAAGATACTTGAATATATGCTTAACTGCTGTCTAATGCATAGGTCCAGGGTTTGACTGATATCTGCTAACCATGCCAACGGCAAAGCAAATATCTGGTCTAGTACATAACATAGCATACATGAGGCTTCCAACAGCGGATGCATATGGAACTCTCCTCATGGTCTCTATCTCTTCAGATGTCTTTGGACATTGATCTCGAGACAGTGGTACTCCATGTCTAGAAGGTAGGAGGCCCTTCTTGGAGTCATGCATGTTAAACTTGACCAATATCTTCTCAATATATGAAGATTGGGATAGGGCTAACATCTTATTCTTGCGATCACGCAAAAGCTTGATCCCTAAGATATAGCTGGCCTAACCCAAATCCTTCATCTGAAATTGAGAGGATAACCAAACATTTGTGGATGACAATAAACCTACACCATTTCCTATGAGTAATATGTCATCTACATACAGAACCAAAAACGCAACTGCTTTCCCATTTCCTTTCTTATACACACATGGTTCATCAATGTTTTGATCAAAGCCAAAGGATTTGACTGCCTGATTAAACTTGATGTTCCATGCTCTAGATGCTTGCTTAAGTCCATAAATGGACTTCTTAAGTTTACAAACCATGTTATCTTGGCCACTAGCAATGAAGCCCTCTGGTTGCATCATATAGATGCATTCGTCAAGACTTCCATTAAGAAAAGCTGTCTTGACATCCATCTGCCATATCTCATACTCATAATGACATGCGATGGCCAAGAGAATCCTTATGGACTTAAGCATAGCCACTGGTGAAAAGGTTTCCTCATAATCGATACCCTCTTTCTGAGTATATCCTTTCGCCACCAGTCTTGCTTTGAAGGTTTCCACCTTCCCATCCACTCCTCTCTTTCTCTTGTAGATCCACTTGCACCCTATGGGTTTAATCCCTTCAGGTGCATCTACAAGTTCCCAGACTTGATTGGAATACAAAGAATCCATTTCAGATTTCATCGCTTGCTGCCACATGTCGGCATCTATATCCGTTACTGCTTCATCATAACTAGTAGGATCCTCAACCAGATCTTCAGAGTCTGTCTTAAAAGACACTCCTAGATATCTTTCTGGCTGTCTAGAAATTCTCCCACTACGACGAGGCTCCGGAGTGTTCAAGGGATATCTTGTTCATCTACTGTCTCAGGATCTGGTACAGATGTTATAGGAGAACCCAGAAGAATCTCCTCAAGGGTTTCTTTACAACTAAGCTCTTGGTGCATCATACAATCATCCTCCAAGTACCTAGCATGAGTGCTGATGAGCACTTTTTGCTCCTTTGGATGATAAAAGATGCCACCTCTCGTTCCCTTAGGATACCCAATGAAGTAGCACATTTCTGATCTGGGTTCTAGCTTGGTAGCTTTATCATTCAGTACATAGGCTGGACAACCCCAAATGTTAATATGTCTTAAACTAGGTTTTCGACTTGTCCACATTTCTTGGGGTGTCCTACGTACTGATTTAGAAGGCACCAGATTTAAAATGTATGCTGCTGCTTCTAGGGCATATCCCCAAAAAGATATAGGCAGGGTTGCATGACTCATCATGGACCTTACCCTATCAAGAAGGGTACGGTTTCTTCTCTCCGCTACACCATTTTGCTGGGGTGTACCCGGTGCAGACAACTGAAACACAATCCCATGTTGTGTGAGGTACTCCTTGAACTCACCCAGGAGGTACTCGCCACCTCGATCAGATCAAAGGGCTTTGATATGTTTTCCTAGTTGTAGCTCCGCCTCAGCCTTGAATTGTTTGAACTTATCAAACACCTCAGACTTGCGTCGCATTAGGTATACATATCCATATCTAGAGTAATCATCGGTGAAGGTGATGTAATACTCATACCCTCCTCGAGCCGGTTTGTTCATAGGACCACACACATCAGTGTGAATCAATTCTAACAACTCCTTTGACCTTAGTCCCTTTCCAGAGAATGACCGTTTGGTCATCTTTCCCTTGAGACAAGATTCGCACTGAGGAAAAGGTTCAAAATCTAATGAGCTTAAAGGCCCATCTTGTACCAACCTCTGAATCCGTTTTAGGTTAATGTGACCCAAACGTAAGTGCCAAAGATATGTGTCATTGATTGAAGATACCTTTCTCTTAAGGGAAGTTGAGCTTTCTTGTTGTACATTATGCAGTGTGGGAGCAATAGGATATATATAAAATAAGTTGTCATGTATTCTACCGGAACATATAATATTTCCATCTCTACTGATATCAATACCAGAATGGAAAGAAACTGAATAATTAAATTCCATTAATCTGGAAACTGAAATTAAATTCTTCCTCATGTCCGGAACATAGAAAACATTATTTAAAACTAATATCCTATTACATGGAAAATGTAAGGTAACTACTCCTACTGCAACTGCCCAAACTTTAGCTCCAGTTCCGACTCTAAAGGCAAACTCTCCTTTCTCAATTCTCTGCATTATCTGAAACCCCTGCAATGAATTGCAGATATGATTAGTGGCTCCTGAGTCTACTATCCATGAGTCAGTAGAATCAACCACTAGACAAGTTTCAATGTAGTATGAAAAAGATGTACCTTTCTTAACTGAGGCCAGGAACTTGGGACAATCTTTCTTCCAATGACCTTTGAGGCCACACTTGAAGCATTTCGCTTTGGGCTTTCCATCTGTACTCTTGTCCTTCTTATTTCCAGCATTGTCCTTTTTCTGCCCTTTTCCCTTATTCTGCTTCTTCTTGAACTTCTTCCCTTTCGGGTTTGGTTTAGTGGAAGACTGGAAAAAATGAGCTTGGGCTTTGGGCTTCATGATGGCCTCTGCCACTTGGAGTTCTTTCATTAACTCAGGCAGAGTCATGTCCATCTTGCTCATATTGAAATTGAGCTTGAACTGATTGAAAGATTCCGGTAAAGTTTCGAGAATCATGTCAGTCTGACTCCCTGCATCAATCTCAGCCCCTAGAATCTCAGCTTCATTGAAACAGTCCATCAGCTTAAGCATATGCTCTCTGACAGGTGTTCCCTCAGCCATCCTAGCATTCATGATAGTCCTCATAGCAGCTTGCCTAGCTGGCCTGCTCTTGTCTGCGAACATCTCAGACAAGGACATCATGATTTCATAGGCTGTGTCCATATGCTCGTGCTGTGTTTGTAACACGTTGGACATGGAAGCGAGCATGTAGCATTTAGCCATGCTATTCGCTTTCTTCCATTTCCTCTCAGCCTCTCGCTGGTCATCAGTAGAATTAGCATTAATATCGGGACAGTTTTCCAGCAAGACATACTTGTACTCCTCAGCAGTGAGTACTATGTCAAGATTTCTCTTCCAATCTACGTAGTTATGGCCAGTCAGTTTATTCTCACGAAGAATGCACATCAACGGACTAAAAGAGTCTTTACCCATCTCTTTCTAGATGTAAAACGGATTATAATTAGACATGCAGTATATATGTAATATGCATATGGTGCTTGTTACAAAAGGAAAAACAAAGCACAAGAACTTTTTACATTATTCCACCCCAATCATAATGTATCAGTGTTTCAACCTCCTCATAGACCCTCCATCGAAGGGATGGCCGAGCCTACAGTCACGTTGAATTAAGGCAGACTTATTTGGATATCACTATCTGGATACATATCCAGTGGTAGTCCAATCACTCATTGGTTTGGCCTCATATGACAAATAACCTTTAACTCCTGGGGAGAGGTTATTATCATCTTATGTCAAGTGTATAACCATATCTTATGAAATTTCCCAGAATGTCTATGATTAAGTCCTCCAAAGGGAAGAGACTTTTATCCTTTCTAGAAGTGACCTTTAGTAAAGAGCTCCACCCAAGGGATGGCCGCTCCCACCAACACTTCATTGACATTCTATAGAAGTGATCTTTAGTAAAGAACTCCACCGAAGGGATGGCCGCTCCTACTAACACCTCATTACGAATATTCACATTAGTTCACCCATTAACCCATCAAAGCGGTCTTTAGTTAAAGAACTCCACCGAAGGGGTGGCCGCTCCTACTAACACCTTAATGAGATAACATGAACCGAAAATGGAAGGCCGTGGGGTCTTTCCTAAACCCCTCTCCCACTTGATTATTTATCACTAGGGTTTATACTTTTTGACCTTTACATTGTTTTACTCAAAAGCTCTTTTTAAATCTAGCAAACTTGGTCAATTAAATTTATGACTTAAGTCATCTTAAAATTAAATAACCTTTGCTTTAAAACATTTGAGCAAATCCCTTCAAAGAGTCAAAGACCTATCTTGGGTTATGAAAGCCCATAGGTAGCATCTAATTAGATTTTAGTTTAGCCTTCTTTGGAAACCAAGGGCACCAAGATAAACTAAACCCTATCCAATTTTAAACCTTAGACAAATAGAAGGTGCTGGTCTAAGTTCCGTTTAAAATAATTTGCCAAACCAAAAACTAATCTAATACATAAAAGATGCCAATTTTAGAACCTAATGGTGGCCATGTTTCTAGGTGACAATTATAGCAATTATATAAAGCACTCATCCATGCATTCCATATATAAAAGCAAATAAAAGTATGCAATCCTTGATGGCTCCTTGCTCTTCGGACTTGTAATCCTTATCGAACTAGGACATCAAGAATAGGTCTCATCTTTCACCAAGAAGTCTAGTCTCCTCCACCACTAAGGAGTCCGGTTACTTGCAACCTTTCTTGAAACTTTCTTCTTCTTGCTTGATCCAATAAATTAAATTTATACAAGCAAACCCATAAAAAACAAAAACCCAAATTACATTGGAGATACCTATGCTTTTCAAGAAAGCTTACATCAAGACTAGTTGGAAAAAAAGTAAAGAAAGAATTACAACTTCCTATGATTGCTAAACGCGCAATCGTACACTTTCCAACTAATGAAAAAAACATCCAAATCCACATAACAATCATGCGAACCATCAAGGATGCAATACATGGCTGCAAACAAAGAGGTTAGTGCATGCAAACTCACTATGTGCATCATTAAACAAATCTGGAAAATAAATTCCAGCAATGTTAATGAAAGTTGCACACAACATGCATCACAACATAACTTTAATAGGGTGCCACCATACCCATAATCAATCTAGGATTAATTATACACAATATGGGATCATGATTTCACATGGAGTGGCTCTGATACCACTGAAAGAAACTACGATTCAGATCTGAATTAGCGGAAGATATTCATGGCTATTTGTAACATGACAGATTTTAAAAAATCTGATTTGGCCAGCATAAATCAGCCATATAGATCGCATGAGAACTCCATGAATTCATGACCAACAAGTGTATAATTAAAGGAGAATGAAGAAGACTAATACCTCAAAGATTTGTAGACTTCAAATCTCTGAAAAATTAGATCCAAAGGCCCGAACTCAGACTTGCAATTAGCAAACAAGTTGCTGGAATTTTCTGCACTAGTATTGCCTTTGATCTTCTCCTCTATCTCACTTCCAAATCTGATTGGCTAAGATGGTGGGATCTTAATCTAGGAATTAAGAACTATTTCTCCAAGGAAAAGTCTCAGACCTTAAGCTTTCTTCAATGAAGAGGAAAACCTCCAAAGGCTGGACGTGTGGGACTCTCCTTGTGCTCACAAAGTGTTGGACGTCCAAGAGGGGTTTGGGTTTCTTTTATAGAAACTTTGAGGAAACCTTTCCTAAAAGTTTATCTCTCCTAATTCTCATGGATGTCCTAAAAGGAAAGACTTATTTCCTTTAAGAAACACTCCAATTAGAAAAGGAAACTAAAAGAAACTTCCCATGCAATTAGTAATCCTAGTTGTAGAACACTTACTAATTTTAAGTTCCTAATCCAAAAAGGAAACTTTCTCATAGGAATACTATTCCAAAGAGGAGTCCAACTTTCCAAGTAGAGAGTCCTACTCAAAGTTGGAAACCTTACCCATGGAAATCCTATTATGGACGTCCCTCATGATAATGCACACCATGGCCCACATACAATTTATCTAGAGTTAAATTCATGTATGCCATCAAAGGACTATTTTGAATTTAAACTCAAAAATTATTTTTCCACTAAAATAATTCATCCTTATGTTATCTAAACATTTTAGGAAACCATACCAATCTTGGAAAGTGACTAGAGAAGGGACCAAAAGATATATTTGCCATTAGCTCCCAAAATGACCAAAATGTCCATGCTAAACCCATAGCAACATTAAGACCATTTTAACCTTAACTCATTCCACTAAAGAGTTATGGTTGAACTCCAAGGACAAATATATAATATAATAAGCTCGTCATAAAATGACGGTTGTCTTCGACCTACTAAGTGTAATGACCTGAATGCCCCTCTATGTAACATCCATAATCGAGTCAGGTTATCACATGTACTATAACCTTCCCGATTACATCTAAACCTTAGAACTTCATATCCTTAAACATAATCATCATTCGAATATCATTCTCTTGATCCAGGGAGCGACCCACAAGTTCAATATCCATATGGAACATCCATATACTAAGATCTTAGATTTTGATGATTAATCGGATAATTCTAAGGGGACGATTATTCCATCATCAGATGGCATAGATTCTATATTGCATCTGCACGTCCCAACTGATCAAGTCCGAGTACCCAAAACACAGAGCTGTTGACCCATGAAAAGAATCTCACCCATAGTGAATTAAAGCACAAGAACTTGACTTCGTCAGTTCATCCACAAATGCTCAAGATTAAGAGCACCGGTCACTCAGTAGCATGAGGTGACTTGATCTCTTTCTGTGATAGTACTATTTTAGAGATCACACCTACCATGGTCCTGTTCAATGCATTGCATATGCACTAATGAGATGAATCCGGGAAAGCCCTCCCATGACTTAGGTAAGTCACCCTGAATACAGGAGAGTCTCTCATTATAACTTCTACCAAGATGAAGTGCCCAGCTCCATCTTTCAGTTATGAACAAATATGATGTTTCCAGTTGTCCATGAATTAGAACTATCTGTGTGTAGACACTACACACCTAATTCATTTTACTAGAAACAATGGGCCTTACACAACCATACATATATACATGTTTAAGCATAAAAGAGTCTTTTTATTAAATAACCGGTAAATATCCAGTAACAAAAGATGAAAGTGCAGCTAGTGGGCTTTAGGGCATACACCAATCCCAACAGATCCTCACCTTTGAAGTGAGTCAGGAAGCGTGTCTCTAGCATTGCCCGGTTTTGGATCGAGTCCTCCGGCAGAGTGGAGTACCAATCGAAGGCCGTACCTTTTAGGGTACTTGCAAAGAGGCGGATCTTGAGTGCATCTTGATCCGCGATAGCTCCCGTCAGGATCTTGAAGTGGATGACGTGCTGTCTGGCTGATCCTTTCCCCGCATATGTTTGGAGAGTAGGGTGCTTGAATTTGGTGGGGAACGGGACCGAGTCCATCCATAAAGGATATGGTGGCTTGATCCCATGCTCCTTGAGCATATCCTCTTCTTTTGCTTTGGCGAGGATACTGTCTACGTCCTTTTTGGTAAGGGCGCGTGACTCATTTTCTTTTCCATTTACCTCATCATCTTGATGATTCGGAGGAGGTTCATTGTTCGCCTGATTTTGGAAGGCGAGAAGGTTTTCCATCAGAGTTTCAATCCTCTGCTGGCCTTGTTTCAACTGCTGGATGCGGGTGATCGCATCATCTAGAGGTGGATTGCGGGGTGGTGGCTCAAAATTTGTAGCCAAGACATTCATCCTTCGTTATTCGAACGAAGAAACAGTCCTGGTGACTGAGCTGGGGCTCATTCTTTTTGAAGAAGAGATTGAGGAAGGATCACTCTGCCGTCCTTTGCTTGAAGGAGTAGGGGATTCTTCTGAAAGTCTTCTTGTCCTGGAGACGCTGCGGGTCATCGGACGTCGGATATGGATTTTTGTTGCTGACTTTTGACGCCTTCTGGTTTTTCCAACCATATGGACGACAGCAATTGGTTGGGTCTTTCTTTTTCGACCCATTTGGGAGAGACTTGAAGTGTAGGAGGCTGGGTCCTTTGCTTCTCTAGTCTCTTTTGCCGATATGATGCGCGGCGGCGTATACGACGAGCAATTTGAGCTTCGGTCAGCTCTGGCTGGGCTTTGACGATGAAGGATGTGCTCCCTCGGGCGCAGCAGCCGAGCCTATCTTCTTTGCAGCTGGGCAAGGACAGGATGCGAACCCTGTCCTTCGCCTGTTGCAGCGAAGCTTTGAATTTTTGGAGTTCGGCCCCTATAGAGATGAAGGGTCGAACTGCAGGTTTGTAGGCCTTAGCAGGTGCTTGCGGAGGCCTTGTGATGCATGATCTGATTTTGGGCTTGTAGGAACAAGCCGGCTCATGCTGGTTTGACTTGGGAGTCAGGTTGGAGATGGGTCTCTCCTCTTTCATGTAAGCAAGAGGGTAGAACTGGTTCTCCTTGAGTGGGGCCAGGAATGCTGGCTTGGTAGATGTTTGGGACCTTATCTATTTTGGTGAAGGTCTTGGGGACCAAGTCTTGGGATAGACCTGGTCGTTTGCTGGTCGAGGCTTCGTGGGGCTGCCACGGGCTTCGGGCCCCTTTGGTGTCACGGTAGTGACACGTTGAGAGGCGAGTTTCTGCTTCTTGGAAGGAGCAGTTTGTTCCTCAGGAAGTGGGAATGGTCCCAGCGTCCCAAAGACGATAGTTCAGGGAGTCGAGGTCGACCCGGAGCTTAGAGAGTTGCCGAGGGAGTTGACGCTTCGGCAGCTGATGGGGCGCTTGTAGATGCGCGTAGTTTGCTTCTGTTGAAGCATGACTTGGTGCTTGCTATCATCGAAAGTAATGGTAAGCGATGCTGCCATTGTTAGTTTTTTGCGAAAAAATTTCTGAAACAAGACCACATCCATTTAGTAATCACAAGAATATAATGATCATAAATGGGAAGTTCTATGGTTTTGTCTTTTCAAATTGCTCAAGGAAGATGACCCAAGCAATATGAAGAAGGCAAAATGCCATAGAGGGTACAATTGTTCTGATCGCATGTATGGTAAGCCCAGAATGAGCGTCCCAGTGACTGCTAGAAGCAATTGTGAACTTAAATTTGACTTATCGAGAAGCAGAGCTTGCTCGAGGTAAAAAGAATATAAAGTTGGAGTTACAAATGTGCCGGTCGCAATACAGTAGACCCTGAAAGGGCGTTCTAGTACTGCTAGACACAAATGTTTTGAGACCGCATCCCTGAGATGAGATTCTCCGTTTTGAAAGGTCAAGATCTGATTCATCAAAGATAGCAGATGGTATTCCGATCTGAACACGGGCTCAGCGATTTCCGCGAGCGCCAGTGCTCAGAAAGAAATGAACCATAATTTCTCGGATCTGAATCCAAAAATGGCGAGTTTTTTTTTGAAAGGCCAATATCGGGTTCATCAAAGAGAGCAAAAGGCACTCCAATCTGAACACGGGCTCAGCGATTTCCGCGAGCGCCAGTGCTCAGAAAGGAGAAGACCAAGATTTCTCCAATCTAAACCCAAAATGACGGAAGTTTTTTTTTGAAGATTTTTTTAAAATCTTTTATTTATTTATTTTTTTTTAAGATTTTTTTTTTGAAAATATTTTTATTTTTTTTATTTTAAATTTTTTTTTTTTAAAAAAAAAATTTATTTTTGAAAAAAAAATTTATTTAAAAGACGAGAGAGTACACATAGGCCTCCTAACCCGGTCTTATGAAATCTTGATTGATAGAATTGCCCCCAGGTAAGGGTAGGATTACTTAATGAACCCGTTTGGAGGACCCTTGCCTAGAACAGTCAAGCTGTCTCCACACTCTGGACAAGGCTTTTCTTGAATCAACCATGATCAAAGAACACAGTTGGTTTAACCTTAGTGGTCTATGTCTTTTTTTTTGTTTTTTTTTATATTTATTTTTTTTTCTTTAATGAACTCATTGAAGAGAAACGATGGCTCAAAACCTTACTCGAACAGGCTCAACATTTCTGTAAGCGCGATGAACGATAGGAATGGATCAAGATTTCTCAATTTTGAATCCATACTGAGAAATCTAATTTTTTTTTTTGTCTTTTATATATATATATATTTTAGATCTTTAATGAACTCATCGAAGAGAAACGATGGCCCAAATCCTTAGTCGAATAGGCTCAACATTTCTGCAAGCGCGATGAACGATAGGAACGGATCAAGGTTTCTCAATTTTGAATTCAAACTGAGAAATCTAATTTTTTTTTATTTTTTATTTATTTTTTGATGAACTCATCGAAGAGAAACAATGGCCCAAATCCTTAGTCGAACAGGCTCAACATTTCTACAAGCGCGATGAACGATAGGAAAGGATCAAGGTTTCTCAATTTTGAATTCAAAATGAAAAATCTTAATTTTTTGTATATATATATATTTTTGAAAAGAGAAGAAGTGGAATAAATTAAAAGAATTAGAAATTTCCAAAAAATCTCATCTCATTTTTTAGATGCGGAATCCAACATGGCCACCAATTAGAAAGTAGCCCAAGGAATCGAGAAAAGAAATATAAGCATAGAGCAAAAGATATGATATGCAAATATTTTATTTCTAGCATCGTGTTCTCAAATGAACGGGTCCCACCGGGTGTGCCAGCTTGATGGACCGCGTTCCTGGCGCCTGGTCCTACCGAGGTCGGCGGATGTGGGAGTCCGTTGGGTCCGACCCTTTCGTAACCGGGGGGCAAGGGCGTGCATCAACATTTCTTTGTGTGGGTGTGCCAGATTTTCTATTTTTACTTGGAATTGCAAGTGTTGATCCGGAGATCAACTTTCGCAAGTAAAAAGGAAATCAACTTCTTTCAAATTTTCCATTGCACATATATTTAAGAAAAGAGACATTTCTTGATTTTCCGTGAAAGGCGATTTGTTTGGCGTTTATAGCCGATTTTTGGCGTTTATAGCCGATTTTGGCGTTTATAGCTGTTTTACAATCCTTATCAATAATGAAAGACAAGAGTTGTGATTTTTGTCTCTTTTAAAAAAATACAAACTACAATGAAAAGCAAGAAAAAGGAGGATCTAACTTCTCAGGAGATTGTGGGGGACCCGTTCAGATTGACGGTCGCAAGCCATATGTGGAGTTCGCCATCATCCATGCAGATGAGAACAGAGGATGCTATTGATTCGCTTGGCTTGGCTATAACCTCAGGTTTTTAGAAGACGAAGACCAAAAGGAGGTCCTATGTCTAACAAAAAGCTGAGTAGACAGGCTGAAAAGCCACGTCTAAGCCATTTGGAGGCAGAAGGAGAAGCAGGGACCTTGGGGGGGGGTACCCCCCCAAGGGACTTTTGTCACCTTGTAGCAGTGGTCGGTGTAGAACTTCCGCAGAGTTTTCTCTCTTAGATTTCTGATGCCTTTTTATGGCTGAGTTTTCGGATTTTCTGCAGTCTGTTGTCTGTGTTTGTGATTCTTTTCTTCTTGGAGAGCTCTCCTATTTATAGGCTTTTAGGCAGCCATTTAGGAGGGTTTATGAGCCTTAATTGTCATAAAGCTACATAAAGGGAGGAGTTACAAGATTGAATTCTTTATTTTGTAACTCCTTTTTCTTGGCTTCTGATTGGCCGGAGGAGATTGCGGGCATTTAATCGCCTTTAATCGCCATGATGGGAGGAGTTTCAGGGGTTAAATGCCATGAATCTCTTGACTTGTAACTCCCGGATGCTTTCTTTGATTGGTCCTTCCAAAGAAATGGATTAATGACTGTGATAAAGCTAGTCAATTAATCGCATTAAGTGGTCGCAGAGCAGTTCAAGAGTCGCGGGCCGTGCCGCGCCTTTTGGGATTCTTCTGGCGATGATCATCAATGGATCTTCATGTAGATCGACATCGGATGACCATGTAACTTCAGGTGTTTGTTGCCAACAGCGGGTCGGGTACCATCTGTCCTGTCGATTTCTCGATCGGTCGGGTAGAAAGCACACTTTTTTGGTTGACCGGGTGGCGATCAATGTTGTTTTCGATACTCTTGATGATTAACCCATGTTTTTTACGAATGTCAGAGGATTTGGTGTTTCAAAAGTATGAATTTTGAAAAATACCAGAGGTCGGACGCTTCGAATCACGAAAAAACGGCGAAAACCGGGGTTTCCGGGGCCTTCCCGGCGATCCCGGGCCCCAGGGTCGCCGGCGACCCTGGGGTTTTTTTTCCCTTTTTGTCCCGTTTTGTATCCGTTTTTGCTTTTTTTTTTATTCTTTTTTATTCTTTATTTTTCCTTGACATTTTTTATCATTTATTGGCCTGATTTCCCTGTAGAAAAACCTTATGAGAATCCTTGCATTTATTTTGCAAAGTTTCCAATTTTCTAAGAAAGCCGAAGACTTCGTTGCGCAGAGCTGCCGATTTTCCGTCAGAAGCTGAAACTGGGTCAAACAATGTCGGAATGACATGAAATTTGAGGTGAAGCCTCCTGAGCAATAAATAAGACCAACCATAGGCTTTTGTTTGAGTTTTGAAGCTTTTGGGGTCCTATCACCAGTAGACTTGCTTTTGTCGCGATGAAGATGTCGCGATTTGATGTGCGGATCAACCGATGTCCGATTGACTTGAAATTTGACAGGAAACCTTTTGGAGTCATTTTAAGATGATCCAATGCTCTGTCTTGCAAACCATGGTCCCGGGGAGCTTTGCCGCCGAGAGGCCTGATTTGGCTTCCGATCGTCAAACTATGGTCAAATATTGTCGAAATGACCTGAAATTTGACGTGTAGCCCTTTGTAAGCATTTTGAAGCCGTCCATGTGCTCTAGCTGGTGAGTGATGGCCTCGGTTGTTCTCACCGCCAAGAGGCTTGATTTAGCTATTCGAGGGTTGATGTAGGGTCAAACATTGTCGGTTTGACTTGGAACTTGACGTGGAGCCTTTTGGATGTATTTTGAGATCATCCATCGGCTATGATCGAAGATTTGATGTCTCCGATGCTTTCGCCGCCGGGAGCTCCTTTTCAGCTATCAAAGAAGCGAAGTTAGGCTAAATGATTTTAAAATGGCTCGAAACTTCTTGTGTACTCCTCTTTTGGCTGTCTTGAAGGATCTTGCAGTTTTTGTTTGATTCTGACAAGATTTGATTTTTTAGAAGTAGCATTGCCTATTTATGGCAGGTTGCGACTTCATGTAGCTCTTTGGATCTTGAAGAGGCAAAGTGACATTTTTGGTGTCAACACTGCACATGCTGGATCATGCAAAATCCGGCATCCAAGTGTCCAGCAAGGAGAGTCTCAATCCAAGAGCTCAGAACCCGCACCACCACTTTCTTCGCAAAAAGAAGAGATGGCCCAGCTGAAGATTCGCCCCGCTCCGTCGGTCGGCTGCTCATGTCATGCCCCGTTGGAAGAGGAATAAAAGAACTCTTTCCAGTTGTAGCTGCTGGGGAAGGAATCTCAGCACGAGGTACCTCCTCCACCGTGTCAGAATTAGTTGCAGGAGTCTCTACCTCCAGACCAACCTCTGGCATCCCTTGCTCTGGTTCTAAAAGAAGCAATGGACTCTCCTCTGTCGCTTCAAAACCTGCCAAGGAAACACAAAAAGGTATGAATATGATCCTATTTAAAAAATCATTATCAGGGTTATTACTATAAAATACCTTCTTTAACGACTGGCGGAACACTCTCTTCCTCCATGAACTCATCGGAAGCATCGTTAACATTTGTGTCCATCGATGGTTCAAAGTCATCGGAATCCTGTGGCAAGTCAGCTGACAAGAAAAATGTTAGCAAACCAAGTCACAGACAAAAAAAAGAAAGCAAAAGAAGTCATACCAGTTGGAGATTCTGGAATCACTCCAGAGTCCCTCGGTTCTTCTTCTGGTGCCGCAACCGGATCCGTCACCGCCTCATCGGCAGGAAAGAAAGAAATAAAAAAAAAGAATTTTTTTTCTCCCAAAAGATAGGAGATTTGAAATATTCTCTCCCAAAGAAAGATATCTTGAGATATTCTCTCCCAAAATAAAGGGAACATAAGAGATTCTCTCGAAATAAAGATATTCATAGATATTCTCTATCCAAAGGAGATATTTTTGGAGGTTATTTACAAAAATGACACCATATGAGATCTAAGCCATTTCAAAAGCTTAAGGTCCCATGGGTTAGCCCATGTGAGCCAGGTTTGACCACCTAGGCACTAAAAAAAAAATTTAGGCGTTTTAGTCAAAGAGAAGTCCCTCTTACCAATAGCTTACAAAAATGGTTCCATGCCTCTTTTGAGTTGATTGGACCATACAAAAAAAAAATTCCAAGCCCCATGAGCTTCCAAAAATCAAACCATCCAGCCTCATATACCAAATTGAGCCAAAATCTTGAAATTGACATTCTACAAAAATCCAAACCAAATCCTAGTCCCCTAACTTGCCACAGACAGCTTGATATGTCACAAGAGCAAAACCAAAAACCAAAACCTGATCCCCTAACTTGCCACATACAGCCTGTTAGGTCACAAGATCAGAATCAAAATCGACCCCCCAACATTCTACATATAGCTTGTTGGGTCACACGGTCAAAATCAAACCTGACCCCCTAACCTGCCACATATAGCTTGTTAGGTCACAAGGTCAAAACAAAAACCCAAATCCACATACCTGATGTCATCTTCAAAACTTTGCCTCGAGATGGTACGTGATCCCTTTCACTACCATAAAATTCCCCTGAAAGCTCAAAAGGCAACAATACCAAAAGAAAGACTGCTCAAAGACTCTTGGTCAAGTCATAAGCTCTCCTTCAAGAATTTCTTTGAGGCACATCGACTACAAAAGTTAAGCAACTCGTCGCTGCACCTCGAGGGAGCATTTATTGACACCAAAAATGTCACTTTGCTTCTTCAAGATCCAAAAAGCTGCATGAAGTCGCAACCTGCCATAAATAGGCAATGCTACTTCCAAAAATCAAATCTTGTCAGAATCAAATAAAAACAGCAAGATCCTTCAAGATAGCCAAAAGAGGAGTACACAAGAAGTTTCGGGCCATTTCAAAATCATTTGGTCTAACTTCGCTTCTCCAGTAGCTAAAAAGGAGCTCCTGGCGGCGAAAGCATCGGATACACCAAATCTTCAATCAGAGCTTATGGATGGTCTCAAAATACATCCAAAAGGCTCCACGTCAAGTTCCAAGTCAAACCGACAATGTTTGACCCTACATCAACCCTCGAACAGCTAAATCAAGCCTCTCGATGGTGAAAACCACCGAGGCCATCACTCATCAAAAAGAGCACATGGACCGCTTCAAAATGCTTACAAAGGGCTACACATCAAGTTTCAGGTCATTTCGACAACATTTGACCATACTTTGACACTCGGAAGCCAAATCAGGCCTCTCGGTGGCGAAGCTCCCCAGGACCATGGTTTCCAAGATAGAGCCTATGGATGATCTTAAAATGACTCCAATAGGTTCCCTGTCAAATTTCAAGTCAATCGGACATCGGTTGACCGCACATCAAGCCGCGACATCTTCATCACGACAAAAAATAAGTCTACTAGCGATAGGCCCCAAACGGCATCAAAACTCAAATAAAAGCCTTTGGTTGGTCTTATTTATTGATCAGGAGGCTTCACCCAAAATTTCAGGTAATTCCGACATTGTTTAACCCAGTTTCAGCTTCTGGCGGAAAATCAGCAGCTCTACGCGACAAAGTCTTAGGCTTTCCCGAAAAATTGGAAACTTTGCACTCCAAAATGCAAGGATTCTCATCAAGTTTTCTACAGGGGAATCAGGCCAATAAATGATAAAAAATGTCAAGAAAAAATACAGAAGAAAAAAGAATCAAAAGACATAAAAAATGGTCGCAAAATGGGATAAAAGGGGGGAAATTCCCCCCAGGGTTGCAGACCCCCCTGCAACCGTGGCCCAGGGTCGCCAGCCCCTGCGACGTTGGCCCATGGTCGCTGGCGACCATGGAGCCCGGAATCGCCGTGTTCGCCCCGGAAAGTCCATTTTTCATCGTTTTTCGCGATTCGAAGCTGCCAACTCCTGGGATTTTTGAAAATTCATACTTTTGAGGCGCCAAATCCTTTGACATCCGTCAAAATCACGGGTCAATTGTCAAGAATATCAAAATCAACATTGATCGCCAACCGGTTAACCAAAAAAGTGTGTTTTCTACTCTATCGATCGAGAAATCGACAGGACAGATGGCACCGACCCGCTATTGGCAACCAATACCTGAATTTACATGGTCATCCGATGTCGATCTACATGAAGATCCATCGATGATCATCGCTAGAAGAATCCCAAAAGACGCGGCACGGCCCGCCACTCTTCAACTGCTCGACGACCACTTAATGTAATTAATTGACTAGCTTTGCAGTCATTAATTCATTTCTTTGGATGGCCCAATCAGAAGCAAGCATCTGGGAGTTACAAGTCAATTGATTCATGGTATTTAACCCATGAAACTCCTCCCATCATGGCGATTAAAGGCGATTAAATGCCCTCAATCTCCTCCGGCCAATCAGAAGCCAAGGAAAAGGAGTTACGAAATAAAGGAATTAAACCTTGTAACTCCTCCCATTATGTGGCTTAATGACAATTGAAGCCCATAAACTCTCCTAAATGGCTACCAAGAGCCTATAAATAGGAGAGCATCCCAAGCATTCCATAGACTTCGGAAAATCGAGATATACTTCGGAAAATCCAGAAATCCAGACGAAAAAAGGCATCAGGAATCCAGAGAAAGAAAGAGAGAAAACTCTGCGAAAGTTCTGCACCGGCCACACTACAAGGTGACAAAAGTCCCTTGGGGGTTACCCCCCCCCCCCCAAGGTCCTTGCCTTCTCCTTCTGCCTCCAATGGCTTAGACGTGGTTTTTCAGTCCGTCTACTTAGCTTTTTATTGGACATAGGACCTCCTTTTGGTCTTTGTCCTCTAAAAATCTGAGGTTATAGCCAAGCCAAGGGAATTAAGAGCATCCTCTGTTCTCATCTGCATGGATGATGGCGAAGTCCACATATGGCTTGCGACCATCAATCTGAGCAGGTCCCCCACAATCTCCTGAGAAGTTAGATCCTCCTTTTCTTGCTTTTCATTGTGGTTTGTATTTTTCCAAAAGAGACAAAAATCACAACTCTTGTCTTTCATTATTGATAAGAATTGTAAATCGGCTATAAACGCCAAAATCGGCTATAAAACGCCAAAAATTGGTTATAAATGCCAACAAAATCGCCTTTCATGGCAATTCAAGAAAATGTCTCTTTTTCTTAAATATATGTGCAATGGAAAACTTGAAAGTAGTTGATTTTCTTTTTACTTGTGAAGGTTGATCTCCATATCACCACTTGTAATTCCAAGTAAAATAGAAAATCTGGCACACCCACACAAAAAAATGTTGATACCCGCTCTTGACCCCCGGTTACGAAAGGGTCGGACCCAACGGACTCCCATGTCCGCCGACCTCGGTAGAACCTGAGCAAGGAATGCGCGGTCCATCAAGTGCTATAAAAAGCCCATGCATTTCTGCCGTAAACCTCCAAAGTGTTTCACCATACTCGAAGGCACTCCAACAACGCCTTGAGAAAAGCCCAACTATAGTACAAAGCGAGAAGGTATATACGGCTGGATGTCGATGAAAATATGCCTACGGTACACCATTGTGCCGACATGTATGCTGAAAAGCCACTCTTTCTCTGCATTTGTCAAGGAGTAATGCCTTCTCGACCCTGCCCTGGTAGAGTCTCGGGAGACACCAAAGTTAAAAGCCTTCTTCCACAACTCTGGAGAAAGCTTCACTGAAGACTGCCCCGTCTCGACGTCCTTGAACCATTGGATCCTCATGCGGGCAAGCAAAAGTGATCCGAAGACGGCTTTACCCTTAGCCAATCGAATCATCAGAGAATCATCATCCTGTGCATCACCCAATCGGTGGAAGCCAGGACAGTGGTATACAAACCACAAATAAAATATGTGGGCTGAAAATACCCTAATCATAGGGAGCCGAAGCCGAACAAGAAATGCAGCAGCCTGCAGTTCGGTGCACAAGTAGGAGTAAACAGCTGGAACCAAAGCAAGCCGCTCTCCGAACGCCATCTGACAAGCCGAAAAAATACAATGCGGCCTGATGTGCATTCCATCTCCTCCAGCAAAAACTGCCTCACCTAGCCAATAAGTGAGGTAAATAGCAAGATCTCTCCGCAGTGCAATGTTAGAGCAAATGGTGTCTGTACTCGCGAAGAAACCCCTCAACTCTTCTTGCATAACCGAAGTCTTCTTCGAACCCGGATCCTGAACCCTGGCTTCATAGGTCATGCTATCAGAAGACTCCCTGCTGTCAAAGAAGTTGGGGAACGAAGAGCCAAAACTCTTCCAACTGCTAGACCTGACTTTCGAGCCCTCCTTCTCCTTCAAAAAATCATAAAAGGCGACAAGCTGAAAGTGCAGGAGCCTGAACTCCTCTGACTACTCCTCAAGGACGCTATCGATCGACACAAACTCTTCATAGAGTTTGCCAAGGATAAGCAACCCAGTAATGATGCTCAACTCCTTAAAAGAAAAACCAATCTCACCATTCGTGACAACGAAGGTGTTTGTTTGTGGAAGGAATGACTCTAACATAGCCATGAAGGCCTCGTCGGAAAAGATCACTGTCTCCCTAAAGGCACAAACCACATCGAAAATCCCGGCTTCCTTCAAAACGACACCACCAATCATCAGGACACAATTAGTCCACGACTTCCATTCGGAGTCAACACTGAAACGGCCACAAAGTCGAAAAGGCTTCACCCAATTGCTACCGTCGCTGCTGAAAATACCAAGGCCCACCGGTTTCAAATCAACCGACGGATAATCAGAACCCTTGTAGCTGCTGGCCGGCATCAAAATGTCCAAAAGGGGAGGTGATTTCTCAGCATATCTGGAAGGACCGCCAACAAAAACCCCGGCCTTGATCACGCTGGTCCATTTCACCCAGCTTGGTGGATCTTCCCTCTTAGAGCACGTGGGAGAAAGGCTCATGATCGAGATAGTACAATCAAAAGTCGACCGGGTAAGAACAGTTCTCTCCTCACCATCAACTGTGTAAGAGAACTGAAAACATCTTCTCTGGTATGTCACGTCATCAGGGACTGCATCACCAACGAAGAAGGTAGACTTGAGCAACACCCTTTGATCGTTCATAACCCAAGGATAATTGCTTACCATGATCCGATAGAACTCATCTCCCTTGAGAGCGATCAATCGCTGCCTCATCTCATCTCTGTTGAGGGAGTCGCACTCTTTGAGGTTTCTCTCAACATACTGGACCTTCTCCCAGGCCTGCTGAACGGCCGCATTGGAAGATCTAGCAGATCGACGAGGTACGCTTGTAGCAGGCTCTTTACCCTTGTTCGTTCTGGAGGAACCACCTCTAAAGGTTGGAAAAGAAAAAGATCAATCATCAAAATGACAAGATTCCGCTAAAAAAATCTGGCGAAATTTTGGCATGATCCCGGGGCAAGTCCGAAGAAAAAAGAAATATCCCGAAAGAAATAGAAAGCTTGAAGATGGGCTCCACATCGCTACGAGCTCCAGCACTCCAAACTTTCAAAACCTAAAAAATCTCCGCAATGTCAGGAAGGGCTCAACATCGCTGCGAGCTCCAAATTCCTAAATTTGCAAAGATTTTTAGGTATGCTATCACATAATGCTCTCAGTCCAATTTACAAAAAAAAAAATGCATGAACATCTTGGTTTAAAAAAAAAAACACATTATCATGATGAACAAAAAAAAAGAATAGAAAACTTTCTCAAAACAGAGGAGAAAGAGAAAAAAAAAGAAAGAAAGGGGGAAACATAAAAAAAGAAAAAAAAGAAACGGTAAAAAAAAAGGAAACAAAAAAAAAGGGGGCTCACCCACAGGCCACGTGGCCGTATGGCCAGATCCGTACGGATCTGTCCATATGGCCCACAAAAAAAAAACGTATAAAAAAAGCACGAAAAAAAGGAAAACGTGTAAAAAAAAAAGAGAAGAAAACACATGGAAAAGAAAAGAAAAAAAAAGAGAAACAAATCTTTTTTTTTTACCATCCTACTTTCTACAATGGAGTTTTCTTGAAAAAGAGAAGTTACTTGAAGCCATTGATGGAGAAGAAGAAGGAAAGCTTGAAGATTCTTGAAGAACTCTTGGTCTTAGAGCACTCTTGAGATTTTTGCAAAAGAAAGCAATAAGAGCAAGAGATCCAACGTTCCTTTGCTTTTATAGAGGAAATCAAACCAAAGAAGGAAACAAGAAAAGAGGTAAGTGCTACTAATTAGTAACCTTACCAAAAGAAAGAAACTAGAAAGATATATTGAGGGATTCTCTCCCAAAAGAAAGCAATGAGAGATTTTCTCCAAAAAAAAAAGAGATTTGAGATAATCTCTCCCACAGAAAGATATTTTGAGATTCTCTCCAAGTAAAGATATTTTTTATCCAAATGAGATACTTTTAGATATTCTTTACAAAAAATAAACCAAATGAGATCTAAGACATCTTCAAAAGCTTAAGGTCCCATGGGTTAGCCCATATGAGTCAGGCTTGACCACCTAGGCACTAAAAAAAAATTTGGTCTTTTAGTCAAAAAGAAATCCCTCTTACCAAGAGCATGCAAAAAATGGTTTCATGCCTCTTTTGAGTTAATTGGACCATACAAAAAAAGAATTCCAAGCCCGATGACCTTCCAAAATTCAAACCATCCAGCCTCATTTACCAAATTGAGCCAAAATCTTGAAATTGACATTTCACAAAAACCCAAACCACTCCAATGGACCCAAATAGTCCTAAAGAGTGACCAAAAATCACATCTAGGTCCCCTAACTTGCTACATACAGCTTGTTAGGTCACAAGACCAAAACCAAAATTCAAATCCCGATCCCCTAACTTGCCACATACAGCTTGTTGGGTCACACGGTCAAAACCAAACCCGACCCCCTAACCTGCCACATACAGCTTGTTAGGTCACAAGGTCAAAAATAAAAACCCAAATCCGCATCCCTGATGTCATTTTCAAAACTTTGCCTCGAGATGGTACGTGATTCCTCTCACTACCATATAATTCCCCTGGAAGCTCAAAAGGCTACAACACCAAAAAATAAAAGACTGCTCAAAGGCTCTTTGTCAAGTCACAAGCTCTCCTTCAAACATCTCTTCGAGGCACATTGACTACAAAAGTTAAGCAACTCGTCGTTGTACCTCGAGGGGGCATTTGTTGACACCAAAAATGTCACTTTGCCTATTTAATATCAAGAAACCTACATGAAGTCGCAGCTTACCACAAATGGGCGATGTTACTTCTCAAAAAATCAAATATTGTCAGAATCAAACAAAAACTGCAAGATCCTTCAGGAAAGCCAAGAGAGGAGTACACAAGAAGTTTCGGGCTATTTCAAAATCATTGGCCTAACTTCGCTCCTCTGGCAGCTGAACAGGAGATCCCCTGCGGCGACAGCATCGAAGACACCAAATCTTCGATTAGAGCCTGTGGATGGTCCCAAAATACATCCAAAAGGCTCCACGTCAAGTTCCAAGTTAAACCGACAACGTTTGACACTACATCAACCCTCGAACAACTAAATCAAGCCTCTCAACGGCGAGAACCACCGATGCCATGACTCATCAAACAGAGCACATGGGCGGCTTCAAGATGCTTACAAAGGGCTACACGTCAAGTTTCAGGTCATTTCGACAACATTTGACCAGATTTTGACCCTCAGAAGCCAAATCAGGCCTCTCGACGGCAAAGCTCCCCAGGACCATGGTTTCCAAGACAGAGCCTGTGAATCATCTCAAAATGACTCTAATAGGTTCCCTGTCAAATTTCAAGTCACTCGGAAATCGGTTGACCGCACATCAAAGCGGGACAGAATCAATTCTATTGGCGACAGGATCTCATACGGCTTCAAAACTCAAACAAAAGCCTATGGCTGGTCTTATTTATTGCTCAGGAGGCTTCACCTCAAATCTCAGGTCATTCCGACATCGTTTGACCCAGTTTCGGCTTCTGACGAAAAATCGGCAGCTCTATACGACAAAGTCTTCGGCTTTCCCGGAAAATTAGAAACTTTGCACTCCAAAATGCAAGGATTCTCATAAAGTTTTCTACAGGGAACCCAACAAATGTGCAAAAATTTCAAGAAAAACACAGAGGAAAGAAGAAATAGGAAAAACCACTGAACGGTCACAAACCGGGGACCAAAGGGGAAAATTCCCCCCAGGGTCGCAGCCCGCGACCCGGGCCCATGGTCGCCGGTGACCATGGAGCTCTGGATCGCCGGATTTCCCCCAAAGAGATCTGTTTTCCGTCTTATTCGCATTTTGAAGCTTCCAACCCCTATGATTTTCCAAAATTCAGACTTTTGAGGCACCAAATCTGTCGACATCCGTCAAAATCACGGGTCCGTCTTCAAGAGTATGAAAGTCATCATTGATCACCAACCAGTCAACCAAAAATGTGCACTTTCAACCCAATCGATCGAGAAAATGACAGGATAGATGACACCGACCTGCTGTTAGTAATCAATGTCTGAAGTTACATGGTCATCCGATGTCGATCAACATGAAGATCCATCGATGATCATCGCCTGAAGAATTCCAAAAGACACGGCACGCCCCGCGACTCTTCAACTGCTCAGCGACCACTTAATGCAATTAATTGACTAGCTTTAATGCAGTCATTAATTCATTACTTCAGACGGCCCAATTAGAAGCAAGCATCCAGGAGTTACAAGTCAAGAGATTCATGGCATTTAAACCATGAAACTCCTCCCATCATGGTGATTAAAGGCGGTTAAATGCCCTTAATCTGCGCCGGCCAATCAGAAGCCAAGGAAGAGGAGTTACAAAATAAAGAAATATATCTTGTAACTCCTCCCATTATGTGGCTTTAAAGCGCATAAACTCTCCTAAATGGCTATCAAAGGCCTATAAATAGGAGAGCAATCCAAAGAATTCCAAATCCAGAAAAAGAAAAGAGAAAACTCTGCTGAAGTTCTGCACCGACCACCGTTACAAGCTGACAAAAGTCCCTTGGGGGGTACCCCCCTCCAAAGTCCTTGTCTTCTCCTTCTGCCTCCAATGGCTTAGACATGGCTTTTCAGTCTGTCTACTTTGCTTTTTATTGGACATAGGACCTCCTCTTGGTCTTTGTCCTCTAAAAAGCTGAGGTCATAGCCAAGCCAAGCGAATCAAAAGCATCCTCTGTTCTCATCTACATGGATGATGGCGAAGTCCACATATGACTTGCGACCGTCAATCTGAACGAGTCCCCAACAATCTCCTGAGAAGTTAGATCCTCATTATCTTGCTTTTCATTGTAGTTTGTATTTTTCTAAAAGAGACAAAAAAATCATAACTCTTGTCTTTCATTATTGATAAGAGTTGTAAATCGGCTATAAACACCAAAATCGGCTATAAATGCCAAAAATCGCCTTTCACGGCAAACATCGCCTTTCATGGCAAAACAAATGAAATCGTTTTTTACGGCATTTCAAAAACTTGTCTCTTTTCTTAAATATATGTGCAATGGAAGCTTGAAAGAAGTTGATTTCCTTTTTACTTGCGAAGGTCGATCTCCAGATCACCACTTACAATTCCAAGTAAAATAGAAAATCTGGCACACCCACCCAAAAAAATGTTGATACCCGATTTTCGCCCTCCGGGTGCGAAGGGGTTGGATCAAACGGATTCCCACGTCAGCCGACCTCAGTAGCGCCGAGCACGAAAAAACGCGGTCCATCAACAAGAAATTCATCTTAGATGGCAATATGGATGAACACCATCATGTATCCTTTATCAAGTAGTAACACATGCATAACAGGTTGTTGGACGATATTTCATCTACTAGTTCCCACTCAGATGGTTGGATAGGTCCATTGAATCTAGTTTGTCCCATGTTAATAACATAAGGTGTATATGATCTCTGATCTAGTGGGCCCCACTTAGATAGGTGTATATGTGTTGATAGCTAGGATATGTATCTAGTAGTTGTTACGCAGATGTGTGCATGGGATAGTGCAAGTGTTGGGGTCCTCAAGGCTTGGACTCCTAGAAACCCAGGCGTGAAGCAATAAAACTCCGTTGTGGGGCCACATTTTGGAATGCCGGGCCTACCAGGATTGGGTGATAATTTTGTTAGAGTTTTTATTTTGTTGCAATTTGATAGGATGCATTCATTGTCATAGCTTGACCTCTCTTTCATTCATGCTCTTTTTATCTTAGGATTATCATGCATATTTCTCTTTCATCAACTTTGTTTTTATATGATATGCATGGTTTTCAAAATTCTTGTCTCTTTAGTTATTGAAGTTTTCAGTTCAGTTTTTAAAAAGTTCATTTCAAATCTTTCAAACTGTTCTCTTTAAAAAATCCTTCAGAACTTCAAGAATTCTGATTGCATAGCCTGTCGGTCAGGTTGTCGGTCAGTGTCGGCTGACCGACAGATGAACCCAGGTCAATCGAAGGATCTGTCGGTTCCTATTCCAGAGAGCTACAAATTTCAGATTTCCTTTGTGTTCCTTCGTCAGTTCTTGTCGGTCAACCAACAGTGCATAAATTTTTTCAGACCGATACCTCGTCGGTTCCGAAACCAGAAAGCTTCATTTTCAGCATTTTTGCTCTGTCGGTTCCGGTGTTGGTTCCTTGTCGGTCGACCAACGCTATCGGTCAACCGCCAAGTGTTTCTTGGTCAGCAAATTTTTTCAAAAATATAGCCGTTGGGATTTTACCGTTGGCTGTCGGTCGACCGACACCTGTTTGTCGGTCAGCCGATAGCTATACGTTGGGAGCACTTTTTTTTATAAAAAGTGGCTTTATCTTTGGTTGCTTTTTGCTAATTTTTTGAGAACTTTTGAGGCAAAAGGCCCACTACAAGAATCTGCACTTTTCCCGGCGTTTTTTCCCGGCGTAATAAATAAACGCCGGGAAAAGTATGACTTTTGCCGGCGCAAAAGCATATTTAGCCGGGAAAAGATATAGTTTTTCCGGCATCATATTTTCGCCGGCAAAGGTCATACTTTTTCCGCCGTTTTTTTTTTTATTTTCGTCGGCAAAGGTCTCTTTTTCCTGGCGATTTATTCTTTTCACCGGCAAAGGTAACTGTATGATAGAAATTTTTTTAAAACTTTTTCCGGCGACGTGGTTTCGCCGGCAAAGGTTAGTTTTTTTCCGTCACATTTAGTTTTTTCGCCGGCAAATATCTATTTTTCCCGGCGTTCTCACTTCTTTGCCGCCAATAGTCACGCGCCAACTCCTCCCCGCCTTCATTTGGACTTGGACCATCGCGCGTTTATTTTGGCCATCTGCGTTTTCACCCATAAGAAAACATAAATCGAAAAAAAAAAAAAAAAAAAGAAAAATCGCATCTCCCTAATCTCAAACCTCTTCTGCATCTCCCTCATTTCAATCCCATTCTGCATCTCCCTCATCTCTCTGCATCTCCTCTATTTCAAACCCCTTCTCCATCTCCCTCCCTCTCGATCCCTGGCCAATCTCGCCTGGTCTTGTGCCCATCTCCCTCATCTCTCTGCATCTCCCTCTCGGTCCCTAGCCCATCTCGCCGCATCCAGCGCCCATCTCCCTCTCGGTCCCTCGCCCATCTCTGCATCGCTTCCTGAGGTTGATTGCAACCCTAAAAGGGATTGTTGTTTTCTTCTTCCACTTCACCGGCAGGACCACCCAACTTCCCACACTCCCCTTCCGATCCCGCCCAACACCGTCATCGACCCAGCACCGTCAGGCTTCCCCACCGTCCAAACCCACTCTCAAATCCAAGGGCAGACCCACCACTACTAAGTCTCTCTTTCTCTTTCTCTCTCTCCAAAACCTGGCCATATCCTCCTCTCATCTCTCTCTATTTATCTCTCTTTGCAACAGAAAACCCCAAATCTATGGCAAAAAAGGAAAAGAACTTTCTGGCAGAAAACCCCCCAAATTGCAGAAAGAAGAAGAACTCTCTCTTTAGTAGAAAACCCCCAAATCGCAGAAAGAAGGTATGAAATGCTCTCTCTTTGGTAGAAAACCCGCAAATCTTTGTTTTTTTTTTTTTTAATAAATTTGCGATGAGCTTTATTCTATTTGACAAATTTAAGTATCCAGGTCTTTGAATTACCCATTCAGGTGCTTGTAAAAATGCCACCTCCATTAGAGATGTCTAGATGGGAGATATGAATTACTACATGCTGTCATAGTAGAGTTTCATGAGAAATTTCAACAAAGCAATGATTATAGGAATATTCAAATGGGTCATCTAGTTCTTTATCAACAAACTGATTCTATTATGATGTGAGTTGTTCACAGCCATCAAAAACCATTTATCATGCAGCAATTGGAATTAAAAAAAGTTTTTCTTTTCAAATACTATTTTGGTTGTTTATGTTTTAACTTCCTAGATTATATGTGATCAGTTGTGGATCTGATGTATTCTTTGGTCGCCTAATATAAATGCTATTGTTGCACATGATACTGGTTTCATCTTGGAAATCTAAATGCACGGTGTTTTAATCCATGACTGCACACCATTCGGTCAGCAAAATGCATGAAGACCTTGGACAGAACAGAGTTGGACTTACTGTTTCTTTGGTTGCGTTTTTGTTGTGTCTTGATTAAATCTAGAATGATCACTTCTCCTTCATTTTCTCTTCCTGCACGGTTTGGAGCAATGGCTCTTTCCCTCTCCTCCAGCAACTTTCTCTCTCTTCTGAATCACCTATCTCATGGAGATTTCATGGAGGATTGATCTCCTAGGGCCCTTCTTCTCCATTCAAGCTTTCCAAAGGACCCATTTGTAAGAGTTTTGAGCAAGGAATGGCCACTTTTCCATGCCTTTCTTCTTTGTTTGAGCTACCAAAGGTTAGCAATGGTTTTCCTTTCATGAGATCCTTGTTTTTCAAACCATTTGGAGTATTTTCCTTATTTACGCAAAGGGTTTTCATGGAGTTTTGAGAATGATTGATTGTTAGGGTTTCTCTTGGTTTGTTTTGGGGTTTTTGTAGATGGAAGACCTTGGACCTTAGAGATTTGTGTTTGGAATGGTTTTGTGAATCTCTTGACCCAAGGCAAGTAAATATTCAGCTAATTTGATGATTGTGTATATATGAATGATTTTTCATTATTCACATCCTATGTTTAGTTTCTTTATGATTTATGGATTCAATCTTTTAATGATCTGAGCTATGGTTTTTGTTACTTCATTTGGTATATGGTTTTTGGTTAGAATGTAAATCTTCATTCTCCAATTGATCATTTTTTTGGTCTCACTCTTTATGTCTCAAAATTACTATGTCTTTTTGGTTGAAGAAAGATTTGTTTATGTGTTGATCCTTTGGAATGATGGAAGAAGTTAGTGTATAAATGATTTGATGGAGTTAGGAGAGGCCTAAATCATGAGAAGGAATTAATGGAAGAGTTAGAAGGAGAAAAGAATTGAGAAAAGGGGCAAAGAGTGCATTTCTGCACTCATTTCGGACCCAGCCAGAACTGGGTCCGCTCGAGCGACCAGATGGGCCGCTCGAGCGGCCCAGGTTCTGGAAGGGGTCCGCTCGAGCGGACCCTGGGTTGCTCGAGCGGACCCAGCC
This sequence comes from Litsea cubeba, assembly GCA_012931725.1. Lineage (NCBI taxonomy): Eukaryota > Viridiplantae > Streptophyta > Magnoliopsida > Laurales > Lauraceae > Litsea > Litsea cubeba. Next base: position 124,912,845 of record CM022946.1, read on the forward strand.
TAGTTCTGGGTCTTTTCAGGGACTGGTTTGAAAGGTTTGAATAAATTGGTTTGCCTAATTTTAGGCTGAGCTTTGGGCTGTTTTAAAACCTGATATTGGGCCTGTTCAAGGCCAACTTTTAGACTATTTTAAGACCTGTTTTGTGGGCCTGTACAAGGTCAGCTTTTGGGCGGTTTTTAAAACTTGTTTTGGGGGCCATTCAAGGTTAGTTTTAGGCTGTTTTAAGATATGTTTTGTGGGCCGTTCAAGGTTAGTTTTGGGCTGTTTTTAAGGACTCTTTGTGCCATGTTTAAAGGACTGTTTTGGACTAAATGAGTAGACTGTTTTGGCTTCGGTTTAAGGCCAGCTATGGGCCTGTTTTAAAGAGATTTGGGATTACTTGTAATACTTGGAAAATTTGTGAAATGGGAATGGGAACAATGAGAGAATGAGCGTATGTGAGATTATCCGGGAATCGTTTGAGTCTCAATGCGCACTTTATCATTTAAATGTTGTGGATTTTCATTGGCATCAAACATATTCTCTTAATAATCAATGTTTAAAGGTTAAATGTGCATTGAGATGGTTCCTTGGTAAGTCATTAAGTCATTCTACACAATTCCATTCCATTTCAAGTTAGAGAATGTCATTGTATTTGTGTTTGTATTCTTTGGTAAACTAATTTGAATAACATCGGTGATTTGTTATAAAATCATGTGGTTTTCCATGTTCGAAAGGATTGATCGTATGATTTTATACAAATCACTTTGATGTGTATTTGAGCGGTTTACCATGGATATTCGTATGTTTTCTTTGAATCGATTTGAAAGGAGATTTGGAGTGGTTCGTCACATTCGGGATTTCTTCGATGAGACTATTATTTTGATAAGACTAGTATTTTGAAAATAAAACCTCAAAGCAAGATGGGGCCAGAGCTTTGTAGTGTGAGCCCCTGAGCCAAAGGGATTAGTATCATGGTTTGATTTGTATCGGTTCGAGTCTTGAAAACTAAAGGCACCACTAGGCTTAGGTCACCTTGTCGGGCTGATCACCCGGCTTGGGATCTTTAATTTGTCCGCCAGCTGCAGCTTGGATTCTATCTGTACCGACCATGGCAACGGTTTTATCTGCCGGTCCCATTTGTATGGCTACGGTTCTGATTTTTGATCTGCCGGTCCCATTTGTATGGCTACGGTTCTGATCCTATTTCCGGTACCACGTTCAGTGGCTACGTTTCTGTCTACTCTTGTTACTTCGGTAATAGGAGAATATAGCTATGTGTGGTTGCCAATGTTTTATCTGTGTATTACCTTATTTTATGATTCTTGTTGTTTATACTCATCATGCTTTGAAATTGTTAATGTTTATGAAATCGATCTTTTATCGTATTGTCTCTATTATTCAGGATTTTAAATGTATTTCCAATTATTAAATGTTTTGCTTAGGCTGTTATCTTTTCGAGATATTTATGCTCCAGAGACTATTCGTTTATTTGTCTTGATTTTTATGTTCGGTCTTTCGATCGTTTTAGCATGATTTATTGTTATTATTGTTTAGACTCTTTAATCAGTTTTACAATGGTTTCATAAGGTTTTACGAATGTTCTTTGGGTTCATATTACTTGTTTATTTGCTTGCCAGACCGTCGTGTCTGACCCTGTTTATTTGGTGCCAGTTTCCTCTCTTTCTGTTTTTAGGTGTTGATCGGAGGAGGCGGTGGGACCGTCGGTCTGACGTGAGAGGCTGCCCATTGATATCATCTAGATGTCAAGTTTGGCACCGGAGCTCGTAAAATCACGTGGGGTAGTATGTCACTTAGTGGTTTATTCGTATGGCTTTGTTAGCCTTTTTCTTTTGGGTTTGTAATTAAGACATTTGTTAATTGAAATTTGAATATGTGGGAAATAATAGTTTTGTTACTACCAGCTCAGTGTTCTTTGGATTATGATTTGTGCCAGTCTGCTTATGTGATGGCTTGTGATATTGGTTGAGTGCGACACGGAACCCGATGGCCATGGATTCCGGGTCGTGACACCATGTATAGCTTCCACGAAAATATACTCTGATCGTGATGGAATTTGATTATCCTCATTCACGCGGATCTTGGGAAACATAACAAAAGTTTAAAATTTATCCCAAAATTTCGCACCCCGAGGTCGGATCACTGCAGGGCCCGGTTTCGGGGTGTGACAGGTTTGGTATCAGAGCTGGTTAGTTTCTAGGAAATAAAATACTCTAGAGACATTAAGACGTGTGGTGAGGATTCGTTAGATTGTGTCGATTTGTTTTCTCGTGTCTTTGTTTCTTTGAATTTGAGTCGGCTTTTCTTTCAGTTCGGGAGACTTTGCTTGTCTTTTCTTTTAGTTCTTGTTGTTAGGAGATTTGGATGACCAAATTTCCTCCTTAGTGGTGGAGAATTTAAAGTCTCCATACTCTTGTTCGGTGTCTTTTGTCTGTGCTTGTGTTAGAGACTGAGAACCCTGTAAGCTTAGTATGTTGTTTTCGGAGAACATCAGCAGACTTTAAGCCTTCAGCATCTTCATTGTGGTTAATGAGAGAAGACATGTGCAATTGCCGCCAAAGTAGAATTTGAGCAGTATTTGAAGACCCCCTTTCAGCTAATCGAAGATCATCATGCAGCGTACTAAGGTAAGTAAATGTGGATTTTTGGGTGAACTCAGACCATCTTTCCAAGATGAAGGACTGTAAAAGGCATATCAGCTATTGATTTTATGAAGGGAGAGGTGATTCTTAGTTAGTAAGACTAGAAGTTAGTACAAGAGACTCAGGGATTTCCCGGATTCGATGAGCCTTGTCATGGATTTGGCTGAGAATTTTCAGGACTTGTAGCTTAGCCAGTGTAGTTTTCAGAGGCAATACCAAGTGGATGGTTCGTTGTGGTCAAGATAATTTTCGGCAGCAGTGGAAATGTTGGGAATTTTACCGACTCACAGGGTATTGGATTGGACAACATGCAGATGCAAGGGAATACCTCAGTTGTTTGGATGTCCCTTTTCTTGGTGAGAATGATTTTCATGATGTTTTCATCTTTTATTACATTTTTTCTTAATGTCTATGATTTATCCTTGCAGGGTTTAAACAATGGATTTATGTTTCTTCTTTGGTTTATCCTTGAAATAAACTATGTCATTATACTCTTTTCGTGAGTCACATGATTTTGTTTTCATAAGGTTTTGTGTTTCGGATTTTTGTTTAATCTTCTTAAGATATTGTTTTACAATGATCTTGGAATTTTGCTTTTGTTTTAATTTTCTTAAATGTTGACATCTACATTTCAAAACCTTAAAGATTTCAGAATTTTGTATATGTTTGGTTAGAAATGGAGGAATGTTTTTAATGTTGGATTGTAGAGACTAGTGCATAAACTGATCTTTAAAAACATGTAACTAAAATTGTGTTTCTTTTTCCAAAGCACAGTGTGAAATTTCTATTTCATTGATTGATTTTCTTTGGCTATGTAAAATGAATTTCCTAGGGGTTTTTGTGTTTAGATTATATGCAGATTTCCTACATTTGTTTTAACGCTCATCTTTGTTTAGATTTCCGCAAGATTTTTATGAACAAATGAGTTCAGATTTCAACAAGGTTTAGTGTTTAACTAACACTCAGATTTTTGTAGATTTTCGCAAAGTTTAATGTATGGTCATACTACATGAATTTGATTTATTTTGAAATCCTAATTTGGAATGGTCGAGTGTTTCAATGATTTGTTTAGTTATGGAAATATGAATTTCAAAATGAATAATGTTATTTCATACTCAGACTTTGAGAAAACCTTATTTATTAAGCCTTATTTGATGATTTGGAAGTTCAATTTCTACTATGTTTTAAAATGATGAAATTTAGCTAAGTAATTGTTTTAGTCATTATGTTTAAGATTTTAAGATTTGTTTTGCATTGAATGGAGTGAGTGGTAATAACTTATGGTTGGAGTTGGAAGTGTAACAATTGAAGGGTTGATGGATGTCAAGGAATACATTGGTTCAGTTGGAGACAAACTTGGATCTATGAGAGAGTAAACATCATACAAGACTTGGATTGAAAGTCTCAACTTATCAGGGAATGATGCCAGCTTGGCAGGTTTATTTGGTTGATAACACAGTATCAGGTAAGAGACCAAGAACAACAAGTCGATAGAATCAGATGTGGACAAGAATTTTGAGTACGGCACAGAAAGATTAGAATATGGAGTTGTGAACACAGATTGATTCCAAGGTTGACTTTACGTGTCAAGGGTAGAAGACTTGAGGAGTGAAATCTGAAGAAACAAGCCATGCGAAGTTTCGACACAGAACAGCTCAGCAGGTTATGGCAGTTTAACATTTGGTGTATAGCAGTATGACATCTGAGTTGTAGCAGACCAAGTCAATGACAGGAGACCTACAGAATTTGGAGTTGTGATTTCAGAACGAAGAAGGATTGACGGCATACTTGGAGGCAAGAAGCTGATGAGGCATTCGAGAAACATAGTTAGAGCAAACACATGGAAGTTTCAGAATTTTTCGGGATGGAGATTTCTTCAGTGAAGGCATGTCTACAATCACATCTTCATGCAAGTGTCAGGGATATGGTGTACAGCTCGGTGTAACTTAAGGCACAAAATTCCAAGCTGATAGAGAGAGGCATAACTTACAGTTTCTTGGACCGACAGTCACTGACGAGATAAGAAAAAGAAATGATCCGGTACAGGAACGACAGATGACACCAAGGACACTTAGAAGAATTGTGGGACACCAGTTTAGTCAGAGAAGTATGTTTTCGAGCAGATATGTGGAATAGTGTGAAGCCTTCAACCGAATCAGAATGTTGTTGACCGTGCATCTCACCGTCAGGTTTGATAAGAGGGTATCTCAGTTGCCGAGGTTTAGCGTAGGGTGTCAGTGTTTTCTTTTGTCTTTTGGGTTTTTTATTTTGATTTGGTTTAGACCATTTGGAGGACCAAATGGGTTCTAAGGGGGGGAGGATGTAAGACCCCGACCCCCAATTTCTCTGTTTAGTATTGTTTTAATCGTGGTTTAACTTGTAAGTGAGATTTGATTTAGTTTGACCTTGTTTTTGAGTTTGACTAGATTTTTCCTTAGCCTTTGAGATTTTGAAGACCGTTGACTTTAGTTTGACCCGATCTTTGTAAAATGTACTTTTGTGAGAAATTATTCTTATTTTAAAAAAAATTACAAATTTTGCTCCTTTTGACTCATTTTATTGAGTTCAACAACTTTCATGTTTTGACCATTTTGATTCGATGATCAGAAAATGTGTTTTTCGAGAAAAAGGGCAAAACTGACTTTTCATATTAAATCTGTCCGTGAATTTCGAGAATTTCAAAAATTGGGAAAAATATACTTTTTGGAAAGTAGAAATTTCGCTGATCATTTTTGTCTTCTTCGTCGTTTTCATTCGGGGCCCGCAAATGCCACTTTCAGCCTTGTGAAGCTCGGGGCCCACAAAACCCATCTTATAAGAAGAGGAACCCTCTTCTTCTCCTTCATTTTCTCTTCCTGCACGGTTTGGAGCAATGGCTCTTTCCCTCTCCTCCAGCGTCTTTCTCTCTCTTCTGAATCACCTATCTCATGGAGATTTCATGGAGGATTGATCTCCTAGGGCCCTTCTTCTCCATTCAAGCTTTCCAAAGGACCCATTTGCAAGAGTTTTGAGCTAGGAATGACCACTTTTCCATGCCTTTCTTCTTTGTTTGAGCTACCAAAGGTTAGCAATGGTTTTCCTTTCATGAGATCCTTGTTTTTCAAACCATTTGGAGTATTTTCCTCATTTACGCAAAGGGTTTTCATGGAGTTTTGAGAATGATTGATTGTTAGGGTTTCTCTTGGTTTGTTTTGGGGTTTTTGTAGATGGAAGACCTTGGACCTTAGAGATTTGTGTTTGGAATGGTTTTGTGAATCTCTTGACCCAAGGCAAGTAAATATTCAGCTAATTTGATGATTGTGTATATATGAATGATTTTTCATTATTCACATCCTATGTTTAGTTTCTTTATGATTTATGGATTCAATCTTTTAATGATCTGAGCTATGGTTTTGTTACTTCATTTGGTATATGGTTTTTGGTTAGAATGTAAATCTTCATTCTCCAATTGATCATTTTTTTGGTCTCACTCTTTATGTCTCAAAATTACTATGTCTTTTTGGTTGAAGAAAGATTCGTTTATGTGTTGATCCTTTGGAATGATGGAAGAAGTTAGTGTATAAATGATTTGATGGAGTTAGGAGAGGCCTAAATCATGAGAAGGAATTAATGGAAGAGTTAGAAGGAGAAAAGAATTGAGAAAAGGGGCAAAGAGTGCATTTCTGCACTCATTTCGGACCCAGCCAGAACTGGGTCCGCTCGAGCGACCAGATGGGCCGCTCGAGCGGCCCAGGTTGTTGGAATTTGAGATGACTTGAGAAGTCTTTTGAAGAATTGAAGAAATTAATATCTCAAGCATCATTTTGGGTTGGAATTATTGTCAACACAATGTCACAAGCATGATGATAATAGGTTGGTGTTGATAGAGCTTAAAAGAAAAACCAGAGTTGAAACAGTTCTGGAATTCAGAATTCCTGAAGCAGAGTGTGCGGTCGACCGGGCACCCCATGCGGTCGACCGAGCAAGAGAGACCTGCAGAAAAAGTTTCAGTTAGCTCCCAGTTATTTTCGTGACACAGTGTGTCGTCGGTCGACCGGGGGCCCCAGGATGTCGACCGAGCACGTCAGGTATCTGTTTCCAGACTGTGTATGATGTCGACCGAAGACAGCAGGATGTCGACCGAGCACGGGAACCAGAGTTGCGCAGAAACAGAAGTCTTGCACGAAAATTCAGCATTCTTATCTATTTCGTTTGGGACTCTTTCTAAACGAATTGTAGCCTATTTTGAACACTCTTAAGGGTTACTATAACCTATATAAAGGCATGTTTGGTTCATTTTTAACAAGACAAGAAGAGAGATAGAAGAGAAGAGAAAAGAGAAGAAAAGAGAGAGAGTTTTGGAGAGAAGAGAGTGCTGTTGCTGTGTGCTATCTTGTTACAAGTTTCTACAGCAAGTGTGGACGAGGATGTGCTCTTGAAGATGATGTTTCGTCCATAAGATAAGTGTCTCTCTGTTTATGCTTTAATTTCAATTTGTAAGGGATTGAGAGAGAGAGACTGTAGAGGGGAAGGGCTATAGAAAAAGGTTTCTACTCTTATTCTGTAGAACATCAAGTTGGTGCTTGGTGTCTGGGGTTTGGTGATCCTATCTGTTGGTGCAGATAAATTGTAAAGGGAGTCGGTGCTTCTTAGATAGTTGGTGCTATCTGAAACTAAAGGGAGTAGGTGCTTCCTAGATAGTTGGTGCTATCTGAAACTAAGGGTTGATGCTCTTTGTCGTTGGTGCGACTAAATAGATTCAGATCTGTTCCGGATTGGTGTTCGGACAGTCTTTGAACCGTGGACGTAGCCTTTCGGTGAACCACGTTAAATCTGGTGTCCTTGTGTGATTTGATTTGCTTTTGTTGTTAAATTGGACCTGTTTTTAAGGAATCACTGATTCACCCCCCCTCTCAGTGATCGCGATATCTAACAATTGGTATCAGAGCGTAAGGTTCCCTTGAAAAGCTTAACACGCTAAGGGTGATCTCTTGTCAAATCACATGGCAACCAATACAGGGAATAAGAAAGCACCTTTATTTGATGGTTCTAATTACTCCTTCTGGAAGATCAGAATGCAGGCTTTCATTAAGTCACTTGGCTATGATGTCTGGGAGACTGTCAGAGTCGGCTACAATATTGCCATTGTACCCAATGATGCTGCAACAAAGAAGTTAGCAGACAACGACTCTAAGGCGCAGAATGCACTCTTTAGTGGCCTTGTGGACAGCGAGCTGGTCAAAGTAATTGCATGCAAAACAGCCAAGGAAATATGGGACAAGTTGAAAAGCATTCATGAAGGAGATGAGAAGATCAAAGAAGCAAAATTGCAAACCCATCGCTCTCAATTTGAATCTCTTCGCATGGAGGAAAGCAAGAATGTTGACTCATATTTGCAACGAGTGAATGAAGTCACGAATGACATTCGTGGACTAGGGGAGGAGATTAAAGAACCAGTCATCGTCAAAAAGATTCTAAGATCTCTTCTTCCCCGGTTTGATTCAAAAGTCTCAGCCATAGAAGAAGCCAAGGGTCTGAATGAATTTTCCATCGATGAGTTGCATGGTTCACTCACTGCCTATGAGATGCGCATAGGTAAGACGTCTTCATCTGATAGAGAAGCGGCCTTCAAAGTTCAGAAAAAGGGAAAAGAGACTGCTGGTCATGATTCTGATACTGATGATGATGAGCTTGAGGCTCAATTGTTAGAAAGCTGAAGAAAGGAAGCAATGGAAAGTACAAAGGGAAGCTACCCTTTAAATGCTTCAATTGTGGCGGTGTTGGTCACTTTGCTGCGAAGTGTCCGCTGAAAGAAAATAATGATGATGACTCTTATGTTGATAAGAGTAAGTGGAAGAAAAATTTCAGAAAGAGGGGCAAAGCAAAAAGCTTCATCAGTCAATATAATGACAGCACGTCTGAAACTTCAGACGATGATGAATCAGCCGAGGCAACTGAAGCTCTATTCATGGTTACCGTTGAAGAAGAAGAGGAGCAAGAGCCGGAAGAGGAAGAGGAGGCTGAGGTCAATCTCGAAGAAGAACTCATTGCCGCACTTGAGGAGCTTAGCATGGAACGAAAAACAAGTAAGAAAAATCTGAAACTTCTTCATGAATTTGAAAGTTCAATTATTGCTTTGAAAACTCAAGTTGAAGAATATAAAAGAATGGTGGAAGTCCTTCAAAATCAAATAAGTATAAAAAAGGAAGAGGCTATGAAACTTGAAACTGAAATCGCTAGAGCAAAGGCTGAAAACTTGGAAAATAGCCGAAAACTCAAAGCACTCCAAGCGATTGAAGGGACAATGAAACTCAATGAAATTCTGAAAGTTCAAAAGCCCTTCCACAATAAATTTGGTATTGGATTTGAAACCGGAGAGTCCTCTAAAGATGCACCTTCTCTGTTTATGAAACAAAGTGCCATACCTCTCAAGGCTACAAAGCTTCAAATTCAGCCTAGTATTGAGATGGTCAATAAGAAAAGGTTTGTGAAGTTTAACCAGCCACCTAAGAAAGGAAGAATGTTCAGATTCTATGGTTATTGCTATCATTGTAATAGATATGGACATAAAAGAGCTGATTGCAAATTCTATGTTAGAAACAGCCCATTTGTGACTAGGAATCCTTTTTCAATCCTAAACAGCCACAAAATTGAGTGCTATATGTGTCATAATTATGGACACTTGGCTAGGGATTGTAGGTTACCTATTGCTAACCAATTTCAGGTTGAAAAGAAACCCAAGTTAGTTAAGGCATGGAGGGCAAAGAAAAGGGAAGGTAATTCCAAAGAATCTCTCATTGTGCAAACGGCATTCAATGCACAAAAGAAGACAACACCATGGGTCCTTGATAGTGGCTGTTCAAGCCATATGACAGGTGATAAGGAAAAATTCATCAAATTACAGCACTATGAAGGCGGATCAGTGAAGTTTGGTAACAATGATGGTGCCAAAATCTGCGGAAAAGGTGTTGTTCAGCTAAAGGCAAACAAGATCAGATCAGACGAGGTCTTATATGTGTCTGGACTAAGACACAACTTGCTTAGTGTGAGCCATATCTGTGACAAAGGCCACGAAGTTGTCTTCACTAAGAATGGTTTTGCTATCAAGAAGTGTAGCAACGGCAAAACAGTGGCTACTGGATCTAGGACTGCTGGAAATCTCTATACATTGTCAGATGGAGCTGAAAAGACTTGCTTGATGAGTCGGACAGAGGAAAGTTGGTTATGGCACAAACGCCTTGGGCATCTAAACTTTGATAACATGTCAAAGATTTGCAATTCAAAGGCTGTCAGAGGTATGTCTACAGTTGAAAAGCCTTCCAACCCCATTTGCAATTCTTGTCAAAAGGGAAAGCAAACGAGGGTAATGTTCAAGTCAAAGGAGCATCATTCAAAGAAACCTCTTGAGCTAGTGCACACTGATCTCTGTGGACCGATGCGAACTCAAAGCACCAATGGAGATAAGTATTTTATGTTATGCATTGATGATTATACTCATATGACATGGGTATTGTTTCTTAAGCATAAACATCAAGCACTTGATCGTTTTAAAGTGTTTAAAGCACAGGTTGAAAATATGCTTGGAAAACGTATCAAGATTTTAAGGTCTGATCGAGGCGGTGAATTCACATCTGAAGAGTTCACTAACTATTGTGAGCATCATGGCATTCAAAGACAATATTCAGCCCCTAGAACTCCACAGCAAAATGGAGTCGTGGAACGGAAAAATCGCACCGTTCAAGAGATGGCTCGTACAATGCTAACTGAGAGCAAGCTAGCTGACAAATACTGGAAGGAGGCAATCCATACGGCTATATACATTCAAAATCGATGCTTGATCAGGCCACATGAAGACAAAACTCCTTATGAGCTATGGTTTGGGCGAAAAGCAACAGTCAAGCACTTCAGAGTCTTCGGTAGCAAGTGTTACATCAAGCGTCTTGAACAAAATCCGGGCAAATTTGATGAAAGAGCTGATGAAGGTATATTTCTGGGTTATTCCTCATCTAGTAAGGCTTACAGATGTCTTAACAAAAGGACCAAAAAAATTATAGAAAGTGCCGATGTTAGAATTGATGAAAACTATGAATCAAAGAATGGAACTCATTATGACAGTCCCGTTTATGAGGACTCGAGTGAGATTGATGATGAAGTGGCTAAACCTAATGATTCTGAGAAATCAAAGGATGACTCAGAGAATGCTTCACCTAGAAAGAAAAGCACTTGGGTAGAGCAACACCCTAAGGATCAAATCATTGGAGATCCTGAGGTCGGTGTTAAAACAAGACAAAGTGTAGTTAGCAATTACTCACTTGTGTCCACCATTGAACCCAAGACTGTGGCTGAAGCCAGTCTCGATGAAAGTTGGTTGAAAGCTATGCATGAGGAGTTGGAGCAAATTGAGAAGAACTCCACATGGGAACTAGTCTCTAGACCTACCGATAAGAATGTTATTGGTACTAAATGGGTCTTTCGGAATAAGCTGAATGAAGATGGTCAGGTCATACGAAACAAAGCAAGGTTGGTTTGTAAAGGCTATGCTCAAGTTGAAGGCATAGATTTTGAAGAGACCTTTGCACCGGTGGCTCGTCTGGAAGCCATTCGTATGTTTCTTGCATTGGCTGCATACAAAACCTTCAAGGTATTTCAGATGGATGTAAAGTCAGCCTTCTTGAATGGATTACTTGAAGAAGAGGTCTACATTGAGCAACCTGATGGTTTTCCTATTAGCAAAAATTCAGACCTAGTGTGCAAGTTGAAAAAGGCTCTTTATGGGCTGAAACAAGCGCCAAGGGCGTGGTATGCAAGGCTGGACCTATATCTCCGCAAGATCGGTTTTGGAAAATGACTGGTTGATAGCAATCTTTATGTCAAAACAGAGTTGAGCAAACAGCTGGTTATCATTGTTTATGTCGATGACATAATCTTTGGTGGCAACGATAAAGAAATGTGCAGGAATTTCGCTGAAGAGATGAAGAAAGAATTTGAGATGTCAATGCTTGGAGAACTAAAGTTCTTCCTTGGTTTACAAGTTCAGCAGCTGAAACATGGTATCTTCATATCACAGATGAAATACATCAAGGAAATGCTGAAGCGATTTAACATGGAAGACAGCAAGCCAGTGAGCACACCAATGAGAACGAACACTAAGCTAAGCAAAGATGATAAGGGTTCGTCCGTTGATCACACCACTTATCGTTCTATGATAGGAAGCTTGCTTTATTTGACTGCTACAAGACCGGATCTTCTGCAAGCAGTATGTATGGTGGCTCGATTTCAAGCATCACCAACTGAGACGCACCTCACAGCAGTAAAAAGGATATTTCGATATCTGAAAGGTACCATGGAGCTTGGCATTTGGTATCCTAAAGGCAAATCCATTACTCTTGTTGCATACTCTGACGCCGATTGGGCTGGATGTATAGATGATCGCAAGAGTACATGCGGTGGTGCATTCTATCTCGGTGACAGGTTGGTGGCATGGCACAGTAAGAAACAAGATTCAGTATCCCTTTCTATAGCGGAAGCGGAATATATTGCAGCGGCAGCTTGTTGTACACAAGTGTTATGGATGCGGCAAATGCTCTCTGATCTAGGAGTTCCGACAACGGATCCTACGCCGATCCTCTGTGACAACACAAGTACAATTCACATCTCCAAGAATCCTGTTCAACATTCTAGAACGAAGCATGTAGCAATTCGCTATCACTTTCTCAAGGAAAAGGTTGCAGATGGTGAGGTAAAGTTGGAATATGTCCCAACTACTGAGCAAGTTGCTGATATCTTCACAAAACCTCTGCCAAAGGAAGTCTTCGAGTATCTCCGAAAAAAATTAGGAGTTACTCACTCTCCTAATCCTTAGGAGTTGTGCTTGAAAGGGGGAGCAACGTATTCCTTGAATATCCTATTCGCTCCTTCGTTGGTCCCTTTGGACTTGTTGTCAAAGGGGGAGAAAGACTTAAGCTAGGAGAAAGCTATGCTTAGAAGAAGTTATGCTATGATAACTTTGGGGAGATTGGTATCAAGAGTGTTAGAGATCTTGATTCTATTTTTTTAAAGACAGGGGGAGACTATGGTTCTGAAGAAGCATCATGAAGATCAACTAGTTTCTAAGTGTTGAAGTTCCAAAAGTGTTGCCAACAATCCCAAAGGGGGAGATTGTTGGAATTTGAGATGACTTGAGAAGTCTTTTGAAGAATTGAAGAAATTAATATCTGAAGCATCATTTTGGGTTGGAATTATTGTCAACACAATGTCACAAGCATGATGATAATAGGTTGGTGTTGATAGAACTTAAAAGAAAAACCAGAGTTGAAACAGTTCAGGAATTCAGAATTCCTGAAGCAGAGTGTGCGGTCGACCGGGCACCCCATGCGGTCGACCGAGCAAGAGAGACCTGCAGAAAAAGTTTCAGTTAGCTCCCAGTTATTTTCGTGACACAGTGTGTCGTCGGTCGACCGGGGCCCCAGGATGTCGACCGAGCACGTCAGGTATCTGTTTCCAGACTGTGTATGATGTCGACCGAAGACAACAGGATGTCGACCGAGCACGGGAACCAGAGTTGCGCAGAAACAGAAGTCTTGCACGAAAATTCAGCATTCTTATCTATTTCGTTTGGGACTCTTTCTAAACGAATTGTAGCCTATTTTGAACACTCTTAAGGGTTACTATAACCTATATAAAGGCATGTTTGGTTCGTTTTTAACAAGACAAGAAGAGAGATAGAAGAGAAGAGAAAAGAGAAGAAAAGAGAGAGAGCGGCCCAGGTTCGAGCGGCCCAGGTTTGGAGTGGTTCGTCACATTCGTGGTTTAAACGACCAGATGGGCCGCTCGAGCGGCCCAGGTTCTGGAAGGGGTCCGCTCGAGCGGACCCTGGGTTGCTCGAGCGGACCCAGCCTAGTTCTGGGTCTTTTCAGGGACTGGTTTGAAAGGTTTGAATAAATTGGTTTGCCTGATTTGAGGCTGAGCTTTGGGCTGTTTTAAAACCTGATATTGGGCCTGTTCAAGGCCAGCTTTTAGACTATTTTAAGACCTGTTTTGTGGGCCTGTTCAAGGTCAGCTTTTGGGTGGTTTTTTAAAACTTGTTTTGGGGGCCATTCAAGGTTAGTTTTGGGCAGTTTTAAGATATGTTTTGTGGGCCGTTCAAGGTTAGTTTTGGGCTGTTTTTAAGGACTGTTTGGGCCATGTTTAAAGGACTGCTTTGGACAAAATGAGTAGACTGTTTTGGGCTCAGTTTAAGGCCAGCTATGGGCCTGTTTTAAAGAGATTTGGGATTACTTGTAATACTTGGAAAATTTGTGAAATGTGAATGGGAACAATGAGAGAATGAGCGTATGTGAGATTATCCGGGAATCGTTCGAGTCTCAATGCGCACTTTATCATTTAAATGTTGTGGATTTTCATTGGCATCAAACATATTCTCTTAATAATCAATGTTTAAAGGTTAAATGTGCATTGAGATGGTTCCTTGGTAAGTCATTAAGTCATTCTACACAATTCCATTCCATTTCAAGTTAGAGAATGTAATTGTATTTGTGTTTGTATTCTTTGGTAAACTAATTTGAATAGCATCGGTGATTTGTTATAAAATCATGTGGTTTTCCATGTTCGAAAGGATTGATCGTATGATTTTATACAAATCACTTTGATGTGTATTTGAGCGGTTTACCATGGATATTCGTATGTTTTCTTCGAATCGATTTGAAAGGAGATTTGGAGTGGTTCGTCACATTCGGGATTTCTTCGATGAGACTATTATTTTGATAAGACTAGTATTTTGAAAATAAAACCTCAAGGCAAGACGGGGCCAGAGCTTTGTAGTGTGAGCCCCTGAGCCAAAGGGATTAGTATCATGGTTTGATTTGTATCGGTTCGAGTTTTGAAAACTAAAGGCACCACTAGGCTTAGGTCACCTTGTCGGGCTGATCACCCGGCTTGGGATCTTTAATTTGTCCGCCAGCTGCAGCTTGGATTCTATCTGTACCGACCATGGCAACGGTTTTATCTGCCGGTCCCATTTGTATGGCTACGGTTCTGATTTTTGATCTGCCGGTCCCATTTGTATGGCTACGGTTCTGATCCTATTTCCGGTACCACGTTCAGTGGCTACGTTTTCGTCTGCTCTTGTTACTTCGGTAATAGGAGAATATAGCTATGTGTGGTTGCCAATGTTTTATCTGTGTATTACCTTATTTTATGATTCTTGTTGTTTATACTCTTCATGCTTTGAAATTGTTAATGTTTATGAAATCGATCTTTTATCGTATTGTCTCTATTATTCAGGATTTTAAATGTATTTCCAATTATTAATTGTTTTGCTTAGGCTGTTATCTTTTCGAGATATTTATGCTCCAGAGACTATTCGTTTATTTGCCTTGATTTTTATGTTCGGTCTTTCGATCGTTTTAGCATGATTTATTGTTATTATTGTTTAGACTCTTTAATCGGTTTTACAATGGTTTCATAAGGTTTTACGAATGTTCTTTGGGTTCATATTACTTGTTTATTTGCTTGCCAGACCATCGTGTCTGACCCTGTTTATTTGGTGCCAGTTTCCTCTCTTTCTGTTTTTAGGTGTTGATCGGAGGAGGCGGTGGGACCGTCGGTCTGACGTGAGAGGCTGCCCATTGATATCATCTAGATGTCAAGTTTGGCATCGGAGCACGTAAAATCACTTGGGGTAGTATGTCACTTAGTGGTTTATTCGTATGGCTTTGTTAGCCTTTTTCTTTTGGGTTTGTAATTAAGACATTTGTTAATTGAAATTTGAATATGTGGGAAATAATAGTTTTGTTACTACCAGCTCAGTGTTCTTTGGATTATGATTTGTGCCAGTCTGCTTATGTGATGGCTTGTGATATTGGTTGAGTGCGACACGGAACCCGATGGCCACGGATTCTGGGTCGTGAGACCATGTATAGCTTCCGCGAAAATATACTCTGATCGTGATGGAATTTGATTATCCTCATTCACGCGGATCTTGGGAAACATAACAAAAGTTTCAAATTTATCCCAAAATTTCGCACCCCGAGGTCAGATCACTGCAGGGCCCGGTTTCGGGGTGTGACATAAATGATGATGATGATGCTATAAATGTGAGATCTAACCTAGTTAAGCACTTAGAACTACGAAATCAGTGCAGATCTACACCACTAGTATGAATCTAAACATGTTATTAATATGATGAGATGCTGATACCATTTTTTTCAAGAACTAATATGGATCTATGATGCATGAATGATCCTAAGCATGTTTCTAACAAAGATGATGATATAATGCAATAAAAGAATAGAAAGATCTAGGAATACCGGTTTGAATCACACTTTTCAAGTTCCTAGAACGAAGCTTACACGAAGAACCATAGCCCTAGTTGAAGATATGGAAGTCTTCTCCTCTATTTCCCCTTCTTCTTCTCTAGATCTGAAGCTTTCTCTCTAATGGTGGCTACCTTTCTCCTTTTTCTTATTCTCTATACTTTTCTCTCTTTTTAGGGTAGCTCCCTTGTTAATGAGGTTAAGAGATCCTTAAATAGAGGTTTGTGATGAGTTTAGGAGGGCTAGGGCTTCATTAATTCGTGTTTCTAGAAGGTTCCACGCATCCCAAGGCGGCTTAAGTGTTTTAGGATAAATTAAGGTTTGGAAAAGAGGCTGGGCGCCCATGGGGTGGTGCCCAGGTGACTGCATAGGGTGGGCACCATAGGGCTGGTGCCTAGGTGGACTGGTTCATGGTAGGCGCCCATGGGGTGGAGCATGCGTGGTTCGGATCTTTCTCAAAGTTTGGTCACATCTGAAGTCGGGATAGAATGGATAGATGTTCAACTGAGCGGACCTACACTAGCACTTAAATGACTGGGCACCACAAGGGTGGTGCCCAGGTGGACTGGACAGTGTGGGCGCCCACCACAGGGTGCCTATGTGGATTGGAGAGTGTGGGCGCCCACCATGGGGCATCTAGATGGAATAAAGAGTGTGGGCGCCACTTGGGTGGTGCCTAGATGGAGTCTATTCATTTTCGGAGTTTGGTCCCTACATTGAGTGGTTCCGGTCCGTTTTAGGCCAAACTAGTAATTTTGGAGGGTGGGCGCCACACATGTGGTGCCTAGGTGGTCACGGCTAGTATGGGCGCCCAGCCTGGGGCGTGTACATGCAATGGAGTAGGGTGGGCGCCACTTGGGTGGTGCCTAGATGGATTTCCGTTACTCTTCCTAAGGCAAACTTCAAAAACTCATAACTTTTGATCCGCTTATCGGATTTGGACGTTCTACATACCGTCGGAAAGCTCTCGAAGTGAAGAATCCAATGGTCTAACTCTCCTAATGATTATGGGCTGAGAAAAGAGGAGGACCCCTGGATCAATGGATCTGGCTTCCTAACTTAGGGTAATCGGATGGCATTTGGGTAAGCTAGGTGTAATCTTTGTAAGAACTAACCTAAGCATGTCTTAAGTGGTCTGGAATATGTAGGGTTAGTGTAGTAGTCTGCTCCTTGTGTGTAAGGTGCGTTGGATTCGAGATCTCAATGCGATTCGGCTTTCTTCTCATGAATTTCTAGAAGTCGTTGAACTAAGTCTAAAACTATCAACAAGCATCTTCATTGTCATTAATTAATCTGAATTATGTCATTAATCATTCAATTATGAGTGAAATGGGGGCATCGCTATATATGACAGGTGTTTAAGGCTATCATAGGGGCCAAATGAGGTGTTTACACCCGTGTCATGGAATTATCAAGCAAAGAAGATTCCGGGCATGTTTGTGTAGTTCATTTCCACAGAAAATGAGGTGATTTTCTGTGAAAAACTCTTTTTTCATGTGTTTGGTGCGGTAGTTTTCCACCGAACTGTTTTTTCGCCACATCAGATTTTTCCTTCTTAGGCCTAGAAATAGACTTCCAATGAGGGGGTATGGGAAGTCCATTTCCACATAAAACTGACCCCCATTTTCTCACTCCCACCCCCACTCACCCAACCACCCTCTTTCTTCCCCCTCCCCTCCCAACCCTACCCACCCACCCAGTGGTTTTCACTAAGGGCATGTTTGTATTACACTTTTTCGAGGAAAAGTGGATGGTTTCCACTACAAACCCATTTTTCAGGCATTTTGTGTGGAACATTTCCACGAAAATGCTTTCCTGCATCGTCAGCATTTTCCTTGATAATGGTGGAAATGGGTTCCTATGGGGGGTATGGGAAATGGATTTCATCGAAAAACTTCTCTCACTTTTCCTCACTCTTGTCCATTTCAACCCAAAACCCTACAACTCTTTTAATTTTTTTTTTTTTGAACCTATGGGCCATGGCTGCTACTTGAGTATGGAAAAAAAGATTCTCCATTGGCCATTGCAATCAGGCTTGATTTTTTATTAACTTTTTCCCTCAATCTTTTTAAAATAACCAAATTACCCTTAATACAATGGCCTAGTCTGATCCCCATTGTGATAGATGGAGGTAATTATTCCAAAGAAACTCAAGCTGTGAACTTCATAGTGATATTTGGAGTATGATTGCACACTTTCAATTAAGGCTAATCTACGGTTGCAATTCAATCCAACTCAAGCTTTGTGTTTGCGGTTTTAGGAATCCATCATTTGTGTTCCTCTTTATGGGGGAAGGTGTGAAGGCCAGATTTTTGGGCTGGGTTGGGGCTATGCTTTGTTGGTCCATGTGAATAACCAGTCCATGGGCCCAGATTGGGGCAAGATGATCTTTTCAAAATATGTAAAGATAAGTTGTTAAGAAAAGTGATACTAATTTTGAGTGAAAATAGTCGTGATCAAGAGAGAGAGAGAGAGAGAAAGAGACGCCGGACAAAAACGTGTGGAAAAAATTGGGCCGTCGTGGAAAACATTGTACACCGTACAATTGCCCATCGTTGTTGGTTTGTGATGGACCATCTAATCGCTGCCACATTCCTAGAATCTGTTACTTGAGTATTTCATGGCACTCAATTAATTAATGGATCTTATCTTTAGATAGATGGCTCATCCAGAAATCTCTATCATCTATATATATGCACTTCGCCCACACCCTCTTAGCATCTCACACGTCATTGCTTTTCTTCTTCTTCTGAGTACTGATCAATCATGTTTCTTTGGAAGTCAACTTCATTTCTTCTTCATTTTTGGGTTGGATTTCTAATCCTATGCATTGGATCCTTGAAATTCAATTCCTGTGTTGGAGACACAACAACCAGTACTAATGGTTGTTTGGAGAGAGAGAGATAAGCACTTATCCACTTCAAAAAAGGTCTCAAGGACCCTAGTAACCGACTCTCTTCTTGGGCAGGAGACGATTGTTGTAGGTGGGTAGGCATTCACTGCAGTAACAAAACAAGGCGTGTTGTCAAGTTCGTCCTCCGAGGTCCATCCGAAATACAATCTTCCTCACCAATTGCAACATACAGTGATTTTCAAGCAAAACTTTATAGATCATGCATATCTGGTGAGATTTGCTTGAGTTGGAATACTTGAAACACCTGGACCTAAGCATCAACTGCTTTGGAGGAACAGTCATCCCAAAATTCATCAGTTCATTCAAGAATTTGAGATACCTTAACCTCTCTGCCTCGAGCTTTGGTGGAAGAGTTCCTCACGAGCTAGGGAATCTCTCTACCTTGGCTTATCTTAATCTCAATAATGATGACCGTGTAATACGGATAAATTTGAGTGATGGTATTTCTAGTCACAGTTTCTTTGTTCCGACATATGATTTGCATGTGGATAGACTTGATTGGCTCTCTGGCCTCTCTTCTTTGCAGTACCTTGACATGGGATCGGTGCACCTCAGTAGGGCAGCTGATTGGCTACTATCAATAAATATGCTTCCTTCTATTTTGAACTTACATTTTTCCTTTTGCCAGCTTCCCAACATTTCTGCAACTCTTCTTCATGTGAGTTTGACATCTCTTTCTACCCTTGATCTTTCTGAGAACGGGCTTGGTCCTCAGATCCCTACTTGGGTGTTTAATAATAGCAGATTGGTGTCGCTTGAGCTGCATTACAATGATTTCTCGTATCCCATTCCAACTGCCCCGGGGATTCTTTGCAACCTACAGACCTTGAATTTGCTGGAGAATCATTTCAATGGAGAAATAAACAGATTCAAAGAGTCTTTTAAAGGATGCATTAAGAGTAATTTGGAGGACTTGTATTTGGAAAGCAATGAGCTTAGTGGGCATCTTCCTAATTGATTGGGGCAATTCATTAATCTGAACTCTCTCTCTCTCTCTCTCTCTCTCTCTCTCTCTCTTATAACTATCTTTCCGGTCTAATTCCTTTATCTCTTGGAAGATTGTCTTCCTTGAGAGAATTGTCTCTTTCTCATAACTCTATTTCCGGTCCAATTCCTCCATCTCTTGAAAGATTGTCTTCCTTGAGAGAATTGTATCTTGATGGAAACTCTCTTTCCAGTCCAATTCCTCCATCTCTAGGAAGATTGTCTTCCTTGAGAGATTTGTATCTCGATGGAAACTCTCTTTCCGGTCTAATTCCTCCATCTCTTGGAAGATTGTCTTCCTTGAGAGAATTGTATCTAGATGGAACCTCTCTTTCCGGTGCAATTCCTCCATCTCTTGGAAGATTGTCTTCCTTGAGAAAATTGTATCTTTCTCGAAACTCTCTTTCTGGTTCCATTCCTCTATCTCTTGGAAAATTGTCATCTTTGAATACACTACATCTTGAGAGTAATAAATTGAATGGGTCCATTCCTGAAAGCCTTGGACAACTTTCAAATCTAGAGTATTTATTCTTATTTAATAATTCATTTAAATATATTCTAACAGAAGCTCACTTTTCCAATCTCATAAAATTGAAATACTTATACATCTCTTCAACTTCATTAGTTTTCAATGTGAGCTCCAATTGGGTTCCGCCATTCCAACTGACATATTTCATAATGGATGATTGCAAATTAGGGCCCCAATTTCCACCATGGCTTCAAACTCAAAAGCAATTGTCTTATTTGTCTCTGTCAAATGCAAGTATTACATATGTCATCTCTAGCATTTTTCATATTTTATCATTAAACATTACTTATCTAGATCTCTCCAGCAACTCAATTTCTGGTTCCACCATCAATAGTAATATAGGGAAAATAACAAATCTATTGTATCTATCACTTTCTTCCAACCACTTGAAGGGTAGCATTCCCCTGCCAATATGCCAGATGAAGAATTTAACTTATCTAGATTTCTCAAATAATCAATTGACACATGAAATTCCATGGTGTTTAGGGGATTTGAAATCTTTGAATGCATTAATTTTGGATAATAATGGTCTGTCTGGAGGTATTCCAAGCTCAGTAAGTAATTTGTCCTAGCTTACTTCATTGCACTTGAGAAAAAACAAGCTTTCAGGAGGGCTCCCTTCGTCCATGAAGAATTGCACAGGATTGATCACACTTGATATCGGAGAAAATAGTTTCTTAGGAAAGATACCAAAATGGATTGGTGAAAGATTGTCATTTCTTAAATTCCTCATCCTA
Organism: Litsea cubeba; assembly: GCA_012931725.1. NCBI lineage: Eukaryota > Viridiplantae > Streptophyta > Magnoliopsida > Laurales > Lauraceae > Litsea > Litsea cubeba. The sequence continues at coordinate 124,933,943 of CM022946.1, forward strand.
CGATCTAATAAGTTTCGTGGTAGCCTTCCTCCACATCTGTCACTACTTTCTGAACTTCAAGTATTGGACCTTTCTCAAAATAATCTGTAAGGAACAATACTCGAGTCTTTTGGTAACTTCATTGCTATGACGGTAGCTAACATGACAAATGTAATTATTTACATTGGTCAATTCAGTGGTGTAGAGAGAATTTGAGTACTTTGGAAAGGAGCTCAATATGAATATAGTCGTACACTTTCACTCGTGATAAACATAAATCTACCAGGCAATGATCTACATGGAGAAATCCCTAAAGGAATTACTCATCTTTTTGGATTGCAAAGTTTGAATTTGTCAAGAAACCGGTTGACAGGAATAATCCCAGAAGATATTAATGACTTGCAACGGATAGAATCTCTAGATCTCTCAGCTTTCAGGAGCGATTCCACATAGCTTCTCATACTTGACTTTTTTTAAGTCACTTGAATTTGTCACACAACAACTTTTCAGGAAGAATTCCATCTAGCAACCAACTTGATACTATCAATGATTCATCCATCTACATTGGGAAACCCTTTATTATGTACGCCACCACTTTTGAACCAATACCCACAAGATGAAATATTTCCTGATTCACAGCCGCTTTCTGATGGAGACAAAGAAGCTAAAGATGAGTTGGAAATATAACTATTTTATATTAGCATGGGGCCTGGAGTTGCTGTAGGCTTTTAGGTTGTCTGTGGCATTTTGTTATTCAAGAGATCTTGGAGGGTTGCCTACTACAACTTCTTTGATGAAATGGGAGATAGGTTATATGTTGCAGTAGCAAGAAAGCTTGCTAAATTCAAGAAGAATAAAGGACTACAAGTTAATAGAGGACTCCCATCAACTCCTAAAACATGTGTTGCATCCTCGCGCATTGCCTGGCCAGAAATCAAGTTGATGATCCTTCATGTAGTGCAAACAGGTATGTTCTTATTTATGTTTTTTTTTAAAGAAGTATTTTCTAGCTATCAAATGTATTATAAATATAATCCAATTTGTGGGTAGTATGTAGTAGTATGCATGCATGGCATTTGTATGGTCATAATAGCCTAACGCATGTAGAAACTACATGCAAGTGTACATACTTGCAGGGAACTTCTAATGGTGGATAATGTAAGGAGGAAGCTTATTATGTGTTTTAAGAAATGAACTTCTAATTTATGCCTTCTAACTTCTAGTTTCCCTCATATTAGGCCAAACTTGTATAGGAATTCAAGGATCTTGAACTTGGGTCGAATCTAGAAAGTAAGCCCCTTAGATGTGTATGTTTTTGGTTTGGTTTTCTTTGTAAATGATAGACGATTATAGCTTCAAATAGAATGTGGATTGAGATGACCCTTATGGCCCATTTTGGGTTCAACCGTATGGCGCATGACAGATGCCACTTTTTTAAAACTATTTTTGGTTGTATGTTGTGGTGGGTGGGGGGGGGGGGGGGGGGGTGGTATTAATTGTCCAACTTATATGGTATCCATGTTATCTATAAGTTCTTTTATGTTAAAAAAATATTTGTTGTTACTAGAACCATGAAGAAGATCTGTGTGTTAAAGGACAAGATTTTTTTCTTTCTTTTTTCCTTCCATTCAATAAGATATGAAATTTTTTTTTCTTTAATGTTTGATGTCTCTGGGGTTAGGCATTAAAGAAAAATTGGTTGAAAATATGTTAGAATTCTTCATGAAATGGAGCTTGCTAGTTTTTTCGGGCTTTTGATTATACGTCAAATCTCGGTATTGGCGTTTCATAGATGATGTCGAGACTTATTTATGGAAAGATTTACAAAATTAGTTGGTTATAGAGGAAAAGACCTTGGGCCTGTTTGGATGAATGAACGGTGAATTGAAGTAAAGTAAGGTGAAGCATCAAATCAAATATAGTCATTGGTGTGCTTCTATGAGTTTGATCGAGCATGGACTCCATCTTGGACAATCTACCAAAATAGCTTTGTAGTATATGTCCTAATGCACCACAAAGATAATATAGAGTCACTTCTCTTTGCAAAATATGAACTCCATATATAAGACTCAAATATAAATTTTGTTTTATTGTTTTCTAAATTTCTCTCTTTTATTTCATTGGTTTTTTTTACATTACCATTTTTTCCATGTAGGGTAACAATGGTGGAGTTAAAAGTAAAGCAGCGTTATTGTCTTCTATGGATCGGTGATTCTGTTTGAAGAAACGTTGTTGTTGGCTATGTATCAAGATTCTGTTTGCTTTGTTATTTTAGTCGATTGTAGTAGCCTAGTCAGAAGAATCCTTTTGGTTTAAGTGAAAAATAATGTAAGAACCTTTTTGGTTTGTGTGAAAAATAATGTAAGACCCTTTTTGGTTTATGCGAGAAATAATGTCAGTATCTTGTGTATCAACTTGTTTGCTTGTAAAACAAAGGAAGAATGAAGGTTTTGGCTAATTATTCACAAAGATTTGACATCCTGCTCTATTCACGACGCTCAGAAAAACTATTTCCCAAAGTTTGAGTATTGGAATTATCCATTCTTTATTGTGTAAGATCGTAGGAACTGTGATGAGCTGTGATTAAAAGGGTTGTGTGCCTTGCATTGCAAAAATGGACCAGATAACTGTAGAATGGTTGAGATGCATGCATGGAGTTGAATACAGCAAACAATTGTTGAAAAATATATGAACAATTAAAGGGGCTTTGGGGAATTTCCTATTCAAAGTCTAGGAATTCTTAGATGAGGGAACTTTATGGAAGGTAGTGAAAAAGAAAGGAGGATTCTAACTTCTTACAGTAGAAACCTCCAAGAATCAAGTCATAAGTGGAAGGCATAATGAATATTAGGAAAGAAAAGTTACTGGTCTATAGAGGAATTGTTTGTGTTTGTGTACATCCGAGTAAGAGGAAACTTGTGCTTTATCTTCCATGGAAATGCATTTTCCATGGGAGGAGGTCGGAGTCCGAAATCTAAGGAAGAATGGATTTGGTGGCTATTTATTCAGGATTTACTGTGGCAACTTTAAGTTACACTAGGGAAATATCCTTAAAAGCATGTAACTGTTTTTATCACGGAAAATGGAAAGGAAATGAGAGCTAATTTCACAAAAAGAAAAAAAATCCATTATTTTGTGCAAATGCTTTTTTTTTTCAGTAGTGCAATCAACAATGTAAGTGTAACAAAATAATTTACGAATGAAAAAACATTTGGCAAAACCTGACAAAACCACGAGTTTGGCATTCTAAGAACATGGACAATCCAAAGGCTAAGTGTAAGACCCCGACCCCCAGTTCTTTTGTTTAGTATTGTTTTAATCATGGTTTAGCTTTTTAAGCGAGATTAGAGTTGGTTTGACCTTGTCTTTGAATTTGACTAGATTTTTCATAGCCTTGGAGATTTTGAAGACCGTTGACTTTGGTTTGACCCGGTCCATATGATTTATATTTTGTGAGAAATTATTCTTATTTTGGAAAATTACAATTTTTATTCCTTTGACTCCTTTTATTAAGTTTAACAACTTTCATGTTTTGACCATTTTGATTTGATGATCAGAAAATACGTTTTTCGAGAAAAAGGGCAAAATTGACTTTTCACACTAAATCTGTAATTGAATTTTGAAAATTTCAGAATTTGGGAAAAATAAACTTTTTGGAAAGAAAATATTTCGTTGATCGATTTTGTTTTCTTCGTCGGTCTCATTCGGGACCCACAAGTGTTAGTTTTAGCCTTTGTAATGTTGGGGCCCATGGGACCCAGCCCACTTACTCTTTATAAAACCACATGGGTTCTTCTTCTTCCCATCTTCATTTTCCTGCAACTTTTGAGAGAGAGCCTAGGGTTTCTTCTTCCCCACCTTCTCTCTCCTCTGGTTTGCCATCTTCTTGAAGACCAAGTGGTGATTTGATCTCTCAACCTTCTCCCTCACCTCTCAAGCTTCTCTAGGATACTCTTTTTCAAAGGATTTGAGCTAGGCAACCCTCTCCTTCAAGCCCTTCTTCTTTGTTCAAGCTACAAGAGGTTAGCCATGGTTTTCCTTTCATGAAATCTTGGTTTTCCAAACCATTTAGAATGTTTTTGTCATCCATGCAAAGAGATTCATGGAGGTTTTGCAAATGTTTGGTTTCTAGGGCTTTCTCTTGGATTATTTTGGGGGTTTTGTAGATTTGGAGCTAGAGTCTTAATTGAGGCCATCTTTGAGTTACTTGTTCTTCATCTTAACTAGAGGCAAGTGGATTCTACAATTAATATGATGGTTCTACTTTATAAGTTTCATTTCATGGCACTTTCTTTCTATGTTCTAATCTTTTTATGATTCATAGATTTACCTTGGATAAATGGAGCAATGTTTATGTTTGATTCCACTTATGTTATTGTTTTGCAATGAATTGGAAATTTGTTTTCAATTTGGTCAGCCTTCTTTATGTCAAGTCTTTGTGTTCAAAGAACGGAGAAAATCTTTGATTAAAAGTGTTTTGTATGGTTGATTGGAATGATTAAATGATTGATGATTTGATGAGTTGAGGAGGTCAAGAAAGGGCCCAAATAATCATGGAGATGTGTATGGGAGAAGGGGAAAGAAAAATCAAGAAAAAGGAATGAAAAAGATTGTAAAAAGGGGAAGAACCCAGCTGAGCCGGACTGGACAGAGCCCAGTCCGCTCGAGCGACCCAGTGGGCCGCTCGAGCGGACCAGGTTCTGCCTGGTCCGAGCGAACCAGAGACTGGTTCGCTCGAGCGACCCAGCTTCTGGATGGGCTTCGCTCGAGAGGACCTTGGGTCGCTCGAGCGAGCCCAGTCCAGCATCAGGGCCTGTTTCAAGGAGTTCTTTGGGCCTGTTTCAAGGTCTGATTTGGGCCCATTTCAAGGACTATTTTGGGCCAGGTTTGAGGTCTGTTTTGGGCTTGGTTTAAGGCCATATTTGGGCATGATTCAAAGAGGTTTAAAACAGTTTTTAAGGGGACTTATTGGATTGTTTTTCAGGTTCACTTCAAGCCCATATTCAAGTCCAATTCAGCCCAATTCCTTTTTTATAATTGAAGCCCATTCAGCCCTTTTAGATCCTAGAGCCATTATGTGACTTGGTTTGAACTACGAATAAAATCATTTGGGGAATCTTTCAAGTCTCAATGTACACTTCATCCCTTTTTATTGTCAAGGATCTTCTGTGGCACCAAATTACTATTAATCATTGACACTAGGGGTCAAATGTGCATCAAGATGACCCGCATTAGACTGTTGAATCATCATATGCTAAATTCATTCCATGTTAAAAGGTTTTGTCCGGATCCATTTATAAATCTATTTGAATGCTTTGGGGTGGTTTACCACAATTATGGACATTGATAAGGATACTCGTCAGATTTGTTGGATTTGTCAGTATTTTCAATATGTATTTGTTTAGGAGTAGTCCTTTTATTGGTTTCAGAAATGAATCACTTTTACGATTTGATTTGTATCGGTTTGGGTTTTGAAAACTAAAGGCACCACTAGGCTTAGGTCACCTTGTCGGGCTGATCACCCGGCTTGGGATCTTTAATTTGTCTGCCAGCTGCAGCTTGGATTCTGTTTGTACCGACCATGGCAACGGTTCTGTTTCAGGTCCCACGTGTAGTGGCTACGGTTCTGTTAGATAACGACTTTGTTCGTTCCTGTCCCACGAGTAGTGGCTACGGTTTTGTCTGCTCTTGTTACTTCGGTAATAGGAGAAAATAGCTATATGTGGTTTGCCAATGTTTTATCCGTTAGATATTTTGTTTTTTGATTCTTGTTTGTTTATGCTCATTATAGTCTTTGAATTTGTTAATGTTTAAGGAATCGATCTTTTATCGTATTGTCTCTATTATTCAGGATTTTAAACGTATTTCCAATTATTCAATGTTTTACATAGTCTGTCATGTTTTTAAGATATTTACGTTTCAGATACAGTTCATTTATTTGCTTTGATATTTATGTTCAGTCTTTTAATCATTTTATCATGATTTATTACTATTATTGTTTAGACTTTTTAAATGGATTTACAATTATTCCATAATGTTTTATAAATGCCTATTATCATATTATCTGAATTTTGCTTGCCAGACCGTCGTGTCTGACCCTGTTTGTTTGGTGCCAGATTTCTCTCCTATTGCTTTTTAGGTGTTTGATCGGAGGAGGTGGTTGAGCCGCCGGTCTGACGCAAGAGGCTGCCTTTGATGTCATATAGATGTCAAGTTTGGTACCGGTGTTCGTAATATCATTTGGGGTAGCATTTTATTTAGTTGTTTATTTTTGTATGGCTTTGTTAGCCTTTTTCATGGGATTTGTAATTAAGACATTTGTTAATTGTAACTTGAATATGTGAGAAATAAATAGTCCTGTTACTACCAGCTCAGTATTCTATGATTTATGATTTGTACCGGTCTGCTCATTTGATGGCTTTATGATATTGGTTGAGTGCGACATGGAATCTGATGGCCACGGACTCCGGGTCGCAACGCCATGATTAGCTTCCGCAAAATATTCAGGACATGATGGAATTTTATTATCCTCATTCACGCGGATCTTGGGAAAAGCAAAACTTTCAAATTAATCCCAAAATTTCGCACCCCGAGGTCGGATCACTGCAGGGCCCAGTTTCGGCGTGTGACAGGTTTGGTATCAAAGCTGGTTAGTTTCTAGGAAATAAAACACTCTTGAGACATTAAGACGTGTGGTGAGGATTCATTAGATTGTGTTATTTTGTTTTCTCTTGTCTTTGTTTCTTTGAATTTGAGTCCGCTTTTCATTTAGTTTGGGAGACTTTTCTTGTCTTTTCTGTTGTTCTTGTTGTTAGGGAATTTGGAAGACCAAATTTCCTCTTTCGTGGGGGAGAATTTAAAATCTCCACGCCCACATTTAGTGTCTTTTGCTCGTGTTCGCGTCGGAGATTGGAAACATTGTGGATTTAGTGTGTTGTTTTCGGAGAACATCGGCAGACTTTCAGCCGTTCAACATCACTAATGTGGTTAATGAGAGAAGACATGTGCATTTGCCGGCCAAAGTAGAACTTGAGCAGTATTTGAAGATCCCCTCTCAGCTAATCGAAGATCATCATGCAGCGTACCAAGGTAAGTAAATGTGGATTTTGGGTGAACTTAGACCATCTTTCCAAGACGAAGGACTGCAAAAGGCATATTAGCTGTCGATTCTATGAAGGGTGAGGTGATTTATCAGTTAGTAAGGTTAGAAAATTGGTGCCAGAAATTTAATAATTTTTCTAATTCATGGAGCCTCTGCCATAGTTTTGGTTGAGAATTTCTGTAACTTGCAGCTTAGCCAGTGTAGTTGATTCAGCGGTAATACCAAGTGGATGGTTAGTTGTAGTCAAGATAATTTTCGACAGCAGAGGAAACCTTGTGGATTTTACCGACTTACAGGGTATTGGATTGGACAACGTGTGGATGCAAGTGAATACCTCAGTTATTGTGATGTCCATTTCTTGATGATAATGATTTTCATGATATTTCCACCTTTTGTTATGTTTTTCTTAATGTCTATGATTTATCCTTGCAGTGTTTAAACAATGGATTATGTTTAATCTTCTTAAGATATTGTTTTACAATGATCTCGAAATTTTTCTCTTGTTTTAATTTTCTTAAATGTTGACATCTACATCCCAAAACCTTAATGATTTCAAAATTTTGTATATGTTTGGTTGGAAATGGATGGATGTTTTAATGATGGATTGTAGAGGCTAGTGAATAAACTGATCTTTAGAAGCATGTAACTAAAATTGTGTTTCTTTTTCAAAGTACGATGTGAAATTTCTATTTCATTGATTCACTTCCTTTGGCTATGCAAGATGAATTTCCCAAGGGTTTTTGCGTTCAGATTATATGCAGATTCCTACATTTGTTTTAACATCCAGCTGTGTTTGGATTTCTACGGGATTTTTATAAATAAATGAGTTTAGATTTCTGCAGGACTTTTATGAACAAATGAGTTCAGGTTTCAACAAGGTTTAGTGTTTAATTAACACTCATATTTCAACAAAGTTTAATGTATAGTCATACTATATGAATCTGATTTATTTTTGAAATCCTGATTTGAAATTGTTGAGTGTTTCGATGATTTGTTTGGTTATGAAAACATGAATTTCAAAATGAATAATGTTATTTCATACTCAAACTTTGAAAAACTTTATTTATTAAGCTTTATTTGATAATTTGGAGGTTTAGTTTCTACTATGTTTTAAAATGATGAAATTCAACTAAGTGACTGTTTAGTCATTATGTTTAAAATTTTAAGATTTGTTTTGCATTGAATGGAATGAGTTGTATTGGTTTATGGTTGGAGTTTGAAAATGTACGGAATTGAAGGGTTGACGGATGTCAGGAGGCGTACTGGTTCAGTTGGAGACAAAGTTGGATTTATGAGAGAGTAAACATCATTCGAGATGTGACATTCGGAAGTTGATGAGACAATTGTTCTTACAGGAAAGGTAGGGTATCTATATTACTAAAGGGATGTACTCTTCCTCACATAAAGACACCTGGCGCAACCTTAAGCTTTTTGCAATGCCATTTCCGGAGTTGCCCTTATCCCTAAAATCTTTATATCTATTACACACTCAAAAGACCTAAAATATCTCCATGAAGAATCATCTTCAACTCAAAAGCCTAAAATCTCTCCATGAGATCCCTAAATAAGCCAACACACCAGATGTGCTAAATTTATATCAATCAATTCAAGTGTCTCGGCCCACATCATTTGATTTTATGGACGGTTAGAATAAAGATGGTGGACCCCATTCATCTGGGTCCCACTTAAAAAGATTTGGTCAATTTGTTAGGTCTATGATCATTTGATCTTTCTTAATTAATTCATGGGTCCCATCCCTCATAATTTGATTTTATGGATGGTTAGAATAGAGATGGTGGACCCCATTCATCTGGAGGGTTCTACTTAAATAGGTTATGTTTGAGGGATGTACTCTTCCTCACATAAAGACACCTGGTGCAACCTTAAGCTTTTTGCAATGCCATTTCCGGAGTTGCCCTTATCCCTAAAATCTTTATATCTATTGCACACTCAAAAGACCTAAAATATCTCCATGAAGAATCATCTTCAACTCAAAAGCCTAAAATCTCTCCATGAGATCCCTAAATAAGCCAACACACCAGATGTGCTAAATTTATATCAATCAATTCAAGGGTCCCGGCCCACATCATTTGATTTTATGGACGGTTAGAATAAAGATGGTGGACCCCATTCATCTGGGTCCCACTTAAAAAGATTTGGTCAATTTGTTAGGTCTATGATCATTTGATCATTTGATCTTTCTTAATTAATTCATGGGTCCCATCCCGCATAATATGATTTTATGGACGGTTAGAATAGAGATGGTGGACCCCATTCATCTGGAGGGTTCTACTTAAATAGGTTATGTTTGATCAATTTGTGAGGTCTATGATCATTTGATCTTTTGATCTTTATCAAGCAATTCATGGGTCTATCCCGCATCATATTGTTTCATGGATGGTTAGAATATAGATGGTGGACCCCATTCATCTTGGGGGTCCCACTTAAATAGGTTAGGTTTGGTCAATTTGAGATGTCCATGATCATTTGATCATTTGATCTTTATCAATTAATTCATGGGTCCCGGCCCGCATCATTTGATTTTATGGACGGTTAGAATAAAGATGGTGGATCCCATTCATCTGGGTCCTACTTAAAAATATTTGGTCAATTTGTTAGGTCTACGATCATTTGATCCTTTGATCTTTTTAAATCAATTCATGGGTCCCATTCCGCATAATATGATTTTTTGGACGGTTAGAATAGAGATGGTGGACCCCATTCATCTGGGGGGTTCCACTTAAATAGGCTATGCTTGGTCAATTTGTGAGGTCTATGATTATTTGATCCTTTGATCTTTATCAAGCAATTCATGGGTCCATCCCGCATCATATTATTTCATGAATGGTTATAATATAGATGGTAGACCCCATTCATCTTGGGGGTCCCACTTAAATAAGTTAGGTTTGGTCAATTTGAGAGGTCTATGATCATTTGATCTTTATCAATCAATTCATGGGTCCCGGCCTGCATCATTTAATTTTATGGACGGTTAGAATAAAGATGGTGGACCCCATTCATCAGGGTCCCACTTAAAAATATTTGGTCAATTTGTGAGGTCTACGATCATTTGATCATTTGATCTATCTTAATCAATTCATGGGTCCCATCCCGCATAATATGGTTTTATGGATGGTTAGAATAGAGATGGTGGACCCCATTCATCTGGGGGGTTCCACTTAAATAGGTTAGGTTTGGTCAATTTGTGAGGTCTATGATCATTTGATCTTTATCAAGCAATTCACGGGTCCTAGCCCGCGTCATATGGTTTTATGGACGGTTAGAATATAGATGATGGACCCCATTCAACTTGGGGGTCCCACTTAAATAGGCTAGGTTTGGTCAATTTGAGAGGTCTATGATCATTTAATCATTTGATCTTTATCAATCAATTAATGGGTCCCGGCCCGCATCATTTGATTTTATGGACGGTTAGAATAAAGATGGTGGACCCCATTCATCTGGGTCCCACTTAAATACATTAGGTCAATTTGTTAGGTCTACGATCATTTGATCATTTGATATTTCTTAATCAATTCATGGGTCCCATCCCACATAATATGATTTTATTGACGGTTAGAATAGAGATGGTGGACCCCATTCATCTGGGGGGTTCCACTTAAATAGGTTAGGTTTGGTCAATTTGTGAGATCTATGATCATTTGATCATTTGATCTTTATCAAGCAATTCACGGGTCCTAGCCCGCGTCATATGGTTTTATGGACGGTTAGAATATAGATGATGGACCCCATTCAACTTGGGGGTCCCACTTAAATAGGCTAGGTTTGGTCAATTTGAGAGGTCTATGATCATTTAATCATTTAATCTTTATCAATCAATTAATGGGTCCCAGCCCGCATCATTTGATTTTATGGACGGTTAGAATAAAGATGGTGGACCCCATTCATCTGGGTCCCACTTAAATACATTAGGTCAATTTGTTAGGTCTACGATCATTTGATCATTTGATATTTCTTAATCAATTCATGGGTCCCATCCCGCATAATATGATTTTATGGACGGTTAGAATAGATGGTGGACCCCATTCATTTAGGGGGGTTCCACTTAAATAGGTTAGGTTTGGTCAATTTGAGAGGTCTATGATCATTTGATCAGTTGATCTTTATCAATCAATTAATGGGTCCCAACCCGCATCATATGATTTTATGAACGGCTAGAATAAAGATGATAGACCCCATTCATCTTGGTCCCACTTAAATATATTAGGTCAATTTGTTAGGTCTATGATCATTTGATCTTTCTTAATCAATTCATGCCTCACCTAAAGAATAAAACATTTGGAAAAAAAACATAAAGATCAAATTAGCAACAAAAAAAGGCTCACAAGTTTACTACTTAATAAATTTATTAAAAATAATTCATATCAGTCTGTGCATTTGATGGTTTCGTGGTTATCCACGGGCTTTTGCTAGTAAGGCAGAAACAGAAGATTGAGCAGACTCCAGATTGTGAAAAATTTCAGTCAAGTACCATTCAAGAAAATGACTCTACCCGCACTTTTGCAAGGATTTAGTTAATTGGTGAACCTTAGAGGACAAACTAAAAGTGGTGGAATTGCTTCGAGACTTGGATTGAAAGTTTCAACTTATCAGGGAATGATGCCAGCTTGGCAGGTTTATTTTGTTGATAACACAGTATCAGGTAAGAGATCAAGAGTAGTAAGCAGATAGAATCAGATGTGGGCAGGAATTCTGAGTACAGCACAGAAAGATTGGAATATGGAGTTGTGAACACAGATTGAATTTCCAAAGTCGGCTTTACATGTCAAGGGTAGAAGACTTGAAGAGTGAAATCTGAAGAGGCAAGCCATGCGAAGTTTTGACAAAGAACCGCTCAGCAGGTTATGGAAGTTTAACATCTGGTTTATAGCAGTGATGGACCGCGCTCCAATGCTCGGTTCTACCGAGGTCGGCGGACGTGGGAGTCCGTCGGGTCCGACCCTTTCGTAACCGGGAGGCAGGGGCGTGCATCAACATTTCTTTTTTTGTGGGTGTGCCAGATTTTCTATTTTACTTGGAATTGCAAGTGGTGATCCGGAGATCAACCTTCGCAAGTAAAAAGGAAATCAACTTCTTTCAAGTTTTCCATTGCACATATATTTAAGAAAAGAGACATTTTTTTGATTTGCCGTGAAAGGTGATTTTTTGGCATTTATAGCCGATTTTGCGTTATAGCCGATTTTTGGCGTTTATAGCCGATTTTGGCGTTTATAGCCGATTTGGCATTTATAGCCGATTTACAATCCTTATCAATAATGAAAGACAAGAATTGTGATTTTTGTCTCTTTTGAAAAAATACAAACTACAATGAAAAGCAAGAAAAGGAGGATCTAACTTCTCAGGAGATTGTGGAGGACTCGTTTAGATTGACGGTCGCAAGCCATATGTGGGCTTCGCCGTCATCCATGCAGATGAGAACAGAGGATGCTATTTGATTCGCTTGGCTTGGCTATAACCTCGGGTTTTTAGAAGACAAAGACCAAAAGGAGGTCCTATATCCAATAAAAAACCAAGTAGACGGGCTGAAAAGCCATATCTAAGCCAGTTGGAGGCAGGAGGAGAAGGCAAGGACCTTGGGGGGGGGTACCCCCCAAGGGACTTTTGTCACCTTGTTGCGGTGGCCGGTGTAGAACTTCCGCAGAGTTTTCTCTCGTTTTCCTTTCTCTGGATTTCTGTCTGTGTGCTTGTGCTTTTTTCTCTGATTTTTCTGATGCTTTCTGATGTTTTTTCTTCTTGGAGAGCCCTCCTATTTATAGGCTTTTAGGTAGCCCTTTAGGTGGGTTTATGGGCTTTTATTGTCATTAAGCCGCATAATGGGAGGAGTTACAAAATTGAATTGTTTATTTTGTAACTCCTTTTTCTTGCTTCTGATTGGCCGGAGGAGATTGAGGCATTTAATCGCCTTTAATCGCCATGATGGGAGGAGTTTCATGGGTTAAATGCCATGAATCTCTTGACTTGTAACTCCCGAATGCTTGCTTCTGATTGGGCCGTCCAAAGAAATGGATTAATGACTGTAATAAAGCTAGTCAATAATCGCATTAAGTGGTCGCCGAGCAGCTGAAGAGTCGCGGGCCGTGCCACGTCTTTTGGAATTCTTCTGTCGATGATCATCGATGGATCTTCATGTAGATCGACATCAGATGACCATGTAATTTCAGGTGTTTGTTGTCAACAGCGGGTCGGTGCCATCTGTCCTGTCGATTTCTCGATCGGTCGGGTAGAAAGCACACTTTTTTTTGGTTGACCGGGTGGCGATCAATAATGTCTTCGATACTCTTGACGATTTACCCGTGTTTTGGACGGATGTCAGAGGACTTGGTGTCTCAAAAGCATGAATTTTGGAAAGTACCAGAGGCTGGGCCCTTCGAATCGCGAAAAAACGGCGAAAACCGGGGTTTCCGGGGCTTTCCCGGCGACCCCGGGGTCCATGGTCGCCGGCGACCCTGGCCCAGGGTCGCAGGGGTCTGCGACCCTGGGGGGTTTTCCCCCTTTCGTGTCCCGTTTTGCGTCCGTTTTTGCTTTTTTCTGATTCTTTTTTCTTCTGTACTTATCCTTGACATTTTGACCATTTATTGGCCTGATTTCTTTGTATGAAACCTGATGAGAATCCTTGCATTTTATTTTGCAAAGTTTCCAATTTCCTGAGAAAGCCGAAGACTTTGTCGCGCAGAGCTGCCGATTTTCCGTCAGAAGCTGAAACTGGGTCAAACGATGTCGGAATGACCTGAAATTTGGTGTGAAGCCTCCTGAGCAATAAATAAGACCAACCATAGGCTTTTGTTTGAGTTTCGAAGCCGTTGGGGTCCTACCACCTGCAGACTTGCTTTTTGTCGCGATGAAGATGTCGCGGTTTGATGTGTGGTCAACCGATGTCCGATTGACTTGAAATTTGACAGGGAACCTATTGGAGTCATTTTAAGATGATCCATAGGTTCTGTCTTGGAAACCATGGTCCCGGAGAGCTTTTGTCGCCGAGAGGCCTGATTTGGCTGTCGGAGAAGCGAAGTTAGGCCAAATGATTTTGAAATGGCCCGAAACTTCTTGTGTACTCCTCTTTTGGCTGTCTGGAAGAATCTTGCAGTTTTTGTTTGATTCTGACAAGATTTTATTTTTGGAAGCAGCATTGCCTATTTATGGCAGGTTTGCGACTTCATGTAGCTCTTTGGATCTTAATGAGGCAAAGTGACATTTTTGGTGTCAACAAATGCCCCCTCGAGGTACAGCGGCGAGTTGCTTAACTTTTGTAGTCGATGTGCCTCGAAGAG